>JAMPIV010001871.1:150000-482639 GCA_024509875.1 Oreohelix idahoensis
AAATAAATATGGAAAGATTAGTGGAATTTTGATAGTTATAAAGTGCTCATCATTGAGACGTAGGTGGGAATTTAACTTTATCCTTAAAGTTTAACTGAAATTTCCTTGTTTGCTAGTGCCTTTTAGTTAGAACTTAGCTTGTATGAGTGAGTCCTGCAGCTGTGGTTCATCAATTCTCTGATGACGAAAGCTTTCTCCACACTCTCTTCCACTGTAGGCGGTTATGGTGGATGCTTTTCTTTCACACTAGCTGCATTAGTACCACAAATCGTCTGATGGCTTGTAACCAAGAACTTTTGACAAATGGAAAGAAACAAATGCCTGCTGAGTATATTTGTTTGCCGCAAACTAACAGGCCCATTATCATGCGCTCCACCCACCAATGTTAACCTCTCAGAAGAATTAAATTCCCGAGCACACACTGTAAATCAGGGAATATGATGAAAATTCACCCATATCCTTCTGGGTGTTAACTATGAAATTGCGTCTGGAGTGCATGAATAATGATTTGCCTGAATTACAATTTAAAAAGATACATAATTCTCACAAGATAACATGTTGCACCTTAGGCACATGTGATGTAATCATCACTCATCACTGCTCCAGTCGGAGTCTGTGGTCGCTCTGCTGTCGGGTTTCCCGCACGACTAGTCAGAAACAATCACCAGCTCTTGCTGTAGCGGTTCATGAATGTATTATTTTCATATGTTGAGGTTGCCAGCCTCATATATATCCACTAGCAAGAAAACATGTTAAATTCACGTTTGTAATATAAATGTTCACAACTTACTGTGGTAAAGTGGGATGTTATAAATATTTATAGGGGACTTAGTGTACTGACTGAGATCAGCTGTGAAGGTATCTATATCTAATAAGAGTAGTGTATTATAGATAACCTTACTTACTGCCACATATGTATACCTCAGTCAGAATTATTCTGGAATAGTGTGATGACTACGTTATATGTCTAGGGTATGTGTATGATGAAGTGTAAGTCATAACAACAACAGACAGATAAACAATTTAATTTATTCCACCACACGTGACAACACTGTGACACTCACATACATAAAACACTCTAAGAGGATATCTTAAAGGAGTCACTGATAACTTTTCAAATAACAATATGTATTCAGTGCTGTCATGAATGTATATGTGTCCTGATTCAAATACAAAGGGAACCAGGAATCACAATCAATTTTAATTACAAGTTATATGTACAGAATTTATTAATATGATTCTTGTAGTGACATATATTATTAATGGTATCCTATGTGTGTCAGTTGTGTAGTGGTAATATGAGGTAATACTGGTTTTGTTTTGTTCAAGCTCTGTTGGTATGTGTCATCATGACTTCAATAGTTTGTTTCTATTGGAACTAGTATTGGAGATGTTCTCAGTTCCTGGTATTAAAACAATTAAATTCCCCTCTTAATTTTAGTTTACAATGTCATTTTAAGATGGGGTACATAATGTTGAGCTCCATGGCCACACTCTCTTATCTTGCGTGATGACTGCAGTAAAAGACTCCTCTGCTCGATTACTTTAATGAGTTCTGGAGCCACCCCACTGGTTGCTATATGGACCAAGGAGTATGCTGTCCACCTCTGGCTTCAGCAAAGCTCTGACCAGGTGCTGCTCAATAACTTTAAGACCACGGTCCCACAATTCATGGAAATAATAATAAACAGTTTCGTTGACTGGCAATGAATATAGCACAACTCCGATCTGCCGATGTCCCAGGCTTTATTTTATAAAAAATATACACTGGTGCTCAACGCACTGCTTCTTAGTAGGTTTATTACAAGATGTGGCAATGAACAGACGCTCTGAATTGAGTATATTCGCAGCTCTACCCAATCAAACCATGTCTACACATCTTTTCAAAAAAAGTACCCCCTTTCTCACGTTTCCCCTGACAACACAAGATAGTATTTATAGTCCGACCAATCGTGTTTAGTCTTTCATTTGTTGCGCTCCAATCAAATAGGAGTTAACATGGTAGGCTATTTCCGTAACGTAATGTTTCTTCAAACACGTTATAAAAAAATTTTATGAGCAGAAATGATTTCATGCTGTCAGGCACCCCCACTATTTTATTTTGGCCATAACTTGGTAATTCCTAGACTATTTGCGTAACGTTTTACATATTCTTTGTCAGCAAACCCTAAGGAACCCAAATATACGAATTTAATGGAGCCAATATGCATTTTCTTCTAGGATAGTCGTGCTGTTACTACCTTCTCACTTCCAAACTTGAGGGTGTCTGGGTACTGTCATGTTTTCAAACGTAAACCGGTATAATGTCATAATTCCCAATAAGCGTTTTTCAGGATTTTAAAACCTAACTCTGGTATGGGTAGTGAATTTTATCACTGTCGATTTGAAATAAAGTTAGTGCATGTGGCCTTACACGCGTGATGGCAGCAATTGTGTATCGCGCGACGCGTGTTTAGTGTTGCAGGTGTCCCTGCTTTCTGCCTCTCCCTTCTCTCTATCCTTTAGTCCATCTGTCTTTTAGTTACGCCGCGTATAAAATGGAATGAATGAAATATTAAATTTAGGTCATTGATCAGCTTGCGTATCTCAAGGTTTTTCCAAGAAATACAGTACACGTTTCATTGAAGAAAGCGGGTAATAATACAGTAGGCTTTTACTATCAACGTGAAAGCGTTACAATTTGCAGACGAAGTAGAAAACAAGGGGGATTTCGAGTACAGTCATTGTGACAGCACTGTTCTTTACCATTCTTCTTTCCTTTTATTAAATTTATTTGTTAGGCTTTGCATTTACGTTTTAATTTATATATGGGGATTAGAATAATTCACGACATCTCCCCTCTTAAAACAGACATTATATGTCAGTCCTTTATTCTATATACACATAGAGAAATTTATTATTATTTCTGGGGTTTACGGTGATTCTCATCACACGGATGGTGGCTTAAAAAATCCGCTCCCAAATTTGTTTTTCCAGATATATATTCAATGCTAAAATTATAGGGAGCCAAAAGTAAGGACCATCGGAGTAACCTAGAGTTCTCATGCCTAGCCTGGGCTAGAAACGATAAAGGTTTGTGATCCGTTTGCAACTTAAATGCCTTCCCATACAGATAAATATTGAATTTCTTTATTGCCCATATTACTGCAAGACATTCTTTTTCGCTAGTTGAGTAGTTGATTTCAGCTTTATTCAACTTCCTGCTAGCATATGCCACTGGGCTTAATTCCCCATCCAATGCATCTGATTTCTGTAGTAGAGTTGCACCTAACCCAATATTACTGGCATCCGTCCTTACTATGAATTCTTGACTTAAGTCAGGTAATTTCAAAATAGGTTTACTTGTGAGCTTTTCCTTCACTTCTTGGTAAGCCATTTCACATTGTGGTGTCCATGTAATGCGATCTGGATGTCCTTTACGTGTCAAATCAGTTAACGGAGCACATATGGAATTAAAGTTTTTGATATACTTCTGGTAGAAACCACATAATGAGACAAAGGATCTTACGTCCTTCTTGGTTTGTGGTCTCGGGGCTTTCTTTAGTTTCTCTAAATTCTTTGGGTCAGGGGTCATGTTTCCCTGATAAACTGTGTGTCCCAAAAATTCCAATTCTTTACATCCAACGCAACATTTGGTTGGTCGGGCTGTTAAATTTGCTGCCCTAAGTCGATCAAACAGCATCTTCAGAGAGTCAATGTGTTCCTCAAATGTTTCTGTTGCTATAAGGATATCATCCATGAAATTTGTTATACATGGATTATTCAGAGGGTCCAATAATTTTCTCATCATTCTAGAGAAGACACTAGGCGCATTCTTCAATCCAAATGGCAATCTATTAAACTCATAGTGTCCTTCTGAGGTACTAAAAGCTAGGTATGGTCTAACCTCAGGCTTTACTGGAATCTGATAGTATCCTTTACTCAGATCCACTTTTGAGAAATATTTAGCTTTATTTAGTCTGGCAAACAGCTGATTTGTATCCGGCAATGGATCCACCTGTCCTTCTGTAATAGCATTCAGTCTCCTGTAATCTATACAGAGTCTATGTTCTCCAGAGGGCTTCCTTAAGAGTACAACACCGGAACTATATGAGGATTCACTGTGCGAAATAATTCCTTCCTTCAACAGATAGTCTATCTCTTCCTTCAAAGCTTTCTCCTTAGCAAACGGAATCGAATATGGTTTCATACAGACAGGTGTGGGGTCTATCAGTTTCATATCATATTCCAATAGGTTTGTATGCCCTGGTCGGTCTGTTAACACCTCTGCATGATTATTTAGAACCTGTTGCACGCTCGCTTTCTGAGTTTTCGTTAAATGTGTACTGATTTTCACCTGTGCTGCTGTCTCACAGGGGGTGTAATGGATATTCAAATGATGAAAGTGGTTCCTTTTTCATCTCCATGGCGATGGACAAGGTCAACAAGTGTGTCTCTTCCTGATGTTCTCTTTCCAAATATTTCTTCAGGAGATTCACATGATAGATTTTTTCTTTCCCCTTCTTATCTATCTTATAATTTGTTCTAGACACCTTCTCTAAAACTGTATATGGACCTTGCCATCCAATCTGTAACTTATTCTGACTCCCGGGGAGAAGAAGCAGTACCTTCTCTCCCACAGCCAAATCTCTGTCTTTCGCCTTCCTGTTATAATAGGCAGCATGTTTCTTCCTGGCTTGTTTCAAATTTTCATTGGCAAGTTTCCAGCCAGTTTTTAAACGAGTGGTCAGCTCATTCACATATTGGTATGAAGATGTAATGTTTTCCTCTGCCTTTTCATCAGTCCACGTTCTTAACAAAGCTTCGAGTGGACCTTTTATTGGCCTTCCAAACAATAATGTTGCCAGGGCCATACCGGTTGAACTATGGGGTACCTCCCGATAAGCAAAGAGGGCGGCGTGCAGGTACTGGTCCCATGTATCTGGTTTTTCGTGTGCCAACTTTCTCAGGATCGACATCAACGTGCCGTTAAATCTTTCCACTTGGCCGTTTCCTTGGGGATGGTACACACTACAATGGAAGTGTTTGGCCTGGAAGATCCTGAAAACTTCTTCAGTTAGTTTCCCCTTGAACTGAGAGCCATTATCAGTCAAGATTTGGTTGGGAAAGCCTAACCTTGTGAAAATTGTGAGCAATGCCTCTGCCACATGTTTAGAATCAATCGATGACAGGGCTACTGCCTCTCCCCACATAGAACAAGTGTCCACCAGAGTCAGAATGTAGCTGTTCCTTCTCTTGGTTCGGGTGAGAGGTCCCACAAGATCCACGGCAACTCTCTCAAAGGGTGTTCCCACTATGGGCATTTCCCCCAGAGTTGCTGGTGCAGTCCAATGTTTAGGTGCTACTCGTTGGCACTCTGGACAGGATTTTACATATCGTTTGATATCTTCAGTTATTCCTGGCCAGAAATAATGACAAGCTATTCGCTGTCCTGTTGCGCTGATTCCCATATGACCACTGAAGGGAATCGCATGCCCTAGTTCCAACACTTTAGTCCTATATGAAGTGGGAAGGACCAGCTGTCCGTGACCATTGGATTCAGATCCAGCCTTCCTATATATCAGTTTGTTCTTCATATAAAACTCTCCCTTGCCTGGAGGTGTATGAGATTTGGGCAACTTCTTGAAACATGGCTTGAGTGTTTTGTCCTCAGCCTGTGCCTTCCTCATCTCATCTGGGTGAGTATTTATTGGATTATCCTCCTCCTTTTTAGACTGTGATCTGGTCTGCACTGTTGCCAATATCACAGGTCTCTTGGGATTCCCCAAGAAGACATATCTACACCCCAATATCAGAGGGTAGATTGGCTCATTTATCACTGCTGCTTTTATGATTCCTTCCACATATCGCGTTTTCACTTTTATTCGGGCGACGGGAAGTGTCATGGTAGCTACATCCTTGGTTGCAGTTTGAATCTCCACTGTTTCTGTGGTGTATTGATCGGCCTGCACCAGGTGAGAACTCACAACGGAATCGTAATCTAAACCGGTATCATATAAACACCTTATAGTGACACCATTACAGATGACATCTTCACACACTGGGGGGTGGTATGGTTCCTGTAGTTCTTCAGGTTTGACCTTCTTTTCCTTTTTCCCCGATGTCATAGCAGCACAATGAGGAGGTTTCCTTCTACAATGGTCAGTGTCATGATTGTTCATCTTACAATTTTTACACCACCTTTTTCCTTGGTTGAAAGATTTTCTTTCATCATATTTCCTTTCATCGAATTGTGGGGTTTTATTTTTATTTTCATACCGTGGCCTATCAAACTGGTGCTTACCTTTGTTTTGATCCCTAGGATCAAATTTATTAAAGTTCTGTGGTGCCCTAAAGTTATCCACTTGTTTCTTTTTATTACCTGTTACCTCTGCTTGAGCTGATTGATACCTTTCAGCAACATTTAGCAACTCACCCAGCCTCTCTGCACCTTGTTCCATGAGAAACTTTCTCAGGTCTGGAGCCATGGACTCTCTTAATTGCTCTATAAGGACCATTTCCTTAAGATCTTGGGTTTTCCCCAGAGAAGTCCATTTCTCCAAGTATGTCTCTATTCGTGCAGAGAACTGGTGATAGGTTTCACCTGACAGGAGTTTAGCATTCCTAAATTTTTTCCTATAAAATTCTGCATTCTTTTCATATCTTAACAAAAGAGCCTGCTTTAGCATGTCATAATTTTCCTGATCACCTCTGCTCATTTTTGCAAAAACTTCATAAGCTGCCCCACGAAGTCCCTGAGATAACTTTAAGCTCCACCTTTCTCTCTCTAACCCATATGTGGTAGCTAATAGTTCATACCTATTTAGATAGCTCTCTATATCATCGTCTTTCTCAACAAAATGATCTAAATGAAAATTCATAGCTGAGGTTGAGGCTCCTTGGCTAGCAGTGGCATCCGAGGCAAAGGGACTGGCACCATTTTCAGGAGCATGGCCTTGAAACTCAAACTCCCTTAGTCGTAACTCATGTTCCCTTTGTAATCTCTTCTCCTCCTTTTCTGCTTCCCTTTCTGCAGCTAATCTCTTTTCTTCTCTTTCTGCAGCTAATTTCTTCTCTTCCCTTTCTGCAGCCACTCTTTTGTCTTCTCTTTCTGCAGCCAATGCTTTAGCCTCTTTGTCAGCCTCAATCTGCAACCTCTTAATCTCTTTTTCAGCTTCTATTCTCTTATCTTCGGCCAATCTTTCAGATTCTAATTTTCTTTCGGCCTCTTTTTCTAATCTTCTTTCTTCCCGTTCAATATTTTTGTCACATTCAGCAGTGACATAAGAAATCATAATTTGCCCGTCCATTCCTAACTCTTTCGCAGTCTGTACAGCAGCAGATCGAAATTTTGCCAGGTCGGCCATTGTCTAACAGATAAATGTCCAAACAATTTTATCTATGACTAATTAACTCAATACAACACAGGCACTGTGAGCTCAACCTTATTTATTTTCACCCAAGGATACCTTTTAATTCTTATTATTCCCTGAAGTGAATTACCCCCAATATTTGTAATAGGGAAAGATTCAAAATCCCGAGCGAGACCCCAATATATGTGGTAAAGTGGGATGTTATAAATATTTATAAGGGACTTAGTGTACTGACTGAGATCAGCTGTGAAGGTATCTATATCTAATAAGAGTAGTGTATTATAGATAACCTTACTTACTGCCACATATGTATACCTCAGTCAGAATTATTCTGGAATAGTGTGATGACTACGTTATATGTCTAGGGTATGTGTATGATGAAGTGTAAGTCATAACAACAACAGACAGATAAACAATTTAATTTATTCCACCACACGTGACAACACTGTGACACTCACATACATAAAACACTCTAAGAGGATATCTTAAAGGAGTCACTGATAACTTTTCAAATAACAATATGTATTCAGTGCTGTCATGAATGTATATGTGTCCTGATTCAAATACAAAGGGAACCAGGAATCACAATCAATTTTAATTACAAGTTATATGTACAGAATTTATTAATATGAATCTTGTAGTGACATATATTATTAATGGTATCCTATGTGTGTCAGTTGTGTAGTGGTAATATGAGGTAATACTGGTTTTGTTTTGTTCAAGCTCTGTTGGTATGTGTCATCATGACTTCAATAGTTTGTTTCTATTGGAACTAGTATTGGAGATGTTCTCAGTTCCTGGTATTAAAACAATTAAATTCCCCTCTTAATTTTAGTTTACAATGTCATTTTAAGATGGGGTACATAATGTTGAGCTCCATGGCCACACTCTCTTATCTTGCGTGATGACTGCAGTAAAAGACTCCTCTGCTCGATTACTTTAATGAGTTCTGGAGCCACCCCACTGGTTGCTATATGGACCAAGGAGTATGCTGTCCACCTCTGGCTTCAGCAAAGCTCTGACCAGGTGCTGCTCAATAACTTTAAGACCACGGTCCCACAATTCATGGAAATAATAATAAACAGTTTCGTTGACTGGCAATGAATATAGCACAACTCCGATCTGCCGATGTCCCAGGCTTTATTTTATAAAAAATATACACTGGTGCTCAACGCACTGCTTCTTAGTAGGTTTATTACAAGATGTGGCAATGAACAGACGCTCTGAATTGAGTATATTCGCAGCTCTACCCAATCAAACCATGTCTACACATCTTTTCAAAAAAAGTACCCCTTTCTCACGTTTCCCCTGACAACACAAGATAGTATTTATAGTCCGACCAATCGTGTTTAGTCTTTCATTTGTTGCGCTCCAATCAAATAGGAGTTAACATGGTAGGCTATTTCTGTAACGTAATGTTTCTTCAAACACGTTATAAAAAAATTTTATGAGCAGAAATGATTTCATGCTGTCAGGCACCCCCACTATTTTATTTTAGCCATAACTTGGTAATTCCTAGACTATTTGCGTAACGTTTTACATATTCTTTGTCAGCAAACCCTAAGGAACCCAAATATACGAATTTAATGGAGCCAATATGCATTTTCTTCTAGGATAGTCGTGCTGTTACTACCTTCTCACTTCCAAACTTGAGGGTGTCTGGGTACTGTCATGTTTTCAAACGTAAACCGGTATAATGTCATAATTCCCAATAAGCGTTTTTTCAGGATTTTAAAACCTAACTCTGGTATGGGTAGTGAATTTTATCACTGTCGATTTGAAATAAAGTTAGTGCATGTGGCCTTACACGCGTGATGGCAGCAATTGTGTATCGCGCGACGTGTGTTTAGTGTTGCAGGTGTCCCTGCTTTCTGCCTCTCCCTTCTCTCTATCCTTTAGTCCATCTGTCTTTTAGTTACGCCGTGTATAAAATGGAATGAATGAAATATTAAATTTAGGTCATTGATCAGCTTGCGTATCTCAAGGTTTTTTCCAAGAAATACAGTACACGTTTCATTGAAGAAAGCGGGTAATAATACAGTAGGCTTTTACTATCAACGTGAAAGCGTTACAATTTGCAGACGAAGTAGAAAACAAGGGGGATTTCGAGTACAGTCATTGTGACAGCACTGTTCTTTACCATTCTTCTTTCCTTTTATTAAATTTATTTGTTAGGCTTTGCATTTACGTTTTAATTTATATATGGGGATTAGAATAATTCACGACACTTACCCCAAATTGGGTTATACACAATCTCCCTGCGCAGATTTAGAATGGACCCGAGCAATTTCGGTGCATATGCTCTCGAATAAATTTCGTCTGAGAAATTCCTCTAATGACGGGTGAAACACTTTGCCTGGACTAACATTTCTCTTATGACTGAAGATCCAATTCCTAGTTTTCCAGTCTTTTTTTTATAAAGTCCTGGTCCCTGAAGCTTTTACAGTCTATGTATTTAAATATGCGGGTTTACTCTTAAGGTTTCAGAGTTGCCCAAATTTTGTCGATCTGTCACTTTTGACATAATAATTCTAGGTCCGATCCTTCTCTTTCTGGCGGCTCGGTTGAAGTTGCGAAGCTGTTTGTTCTGTGCCTCTGAGTTCACTAGATTATATCTCTCATTCTCAGTTCAAATCACAGATGGTGCTTTCGCTGAATGTTCCAAAAGAATGCATTTTTTATTTTAGCATCTAAAATCCAACCAATCAAATCTCTCTAGTACTGTTTGGGTGGGGAAGTTTTAAATATCCCCTCGCGTGTTTAAAATATTAATTTTAATATCCACGCGTGACCTCTTTATAAGACGTAATATTGTTCCGGCTGCACCCTCTGCCTCCCACAATATTGTGACCATGTTTTCCTGGCGTAATGTCTTACACCCAGATATCTACCCCGTCAGTTTATCTAATTATCGCCTTTATCTGCGTGCCTCCGCCAGACATATGTCTGGTCAGACAATGTTGTCGTCTTTCATCGTATGCACAATACGAGCTTGTGTCAACACGATCAGCAGCTTTTCACTGGGGTCAAATGTTGGAACGACACGTTTCTAAAGGTGGTCAGACTGATTCAAAGCGATAAGCGGATGACCGGTCTGATGACTGGTATTGTTACGATAATACCACAGTTAACCTGGCGGAGCGTAAATACGTCTGATGAGTGGTAAACAAGATAAAGACAGTCCTATAGCAAATACTTCCGTAGAGGAGTGGAGTGTTAGAGACTTCCCCCTTCTAGATTCAACATAGAGAGTAAAAAATGGTGCATAAAATATGACACATAATGAATGAAAGGGCAAAAATTATGCGAAACAAAAGCGATGAGTGAGAGGAAGAGAAAAATTAAGAAAAAAGTGATACTGACGGAGTGGACATGAGATCGCACACCCGTATCGTCACACCCTAGCCCAGGTAGGTCTACCGCCATCTCCCATTCATTTGCACAGTCAAGAAGAGATTGTAAATGGCTACCTGGTTTACTCGGTTTTAGGTGTGCTGACTTTCCTGCTCTCAGAAAGTATGTGTTTGTGGTGCTCGGCCTGTCTTTGCTATTCGCCTTCACCCTTGCCATGTCTACCGTTGCAGCCAGCTCATTTAGCATTTTTGTGTGGCGCAATTTGTATCGCCCTTGCCCCAATGACATCTTGCAAGCTGAGAGCGCGTGCTCAAGTGACTGCCTCTAATGGCACAGGGGGCACTTATTCGTCATCCGACTTTCCCCATCTCACAAGGTTTGTGACCGATGGCAGGAGGTCATACATTGTTCTAAGAATGAAGCTGACCCTAAGAGGTGCCATATGCCATATATCATTCCATGTCAAGGACCTTTGCAGGGCTCCTTCTCAGCTTTATAGATTTTTTTTTCCTTAACCAGTGGCACTTGGGCTTTCAGCCCTTCGGCCCAATGACATGTCATTGCGAGGCTGGGGAACCTGAGGACTTTCCTTCCAACCCGGTCAGGAGCTTCGCTCCTTCCCATCCACAGAGGGTTTATCACAGGAGCCGTTCAGGTTATTCAGTCAAATTTCCGGTCGTAAACATTCCTTCAAACGCTGACGCCCGGGTTTGAACCATGAACACCTGGTCGCCAGTACAACGCCGTAGCCATTACACCAGCGCGGCTCCCCAGCTTTATAGATGGAAGGTATTGAGCCTTCTTTCTTGCTTGGTATAGGTTGTCCATGTCTCGCTGCCATTTAGAAGTGTGCTGGTGACGCAGGCGTTATATTCTGCAGCTTTGGTCTTCGCTGCGAGTTTAGAGTTTCTTCAAACACGCGTTGTAAGGGACGCAAAGGTAGCTGCAGCTTTGCCAATGAGGCTGTCAATTTCTGTGCCCAGAGAGAGTTTGTCGTTGATGGTAGACACCAAGTTTGTGAAAAAGTGCACCACTGCCAATTCATAGTTATCGGAAGTGATACCTCGTGCAACATCCACATACTGACTCAGCACATTTGTTTTCCTTAGATTATTTATGAGGCCAAAGTCCTTGCATGCTTGGGTGAAGCGATTCATCAAGTTCTGAAGCTCCTGTTGACTTTGAGTGACGACTGCAGCGTCATTAGCGAATAACAAGTTTCTTAAAGTGATGTTTCTGATTTTTGTTTTTGCCTTCAGCCTTGCGAGGCTAAGCAGTCGGTCATCTGATCTAGTGTGAAAGCATATTCCTTCAGATGCGTCTCTGAATGCATGTTTCAAGAGTAAGGCAAAGAGCTCAGCCTTGTTTAATGCCACTGCGTAGGTCAAAAAGCTGTGATGTGCTTCCAGAATAGGGTACTAGGGGCTGCCCAGCTAGAAGAGGGGGGTAACTGTCGTGTGAGATCCTCGAACCTTTTCCACTGTCAGAAATAGCCCCTGGAGCCATGCCTTACGCCGATTGGGCAAAATGCTTATAACAGTTAACTGCTACTTTCCGTGCTTTGTCGGCACCTATAGGGTGAAGCTGGAGTATCCTCTCCAGGGCGCAAGCTTGGGCACAGTTATATGGAGAGAAATAAATAATAATCTATTTTAAAAAACAGAGGATTCAGTGGCATCCTCGCAGGAAGCCGGCACAAACGTATTCAGGCTTTCTTTTGCAGCGGTTGTTTCTTTATCAGTTTGTTTTAGATAATGAGGTTGTCAGTCACATGCTAAATCTCATATTTAGTCGCCTCTTGCAACACGCTTGAGAGAACATTAGATTTTTTCTTTGATTGCCTCCTTTAAAGACCTCAAGCAGCTTCACGGGGTCAATAACTGCAATTATTTAGTTAAAATTTATCTAATTTGCTCAAGTCAAGATATGTTTTTGTCTGCCTTCCTGTCTTCTTCCTATCTTGACCACTAGTCTAATAATTTTAAACCTACGTCATCATTAAATACTTTAAACTTACTTACTTACTTACTTACTTAGTCGTTCCCCTTCTACCGTGAGGTGTAGAGGTTTGGAAGAGAGAGCGCCAGACTATCCTATCGGCTGTCTTCCTCCTGGCCTGGTTCCATTCTAGTCCTCGATCCTTCAAAGATTGTCTAATGTTGTCCTCCCAGGGGACTCTGGGTCGTCCTCGGGGTCTGGATCCTTGGCTCTTTGTTTCCCATGCTTGTCGTGGTATCCGATCTTCTCCCATTCTGTAGACATGGCCAAACCATCTTAATTGGGACTGTTCTACTTGGGTCTGCAGGGGGTAGGATTTAAGGCCTTGACGTATCGTCTGGTTGCGTACCATGTCTCTTCTTGTTGCTTCAACCACCTTCCTCAGATACCTCATTTCTGAGGTTTGGATCTGGCTTTTATGGGTTGTAGTCATTGCCCATGACTCGCATCCGTATGTCAAGACTGGGACATAGGTGGAGCGGTATACAGCCATCTTCGTTTTCTTACCAACCTCTCTCTTGCTGATGAATCCTCGATTTATGGCCTGAAAAAGTCTCCCAGCTGCTGCTTTTCGAGTGGCCAACTCTTCTTTGATGCCTCCCTTTCGGTCTATAATAGCTCCGAGGTATTTAAAGTGGTCGACCTGCTCCAGGACCTGTTCTCCCAACTTAATCTGATGTTTTCTTTCTTCTCGTGATATCACCATGGATTTTGTTTTAGAGCTGCTTATGACCATCCCTCTCTTCTCCAGCTCTTCCTTCCAGACTTGCAGGTTGGATTGAAGATGTGCCTCTGATTTAGCAATCAGGGCAACATCATCAGCAAATGCCAGCTCCGAAATATAGACCTGTCTCATCTTCCAGTGCCCCACTGAATACTTTCTTGTTCTCTCCTTACATGCCTTGATGACATCGTCCATAAGGAGTATGAAGAGGTAAGGTGATAGGATATCACCTTGTCTTACACCAGTGGTGGTCGTGAACTCTTCCGACTTATGGTTTGCTGTCCTCACATAATTTCTGCAAGACTTGTAGAAGCTCTGTATAGCATGAATCAGAGGTGCTGGAATATTCTTCCTTGCCAAACAGTCCCAAAGTTTGCTCCAGGGGACCCTGTCAAACGCCTTTTCCAGATCTATGAAACACAGATGCATCTCACTCTTATACTCAAGGACCTTTTCACTCAGCTGTCTGAGTGTGAAGATTAGGTCTTGAGTACTTCGGTTTGCTCGGAATCCGCACTGGACCTCATCCAATTGTGGCTCAGCTAGGCGTCGGGGTCTCTGCTCTAGGATTCTAGAGTAGATTTTACCAGGGACACTGAGAAGGGATATGCCTCTATGGTTTCCACACTGTCGATTGTCACCTTTTTGAAAATTGGTGTTATAATGGCAATCTCCCAATCCTTTGGTATGGTCTTGTTGTACCACGCTGCCTGTAAAACCCTTAAGAGTAAGAGGTCGCCTGATGCTCCCATGAACTTAACCATTTCTGGTGTTATATCATCATGTCCTGCTGCTTTGCCCATCTTGATTTTCTCCAGTGCTGCCTTCAGTTCTTCCATCTTTATGTCATCTTCACCATCATTGGTTTTCTCTTCTGTGCTAGTGTTTATCATTTCTGATGCTTCACCATGCTCACCATCCAGGAGTTCTGAGAAATATTCTTTCCATCTCCCATTACTTCCTTCGGGGCAGTAAGCAATTTGCCTTGCTTGTCCTTTATAAATTTGAGAGGGCATTGTTTTTCCTTCCTCGTGTTCTTTAGGGTCTTATAGAACAATTTCTGGTTTTCTTGTGCATCTTTTTCTAGCTTTTCTCCAAATTCTTCCCAGGACTTCTGTTTTGCTGCTAGCACTTTGTTCTTTGCTTCTGTTCTGAGTGTCACATATTCTCTATATTTTTCCATTTGTCCTGTTGTGTTTTT
The DNA here is from genome assembly GCA_024509875.1 of Oreohelix idahoensis. NCBI lineage: Eukaryota > Metazoa > Mollusca > Gastropoda > Stylommatophora > Oreohelicidae > Oreohelix > Oreohelix idahoensis. The sequence goes on from JAMPIV010001871.1 coordinate 164,630, forward strand.
AGCTCTTAAGTATTGTTTCCATGCCATTTTCTTCTCTCTTATTTTCTCTTTGACTTCCTCTGTCCACCAAGGTGTCCTCTTTCTCTTGTTCCCAAGTCGGACTTCACCGCATGCTTCTGCAGCAGCTGTCTTTATGATATCCTTGAATTTAATCCAGAGGGTTTCCAAGTCATCAGATCGTTCTTCTGTGTTGCTCACCGCTGCAGCAATAAGCTTCTGATATCTGGTCTTAATTTCTGGCTCTCTCAGCTTGTAGGTCCTAATGCTCATTTCTCCTGCTCGTTTACTTGGTTTCTTGCGTGATGCTGGACAGTTCCTAGGCTGAGCAACTCTTTCAGTTGTTCTTTTGATTGTTAGCAGGTAGTGATCACTTCCAATCTCTGGCCCCCTCCAGACTCTAGCATCTCGGACATATTTGAAAAAGCTTCTCCGAACAATGGCATAGTCGATCACTAACTTCTCATTCTTTGTTGGTTCACATCTAGTGTATGCATGTATGTGCTTATGGGGGAACTTTGTGTTTGTAATGATCAGATTCTGCTCACTGCAGAATCTAAGGAGTCGCTTTCCATTGTCATTGAGAGTATCTTCTCCATATCTTCCGATAACTCCACCCCATCTAGCATGGTCATTTCCAACTCTGGCATTAAAATCTCCGAGCATGATAACTTCATCTAGGCAGTCATCCACTGTCCTTTGAAGCAGCTCGAAGAATTCCTCCTTGACCTCTGCTCTCTCATCCTCATTTGGCCCTTACACTATGACCAGGTTGACTATGGTTTCTCCTTCTTTTAGTTTAACAACCATAATGCGCTCCGAGACAAAGTTCCATCCCGTGATACTATCTTTTTGATTTTGGGCCACAATGCAACCCACGCCCCCTTTAGCTCTTTCAGACATGGGTACACCACTGTAGAGCAGCGTGTTGCCATCGAGATCCGTGACTCCTTGTCCTTTTTTCTTTGTTTCCGTTATAGCCAGGATTTCTAGTTTTGCTTTCCTCATCTCTTCCACCAGCTCCTCTTCCTTCCCATTTATACTTCTTGTGTTCCAAGTTCCATAAGTCGTAGTCCGTAGTCCGTTCCAGTTCGTCGCCTATAGAATCAGTCCAGTTTTCTCTCTTGTGTTGCTAGTAATCGTGATTTAAAGCAAACAGGTGATTGGCCTGTTGTGCCTTTGCATGGTGGAGGGGCTGCCTCCTTACGGCCTCCATGCAGGCCGCCCTCCTCCTTTTTCATCCGGGCTTGGGACCGGCATTGGCGGAGTTAAATACTTTAAATATTATTTCTATTCTTCGTTTTCTGCATTGATTTCTATCTTATTTTTTTCATTTACAATATTTCGTTTATCTTTCGTGTTCATGAAATAAACTAGTTCTCTTTTTTTTGTTTTTCTTCTTCTTTTTCTTCTTTTTCTTCTTCTGTATCTCTCCACATATTCCTGTCGCCTCTGATTTTATCAAGTTTTTTGCTGACTTATTTCCATAACATGATGTCAAATGTCTCTTACATGATGTCGAATGTCTCTTACATGATGTCAAATGTCTCTTACATGATTTCAAATGTCTCTTACATGATGTAAAATGTCTCTTACATGATGTCAAATATCTTCTATCTATGTATCGTCGTCTATTTCTTTCCCATCAGTATTTCCTGTGGTCACTTGTTTTTGAGCTTGTCTCTTCTTATAACACCCTCAAAGAAAGTGGACTGTGTTTCCTTCTGGAATGCTTAATACGTTTCTTTTGTGTACTGGCTTCTTTCTGAACATCCTCATTACACTTCTTAGCTATCCATGGTATTCTGAACATCCTCATTACACTTCTTAGCTATCCATGGTATTCTGAACATCCTCATTACACTTCTTAGCTATCCATGGTATTCTGAACATCCTCATTACACTTCTTAGCTATCCATGGTATTCTGAACATCCTCATTACACTACTTAGCTATCCATGGTATTCTGAACAACCTCATTACACTTCTTAGCTATCCATGGTATTCTGAACACTCGTCTGTAAAACCACATTTTGAGGGTCCTTTCTCCCGCCCCAGTGATTTTCTTGTTTGTTGTAACGATTGTCCATAACTCGCTTCCATAGAACAGGGTTAAGTCTATATAACACTGAACAAGTTCTCTTTCTTACTTCCTTTGTCTAAGAATTGTTACATAAAATATTTTTTTTATGAAACGCTACTTTCCTTGGACTATTCTAATCTTTAACTCGTAGATGCATCATTCATCTGTTGTTATTAACGTACCTAAATGTAATCTGTGAGTTCACAAATTGATTTATACATCAAAGCTGAAGAAAAGGGGCAAAAAAAGAATGTATTTCGAAGCCATAGCGAGTCTCTTACATTGATATTCAACATTGTTTCGTGCGTTCTCAGTTTCCATACAGCGAGGTGAGATTTTTGTGGCTTGGCTTAAGGGGATCAGCTTCCGGTGAATGGATCTTCGATGACCAATCCGCGATCAAAGTGAAACAGGGAGGTAATCTTAATTTACATCTTGTGGTGTTATACATTCTGCTGCAATAACAGTCAGATAATCAATAATTTAATTACTTACTAATTCATTAAATGACTGAATCACACACAGACTGACTTTTTTTGCCTAATCACTCATTCAATGACTAACCGAGTCTCTTACAAGAATTTGCTCGCTACCTCATCACCCTGCTCTCCTTCAATAACCCGTCACTCACTTATCCACTTAATTGCTCACTTTGCCTTTCTCGCATGTCTACGTCTACTCATTGGGTCAGTCTTGTCTTCCATAACTCCTTCTTTTATTCACAAAAAGGCCAATTTTCCTAACTGCGTTTTCACTCGTACACTTATGAACACTCATACATTTGCTCGGATTTTGGTTAACTGGATATATTGCTAATATAAATTATACATTCAGTATGAATCACTAGCTTCTTACATTTTTTTAATATTTTGCTTTAAATCTGTAATTTTAATAAGTAATGGTGTGTGTAATGAGATCATTCAAAACAGAGACATAACATTAAAATTATTTACTGATAATTATTTATCCATAAAAATTATGCACTTAGCGTTCATACATAAAGTTGGCTTTTTTCGAAAATTTTCACAAACTCTTTAAAATAAATCTTGGTTAGTTCTTTTAAAATCCTCTGTTATTACACGTTTTCGATCCTTAAGGTTTAGGTTTATCATCTCATACAATGTCCTTTAAATATCTCCATTAAAAAAGTAATCTACTGGAATAAAATTAGGAGATCTGTCGGGTCATTCAATTGAACCTCTCTTCCAGTCTTCCTGTTAGGGATTTCTTCCCCAAGAAAACCTATATCAATAAGGGAATAAAAGCCCGCAAACATGAAAACGAAAAGCGTTAGGTTAGTTAAATATGGTGTACATGAAATATTTGGGTATCCTGGAAAAATTGAAAAAAACATAATTGTTAGGATAATATACTACGCATTTCTTTGTACATAATCTTTTGAAAGGATAAGTAAGTGACTAATAGCGCGCTCTCTCTCTCTCTCTCTCTCTCTCTCTCTCTCTCTCTCTCTCTCTCTCTCTCTCTATATATATATATATATATATATATATATATATATATATATATGTATATATATATATATATATATATATATATATATATATATATATATATATATATATATATATATAGTAGAACTCCATTTATCCGAACTAATTGGGACCGAGCATCGTTCGGATAATCAAATGTTCGGATAATTGGATTACATAATGTATCGAGTACATGTACACATATTTCTGAAAAAAATTAACCATCACAAGGAAAATACACTATAAAACATATTTACTTGTACTGTAATAATAATACCCACACTGTATTAGATCACTGTATCACCAAAATCTTTCATTACACTGCAGTGCATATACTACTTGTATTAATTTTTTTTTTTAAGAAAGAGAAATGTTTTCAAAATAACATTTCAAACGATTCAAAACCAGGCGCAACTTACGTATACATGTACTTGCACAGATGTAGCCCACTATTTAAAATAATGAGGAATCCTCTTTTGCACCTAACTGGATAGTCTCCTTTTGGTTGCTAAGTCCCGCATTCTCTTCAACAGCAGAAGCTGTGTAGGACAGCTGTCATCTTCTTGCTCGTACCAAGCCATCGCTGTTTCTAGTGCTATAAAGGCCTCTTCAGGACTTGGTCGACGTTTTGGGATTTCTTCATAATCTACAAGTACATCATGTACTTCTGAAGAGTTTTCATCATCGGTCTCTACATGTATTTGGTTTTCTTCTTGCACAAAAGACAAAATTTCTTCGTCATTCAAAAACTGAACACCAGAATTATTATCATCTTCTAGCCACATGTGTGCATCATCTTTGTCACAGTCCGAAAATCCGGGCATTGCTTGAAACAGTTCCACAACTTCATTTATCCAATCATCATTTGTGTCCACTGCAGTAGTTTCATTTCCTCCTTTTTTCCCAAGCAATCTATTCCAAGCCTTGTTGAGATTATCTTGTGACAGGGTGGTCCAAGCATCAGCTAACATATAGCAGCAGTCTTTGAGATTAAGCTTTTTGGAAAACGCCACCACACTTTCTTCATCTTCAGCCAACAATAAACGACGCATGACTTCCTTCTTGTACATCTTTTTAAGCTTTGCTATAACACCCTGATCCATTGGTTGAATCAGTGCTGTTACATTGGGAGGCAGAATAATTACTTTAAAATTTGCATCAACTGCATTCAATGTATCCGTCTCTGGATGAGATGGTGCATTGTCTAGTAGAAGAATTACTTTTCCAGTTTTCATTTCTTGTTCTCTCAGCCTCTTCACATTTGGTATGAACTGATTTGTATACCAATCAAGAAATATTTCACTATTCATCCAAGCCCTCTTCTGTGCTTTGTAGTACAATGGGAGACATGTCACATTCTTTAAACAACGTGGTTTTTTGGCTTTGCCGATCATTAGCACCGGTAAACGATGACTTCCACTGGCATTCGCGGCTACCAAAATTGTTACTCTCTCTTTGCACTTTTTAAACCCAGGGGCTGCTGCTTCGCGCTGAGATGCAAGTGATTTTTGAGGCAATGATTTCCAGTATAAGCCAGTCTCATCGGCATTATACACATCATCGAGTGAATAACCTTCTTCTTCCAAAAAAGCCAAGAATTTTTCTTTAAAATTTTCAGCGGCTGTTGCATCGCTAGATAAAGATTCCCCTTGAATCTCCAATTCTCGTATGCCATGACGAGATTTAAAGTTTCTTAACCATCTCTGGCTAGCCTTAAAGTCAGGAGGACCGTCAAGTTGATTGTTGAACTGAAGAGCCTTTTCACACAATAGAGAGCCAGAGATAGGTTCCCCTTTGCTTCTTCTTAGCACAAACCATAAATACAAAGCCTCTTCCAATTTCAAATCTTTCGCATTTCTCATGGTTTTACGTTTCTTCGACCCATTTTCACTATCCAATTTCGATGCAAAACTCATAATTTTATCCTTGTTACTTTTGATGTCAGAGACGGTAGCTTTCCCAACATTGAAAATCCTCACAAGTGAAGACACAGTTTCACCTTTTCCTAGTCTATTTATAATTTCTGTTTTCGTTTCAATTGACAAAACATTGCGGTTCCTTTTATATGCTTTGGGCCTACTGGAAGATGCCATATCGCACAGAGAAATACTTGTACACCAAAATTATTCTGCTGTAGTAGCAGCAGACACAATTATTTTAAGTTGAACTGTCTATTTAGCCAGTGTTCTGCCTAGAACGCACACGTACACTGGGTTGGTAAACCAGATATTAACTGACTTTATGATCTAACTGACTTCCTTACGTAAGCGACCGACCATTAGCCCATCCCATCCTCTACAAATTGTTCACACACATTTGAAGCTTGCCGCATCAAAAGATTCAGAAATGTAGTCTAACGTGACTGGTGGCGCCTGATTTTTTTTTCTGGAAAAAATGTTCGGATAATTGGATGTTCGGATAAATGGTGTTCTACTGTATTATAATATTGATATATAATATATTTATACTAGCAATAACCCGTTAAAATTGACAGGTTTTTAATTGCAGCCATCATATCATTTTGATCCATAATAATAAGTCTGTAATACTTTAAATTAAAATTTTGCCTAATCCTCGACTTTCTTTTATTCTTAGAGTCGACGCCTGAGCCCGCTGATCAGTCTCGATCGTGAAATGGGCGCCTATTAAATATCGTTGAAGTTTAGTTACGCTCCAAATGATTGCAAGCAATTCATTCTCAAGACTGGGATACTTGGTTTCCGTAGGTGTAAGTTGTCGACTAATATGAGGATTAGGCAATTTGAAAAACCCGTGCCTTAGAAAAAATACACTTTAATGTAGTTTAAGGTATCAGAACAACAATCAAAAACTTAAATTTTAAGGTTATTTTTAAGAAAATGAGTTAAATCCGTTTCCCGAATCAAACTGGACAGAAGAGTATCTTGATTGTCTGTTTATTTAATCTGCATTTCCGCACCTTTCTGTCTCCAGTTCATGTACTGTTTATTAATCGTGTTGTTGGCTTCTTTCCATAATCAAACTATTCATGTACACCGTCATTTGCGTACTTTTCCATTTTCGCAGATGGATCTATTTGTTGTTGCCCTAAAGACGCCGCTAGGCGTGATGGGAAACTACAACAGAGAAAATCAATCTGCTGTTGCCCTTAAGACGCCACAAGGCGTGATGGCCACTGACTGCTTGGTCGGTCTTTGGCTAAGGACGGAAGAAGAAGAAGAAGACATATAAGGGAAACAATACAATTGTTATCTAACTTTCATCTACAGTTGCACCCCCTTAGCTGTGGTTGAAAGTTAATGTACTCTCTCGAAAATAGAAAAAGTGTGCGCAAATGACGGTGTGCAAAATGTGACTGACCGACCGACGTACTTTCGGTGGGTATTATGGTATTTAATAATATATATATATATATATATATATATATATATATATATATATATATATATATATATATATATATATATATATATATATATATATATATATATATATATATATATATATATATATAAACTCCGCCTATGCCGGTCCCAAGCCCGGATGAAAAAGGAGGAGGGCGGCCTGCATGGAGGCCGTAAGGAGGCAGCCCCTCCACCATGCAAAGGCACAACAGGCCAATCACCTGTTTGCTTTAAACCACGATTACGAGTAACACAAGAGAGAAAACCGGACTGATTCTAAAGGCGACGAACTGGAACGGACTACGGACTACGACTTATGGAACATGGAACACAAGAAGTATAAATGGGAAGGAAGAGGAGCTGGTGGAAGAGATGAGGAAAGCAAAACTAGAAATCCTGGCTATAACGGAAACAAAGAAAAAAGGACAAGGAGTCATGGATCTCAATGGCAACACGCTGCTCTACAGTGGTGTACCCATATCCGAAAGAGCTAAAGGGGGTGTTGGTTGCATTGTGGCCCAAAATCAAAAAGATAGTATCAAGGGGTGGAACTTTGTCTCAGAGCGCATTATGGTTGTGAAACTAAAAGAAGGAGAAACCATAGTCAACCTGGTCATAGTGTATGGGCCAAATGAGGATGAGAGAGCAGAGGTCAAGGAGGAATTCTTCGAGCTGCTTCAAAGGAAAGTGGATGACTGCCTAGATGAAGTTATCATGCTCGGAGATTTTAATGCCAGAGTTGGAAATGACCATGCTAGATGGGGTGGAGTTATCGGAAGATATGGAGAAGATACTCTCAATGACAATGGAAAGCGACTCTTTAGATTCTGCAGTGAGCAGAATCTGATCATTACAAACACAAAGTTCCCCCATAAGCGCATACATGCATACACTAGATGTGAACCAACAAAGAATGAGAAGTCAGTGATCGACTATGCCATTGTTCGGAGAAGCTCATTCAAATATGTCCGAGATGCAAGAGTCTGGAGGGGGCCAGAGATTGGAAGTGATCACTACCTGCTAACAATCAAACGAACAACTGAAAGAGTTGCTCAGCCTAGGACTGCTCAACATCACGCAAGAAACCAAGTAAACGAGCAGGAGAAATGAGCATTAGGACCTACAAGCTGAGAGAGCCAGAAATTAAGACCAGATATCAGGGGCTTATTGCTGCAGCGGTGAGCAACACAGAAAAACAACCTGATGACTTGGAAACCCTCTGGATTAAATTCAAGGATATCATAAAGACAGCTGCTGCAGAAGCATGTGGTGAAGTCCGACTTGGGAACCAGAGAAAGAGGACACCTTGGTGGACAGAGGAAGTCAAAGAGAAAATAAGAGAGAAGAAAATGGCATGGAAACAATACTTAGGAGCTAAAAACACAACAGGACAAATGGAAAAATATAGAGAATATGTGACACTCAGAACAGAAATAAAGAACAAAGTGCTAGCAGCAAAACAGAAGTCCTGGGAAGAATTTGGAGAAAAGCTAGAAAAAGATGCACAAGAAAACCAGAAATTGTTCTATAAGACCCTAAAGAACATGAGGAAGGAAAAACAATGCCCTCTCAAATTTATAAAGGACAAGCAAGGCAAATTGCTTACTGCCCCGAAGGAAGTAATGGAAAGATGGAAAGAATATTTCTCAGAACTCCTTGATGGTGAGCAAGGTCAAACATCAGAAATGAAAACCACTAGCACAGAAGAGGAAACCAATGGTGATGAAGATGACATAAAGATGGAAGAACTGAAGGCAGCACTGGAGAAAATCAAGATGGGCAAAGCAGCAGGGCATGATGGTATAACACCAGAAATGGTTAAGTACATGGGAGCATCAGGCGACCTGTTACTCTTAAGGGTCCTACAGGCAGCATGGTGCAACAAGACCATACCAAAGGATTGGGAGATCGCCATCATAACACCAATTTTCAAAAAGGGTGACAATCGACAGTGTGGAAACCATAGAGGCATATACCTTTTCAGTGTCCCTGGAAAAATCTACTCTAGAATCCTAGAGCAGAGACTCCGACGCCTAGCTGAGCCACAATTGGATGAGGTCCAGTGCGGATTCCGAGCAAATCGAAGTACTCAAGACCTAATCTTCACACTCAGACAGCTGAGTGAAAAGGCCCTTGAGTATAAGAGTGAGATCCATCTTTGTTTCATAGATCTGGAAAAGGCGTTTGACAGGGTCCCTTTGAGCAAACTTTGGGACTGTTTGGCAAGGAAGAATATTCCAGCACCTCTGATTCATGCTATACAGAGCTTCTACAAGTCTTGCAGAAATTATGTGAGGACAGCAAACCATAAGTCAGAAGAGTTCAGGACCACCACTGGTGTAAGACAAGGTGATATCCTATCACCTTACCTCTTCATACTCCTTATGGACGATGTCATCAAGGCATGTAAGGAGAGAACAAGAAAGTATTCAGTGGGGTACTGGAAGATGAGACAGGTCTATATTTCGGAGCTGGCATTTGCTGATGATGTTGCCCTGATTGCTAAATCAGAGGCACATCTCCAATCCAACCTGCAAGTCTGGAAGGAAGAGCTGGAGAAGAGAGGGATGGTCATAAGCAGCTCTAAAACAAAATCCATGGTGATATCACGAGAAGAAAGAAGACATCAGATTAAGCTGGGAGAACAGGTCCTGGAGCAGGTCGACCACTTTAAATACCTCGGAGCTATTATAGACCGAAAGGGAGGCATCAAAGAAGAGTTGGCCACTCGAAAAGCAGCAGCTGGGAGACTTTTTCAGGCCATAAATCGAGGATTCCTCAGCAAGAGAGAGGTTGGTAAGAAAACGAAGATGGCTGTATACCGCTCCACCTATGTCCCAGTCTTGACATATGGATGCGAGTCATAGGCAATGACTACAACCCATAAAAGCCAGATCCAAACCTCAGAAATGAGGTATCTGAGGAAGGTGGTTGAAGTAACAAGAAGAGACATGGTACGCAACCAGACGATACGTCAAAGCCTAAAATGCCACCCCCTACAGACCCAAGTAGAACAGTCCCAACTAAGATGGTTTGGCCATGTCTGCAGAATGGGAGAAGATCGGCTACCACGACAAGCATGGGAAACAAAGAGCCAAGGATCCAGACCCCGAGGACGACCCAGAGCCCGCTGGGAGGACAACATTAGACAATCTTTGAAGGACCGAGGACTAGAATGGAACCAGGCCAGGAGGAAGACAGCCGATAGAATAGTCTGGCGCTCTCTCTTCCAAACCTCTACACCTCACGGTAGAAGGGGAACGACTAAGTAAGTAAGTATATATATATATATATATATATATATATATATATATATATATATATATATATATATATATATATATATATATATATATATATATATATATGAAGACTTTTTAGTGACCCTGTATACACTAGAGATTAGTAACTACTGACACAACTATAAACCATGGATATAGTAAAAAGAAATAATCAAGAAAACAAAATTATTAACGTTACAAAACATTAAATAAAAATAAATAGTTCTAATTCTGCATCAAATATATTTTGTGATGAGAGTACAATGTTACTTGTTTGCGTGTCTTGATTTAGGGATCCGTTGTAGATGAGTAAATAATAGAAAAAAAAGCAGGTGCCAGTGAGGTCTACCAAACATGTCATAAAATACGACAAAGGACATCTTTTCATGCAGCTAGCAATCTCAGGGGTCAAAGAAATTGCTACTGAAATCACGGCTGCAAGAGTACCTATATAAAGAAATGACGCCGGCTTCTTGCGGTTAGGCAAACTGTGACCCCATGCTCCGTGGGTACAAGGAAAGAACATATGGAAGAATATTACACACTTGAATACAATTTGTCTTATCCATTCAATCATTCACATGTTCCGGAGTTTAGAAAATCCCTTGTTTTTGATCAATAACTTAATCATAAGTTCTGAAATAGGAATGTATTCCTCAGACGATGAATGGTCAATCTTTGATGATGTGCCAGGAAGGCCACCTGCAACATCTAACAAATGCGTAGCCCTTCGAAACAGCGGTAGTCTAGCTTTCTTAGACTGCGCTATGGACGCCAACTCATTTGTCTGTAAGAAAGGTACAGTCTGCTTGTCCTTTTTATTTTAAATACATGTTTAAGGGTCTTCTAATGGTCTTCTAATGGTCTTCTAAGGATCTTCTAAGGGTCTTCTAAGGGTCTTCTAAGGATCTTCTAAGGGTCTTCTAAGGATCTTCTAAGGGTCTTCTATGGGTCTTCTAATGGTCTTCTAAGGGACTTCTATGGGTCTTCTATGGGTCTTTTAAGGGTCTTCTAAGGATCTTCTAAGGGTCTTCTAATGGTCTTCTAATGGTCTTCTAAGGATCTTTTAATGGTCTTCTTAGGATCTTCTAACTGTCTTCTAAGGATCGTCTAATGGTCTTCTATGGGTCTTCTAATGGTCTTCTAATGGTCTTCTAAGGGTCTTCTAAGGGTCTTCTATGGGTCTTCTAATGGTCTTCTAAGGATCTTCTAAGGGTCTTCTAAGGGTCTTCTATGGGTCTTCTAATTGTCTTCTAATGGTCTTCTAAGGGTCTTCTAATGGTCTTCTAATGGTCTTTTAATGGTCTTCTAATGGTCTTCTAAGGGTCTTCTAAGGGTCTTCTAAGGGTCTTCTAATGGTTTTCTAATGGTCTTCTAATGGTCTTCTAATGGTCTTCTAATGGTCTTCTAAGGGTCTTCTGAGGATCCTCTAATGGTCTTCTAATGGTCTTCTAATGGTTTTCTAAGGGTCTTCTAATGGTCTTCTAATGGTCTTCTAGGGGTCTTATAAGAGTCTTCTAATGGTCTTCTAATGGTCTTCTAATGGTCTTCTAAGGGTCTTCTAAGGATCTTCTAATGGTCTTCTAGGGGTCTTATAAGAGTCTTCTAATGGTCTTCTAAGGGTCTTCTAAGGGTCTTCTAATGGTCTTCTGATGGTCTTTTAAGGGTCTTCTAATGGTCCTCTAATGGTCCTCTAAGGGTCTTCTAAGGGTCTTCTAATGGTCTTCTAGGGGTCTTCTAATGGTCTTCTTATGGTCTTCTAAGGGTCTTCTAAGGGTCTTCTAATGGTCTTCTAATGGTCTTCTAAGGATCTTCTAATGGTCTTCTAAGGGTCTTCTAATGGTCTTCTTATGGTCTTCTAAGGATCGTCTAATGGTCTTCTATGGGTCTTCTAATGGTCTTCTAAGGGTCTTCTAATGGTCTTCTAAGGGTCTTCTAATGGTCTTCTATGGGTCTTCTAATGGTCTAATGGTCTTCTAATGGTCTTCTTAAGGTCTTCTAAAGGTTTTCTAATGGTCTTCTAATGGTCTTCTAAGGATCTTCTAAGCGTCTTCTAATGGTCTTCTAATGGTCTTCTAAGGGTCTTCTAAGAATCTTCTAAGGGTCTTCTATGGATCCTCTGAGGATCTTCTAAGGGTCTTCCAAGGATCTTCTATGGGTCTTCTAAGGGTCTTCTAAGGGCCTTCTAAAGCATTTTCTTACGTGCCCAGTTATTTTTGTCTACGTTCCCTAGAAATCTTTGTTTGTCTTCTATTATCTCAGTATGTGTATCTTCCCTTATGTGACAGGTCGTATTCATTTATTCGTCTCTCCTGTCTTTAATTTGTTTCACGTTTTGTTCATTTTTATACTGTCTCCTCTACTCTATTTTTTTTTAAGCATAATTTATTCCCCGGCCCGATTTTGTTCAAGAGTCACGCTAACATTTAATCTGTGTTAGACCTATTTCTTGTTTGTATAAAGCTACTAGTGCCCAAATCTTACTATTACTCAAGGGTAACTCCATTCAACCTTAAGTCTCTTTCTAGTACTTGCTATTCAGGCCCTCCTCCGTTTATTACAACTAGCAGCTATTCATCGTCTTCAACTAGAAATATAGGAAACTAGCAGAAATCACGTTTCGTACTTCATGTGAGACCACTTCATCTCTGAAGATACCAGGGTCCACTCATCGACAGGCTCATTTACCATTTTTAAAAAAAAATAAGTTCGACGTTATTATCAAAGTAAGGATCACGTGTGCATCGTTCTGGTATCCATGAGACATTCGTAGAAATTAGGAGAGCTGGAATATTCATAACGGCCTTCCGCTATTGGATGGAGTCGATTTCAGTGCACGTCAAAGTACAGTATAGATTAGTGAATGCTAAAATGCTTGTGCTTAGCTGGTGGTCATATAAGGATGACTCCAGATATGCTTCCGTGCAAAATAAATAGAGTGATATACAAATATACACTTGAAGATAATTAAGCTATTTCGAATTACCCACTGTACTGATCAACTCTTCCAAATTTTGGCTGATCAGCTTAGAAAAAATCGTAATTTTAAAATCATACACTGGAATACCATGCTTACTTTAAGTGTTAACTAGCATGAGTTGCTAGCAAAATTAATCTGCTGAAGAGAGTTATCCGTCTTATGTGTTCACTAATCTCAGCAAAAGAGATGTTGGCGAGACAACAAAGGTGTCTGTAAATCTCTCTACCTATGTGTCACGTAGGGTTTATATTCATTTAATTTCCTACATCTTCTTCCTATTCGTTCACCCAAATTCTCTCTTTTATTATCTCTGTATTTCATTTTTTTCCTGTATATTTTTCATCCATTCGTTTTGCGAATATTATTTTCATATAATTCGCAAACTTTACCTGTTTCTTTCTCAAAACTGAGAATCGCGCTAGGACGATATTACGTAGATGTCAGGGCTGCAGGGCGTCAGAAGGCGTGATAAGTCGGTTCGCTGAACATAGGACGTAGCAAATCGTCTACATTCTCACCGAGCGCGCGAGCTTCTTCTCGGCATTAGTCCCGGTGAGGTGTGATACTTTACATCTGCACCGGTCAGTATCCAGACATTTGTCTGGAAAATCCCAAACTGACACGGCGCTCACTTGGGCCATGGTCAGCTGTAGTGTGAAAACTGCCCTGCAATGGAGTCAGGCTGTCTGGGATTTGAAACTGACACGCGTACATCGTGGTCAGTAGGTGACAGTTACGACACGCGTTAAGCGGACGTAAATGTTGGGAGTAGGGGAGATAATTTCGCTTGGCGAAGTAAGTTTGGGCCCTTTGTCTGATTTTAAGATATTGGCCTAGTCTGAAACTTTAATTTCATTCTCGCTCATAGACTCCACAGTAGATAGGTCGCTCGAAAACAGAATAGCTGTTAGCGAAGATCTCAGTTTGTTTCGGCAATTTGTCGAACTTCTAGACTTCCAGAAATATTTTCAGCATTTTTATTCTTAAGTTGTGCGACTACCTGTAATTCTGTGGTTGAGGTAATTAATATGATAGATATATAGATTTTGTGAGTGTTAAAGTGTTAAATCGCTTAATTCATTTTAATCTATTTCTTTAGCGCAGAAGAGAAATAAAGTGGTAGGCTATTATATTTTCTAGGGAAGCATTCAGTGGAAAGCAGAATAAAATTAAAAATTTCTAGCTTATAACGGCAATTGTAGCTATTTATAAATTTAATTTAACTGCTAATACTCAGTCGAGTGTATTTTTCTAAACTAACGTATAAACTCTAGAATCCAGCCTCATGAATGGTGACGGAATACGCACGTGTTCTTAATTTATGAGGATTGCTGATTTTTAAATATAACTTACGTCACGGGAAGTTTAAATGATAAGCAAAGCTCTCTGCTTGCAAGTTTAAATGTAAGTTTTAACCAGTACAGATTCTGTTTATTATATTATATGTGTTATTTTTCCTCCACACAGTGAAAGTTTTGGGGTGACCCTAACTTTACCAGCACCTAGTAGTAGTTTCCATACTTGTGAAGAAATAGACAGTCCTTATTTTGAACCACGTGGGTGTTCTCAAGTAACACTGATCTGACGGTGCAAGTTAGACAGAAATACTAATATCCCTATAACGGGTTTTCAAAGACTGTAATGATAAATACTGGACCTTGGAGCCAGCACTTAATTTCTTCTAGAAACTCTATATAATTTGCTGCCTGGTGGCGTGAATATTAACAATCATTTCCCGACTAGATTATATCTTGTGGACAAATCTGTGGTGTGACTAAAGTGAATCCTATACTGAGGGAAGGCACCGACCTGACATTCATCATTTTTTAGAAACCTACGCTATTGACACTGTGCTCTGCTAACTCCCGCGCCTGGAATAATTGTTAGGTGACTTAATCAGACATTTGAACAAATTTGCACACCCAAGTAGTCGTTCCCGGAGACTCCAAGTTAAATACGTCTTTTGGAACTGGGGACTTCTTGGCAGAAGACTGCATTATTTGAGTCTGTGTGAAAATCTAAAATCAATGTGTTCCAAGAGGCAGCAAGCAAAGTCGTGAGTACAAGTATGAGAAGCCATGGCGGAATGAATGAGTGTACGCTGGTTTGAGTGATATTTTTCACTATTTTATCTTTGACACCCTGTTGCTGTCCTAATTTTTTTTCAATCTGCATAATTTGTTGCTAAGGCTAGAGTTCTTGTGTTTTGTCTTAGGTTAAATCAGATTTTTTTCAAACTCTGTGCATATAATTACGAGATAAAACAAAGACAACTCTTAGACTCAAACTCTATGTATCTGTGACTCGGGCGCCATCATCTGTTCTCTTAACGGGCCGGGCTAAACCTAGAGTTAACACTATAACGGGGCTATCATCCTTGCAACATTTCCTTGATTTTTTTATGACTATGTGTATATGTATTTTCCTTGATGTACTTTCTTTGATGTTGTGAGCCGATTTTTCCTGATAATAAAATCGCTCTTGAACTTAATAATCGTGTTTGGTCAGCTCGTTCTAGATAATATATATATATCATTGTTATAGTTTTCCCACGTCTGTGTGTTTACCTGTCGTCACGTGTATGTGCGTGCCTGTGAGTGATAGAAATATACGTAATATGTATATTGGGGTAGTCTGTCTGACGCTGTAACAACTGTTGTAGAAGATAGGTGAGAGAGAGAAGAATTCTTTTCGCTTTCAGAGACAGCCACTATATCAAATCTATCATCTCACGTGTGTGGAAATTCTATTACCTTTCACTAACTCTCACTGAGTCTATCACCTATTCAAACCTATTCAGAAGGGACCAAACCTAGTCTTAATTCTCCTATCGGAAATCTACGACACTATGTCCCAGTCTAAACGTATGGATGCGAGTCATGGGCAATGACTACAACCCACAAATGTCAGGTCTAAACCTCAGAAATGAGGTATCTAAGAAAGGTGGTTGAAGTAACAAGAAGAGACGTGGTCCTCAACATGACGATTCGTCGAGGCCTAAAAACCCAACCCATTCATACCCAAGTTGAACATTCCCAACTAAGATGATTTAACCATGTCTGCAGAATTGGAGAAGCTCGGCTGCCACGGTATGTATGGGAGGCTAAGAGCCAGGGATCCAGATCTCCAGGATGACCCAGAGTCCGCTGGGAGGACAACTTTAGAGAATCTATGAAGGACCTGCGACTAGAATGGAACCAGGCCAGGTGGAAGACAGCCGATAGGATAGTATAGCGCTCTCTCTTCCAAACCTCTACATCTCGCGGTAGAAGAGGAACGACTAACTAAGTAAGGCTACATGCAGGGAGATCTCACTATGGACCCGTGATAGACACGGGGAGCTAAGAAGTGGCTTTGTGTAGGACGTGAACATTTCTTTGCGAGAGCCCATAACCAGAGCACAGTATTTTATCTCTGCATATTTGGAGAGCCCCCCTTACATGATGAGGAATGCACAATCTGCCACACGCTTCTTCCTCATAGCTTGGGACTAGATCTGATGATCCTTTAAATGCGAGCCAAGCTGGAAAAACCGGAGCTCGTGACTTCAACTCAACACGTTTCTAAATGGCAGAAAACCACAGGAAAAGCCTAGATTGACTGCTTGGGAGTCCATGATTGGATTCGTTTGGGTCAATGAACATAACAACATTTTAAATGTAACATTTTAAATTATGTTTATATGCATTTTTTTCCAAGAAACGATCTATAATCTTAATTGGAAATGAAAGGAGTCTTTATACTTCATCGGACAATCAAAGGGTCATTTAGCAATCATTGGACAATCAAACGGGTGTTTAGCCTTCATAGGACAATCAAAGGGGCCCATAGCACAAAAAGGGTTTAGAAATCCTGATCTATATGTAAGTTCGTTGCATTTATATGTATAGATACATGCTTGCTACTTGCAATTATTTATTTCTGTTACTAAATGGACTAAAAAATCCAAAAAGAAAATTAAATAAACAAACAAATATGTGTTCCATACATTCAAAGGCATAGAATAAACTACACAGCCAGTTATCATACATCAGTAATTCGTCATATTGAACACTAAAATTGTGTTGTTTATGAACCACGTGACGAATTACTGATTAATGAGAACCGATCATCCTCTTTTAGTCTGTGTAATAAAATGCATGAACCATTATTTCCTTCTTCTGTTTTTCACAGTGCCTTTGATATCAACAACAACAAAAGTTATTTTGTCTTTACTTGTTATTTGTTGATTCATGATGATTCATTTACGTCATTATTTTACTTTTATCGGCTTTTGATTTGTATTTAGCTATTCCGAAGGTATTTATAACGTCCAGCGTGCAGAACAAAACCAGTTCAGGAGCACACAGCCAAGCAGGGCATGTTCAGCTGTTTGAGAGAATACTGCCTCCGACTTTGACTTCTCTGCCTGCTGATAACTCACGTCTGGCACACGCTGTTGTAACCTCAGACGTGGGATGTGCTTTCAGGTGTTTTAGGTAAGATGGTGTGACGAGTCAATCTATGATGGTTACATTTTCCTGTGCCATCCTTTTAACATTTTTATGTGCCCTCCCTTTTCCTTTTTCTCGCCCGCACCTTGACTTTTTCACTGTCATAGTTCAACAGTTGCTTGTCATCTTTTGTCACTCCCTAATTTTAACTGCGTGCTTGACTTGTTTTTCAAACCACATTGACCTCTGGTTGTGCAGAGCGAACTTGCCACATTGACTTTTTGCTTATCGCTAGCTCCAGACGTAGTAAGAGTATAAACTGAGCGATATTCCTATTGTTAACGCCGACTTCTTGTCTGGGAAGATACACTCTACTGGGTTCCCGCCTGATAAGGTGCGAGCTTGCAAACATGACATGATAAAATACACGACAGATCTCACTGGGATGTAGGAAATAATCATCTTGCTAAATATTAAGACACAGTGATGTAATACTTCCGGCAGATGAAATTGGTGTAATAAACAATTACAAGGAAATAACATCTGGGAGGAGATTATAATGTTAGATCTGTGAATTAGTGAGTTTGTAAACACGACAGGCGAAACGGAAGAAGCCAGACCCTATTTGGTCATGAAAGACATGAAAATGAATTTGTAAATTACATGTAAAGAAAATATCGTGTGCGTCATGCCGAATGTTCTACATATGAGGGTTGTGGGGAAAAATACTCCTACCGATATCAGAAACTAATTCGTGGTTGTATTGGCATGGAAGTACTAAAATAAACTACTATATATATAAATTAAAAAATAAAATGGTATGAACTCAGTTTTACAAGTTAACGGTACACAGGAAACAATTGACGTTTCGGGTTTTACCCTTCGTCAGCCACAGTTACGAACAGGTGACAAGGACAAGAATTGCACATAGGTACTACAAAAATATATGATGATGAGGAACACACCAAATGAGCGATACAAGCAGATGGACCAGTGGTGCTGAGCGAAACGAGAACAATAATAATGCAAGAAAATCGTAAAACCAGAAAGACATATCGAAACAAGAAAGTAAATAATCAACGAAACGAAGACAGGAATGAACAGCACTATTAGAACAAGTAAAAAGTCACTTAGCTGGATCAAAGATAAAACACTTAAGGTGGCTGTGAAAGTAAGCGTCATGCGGAAGTGACGTATGAGCTAGTGACAGCTAAAATGATACAAAAGGATACGAAACGAACCAAAGCAAAAACAAAGATAGATCAGAAAAACAACGACAGAAGAAATAAATAAGTATGAAACAGAGGGAGAAGCCACCAGAATTTATACAAAATGATGCATGACATTAAGGCTCTCAGGAGATAAAATGCCCATTTGAAAAATGAGATGATTCTCCAACCGACACATGAAAGGAGGCAGTGACATGAATATCAGAATTACCCGAATGGTCAGGTCTATTGAAATGAAGGGCCACCGGTAACGGTTTGCCATGATGGATGCCATTTGGGGCTTTTTTTTCCAACAAAACCACATGGGCGTATGAGCGACAATGTTGCTTGAAATCTACAACATTTTGAGAATGCTTCACTGCTTTTCCGTCTCGTCAAGAAGACTTTTCAGACACCAGGATAACGAACTGACACATGGTTCCAACATAAGGACAGGACCAAGTATTAGGAGATCTTCTGATATCAGACAGAAAGAAAACTCGACTACAGTACTGGAAACCACGAGTCCTAGGAACCTACATATACAATAACATTGAGATTATAATTAAAGTAATAAACTGACCACCTGTAAGATGGCCTCTTAAAGCCAGTGGCCCGACACTATTCGGAAGTTTTCCTGTGTAAGAAGTCTGTAAAATTCATTCCCGGTAACTGAGGTAAGTTTAAATATGTACATTTTATCATTTATATGTTTGCATTTAACATGTGTAAATTGCTTGCGGATGAACAGGTTCATACGAGGCTGGCAACCTCAGGATACAAAATGTTGATTCATGAACCACAACTGCGAGAGCTAGTGACTGCTTTGTACGAGTTTCTTCACAAAAGCAAAGGCAACCCCAGACTTTATGTGGAGCAGGGAGTGGATGATGATGACTCCTTGGCGTACATATTTATTATTTTAACATTTTAATATGTTTATGCGTATATTTAAACATGTTTAAATAATGCAATTGTCGTTTTCCGCTGTCCCCATGGACTTTCATCCGACTCACTGGGTTTAACATTAATGCTCAGGGAGGGTAAAGTTTCTGAGGAAGATGGAGTGGTTGAAATTGAAGCTGGGGCGCCTGATTCTCATATCACGAGACGCTAAACTTAAAAGAAGGATTTGTTTTCTCTCAGTTTCTTTTACACATTTGTGATACAAGTCTGTGGTTCAAATTACATGCAGTCTACGCTAGACGCCCATATCAGACCAGTCTTGAGGACGCTGTCTTGACAACTGGAGTGGTTACCCGCAGCATTACCGCCAGGGACGTGCTACCGCCACAGAATTTGACGATTGACCGAACAGTCAACAACAGCATTGGGAACCAACAGTAAAAGAACCCAACACCAACAACGAATCATCGTCAACACCTGGCTAGTTAAATATTACAATCGAATCCAGCAAAAGAGCTTTTGTTTTTTTATTGATTGCCATTTTAAAGTCACTACCGGTGATGAAAACATCAGTGCTTCATTGTTTCATAAAAACGTTATTTTAACTTTGTTAACTATAATTGATTATTAAATTTGTTATCTGTAAATGCAAATTGATAGTTGATTTAATAATTATTGAGTGAATTGCACCCGTATGACTCAGTTATTTTAAATACATAACCACCCAGAGCTATTAAAGTAGTATTTTACTGAATCATTTCAGTTTGGAGATCAGATCATACGATCAAAATTTTATTTTCCTCACAGAAGGGGCGAGAAGATAAAAAGGTCGTGACAACTTAGATGATCTCAGTTGTTATGCTTGTGTTCTTAAAATTCCTGTGAGGCTCCCTGAAATAGAAGCCCTATTCTTCTATTGCTATCTCTGCCAAGAGTAATCTTTGGCGAAGGTAGATACCTTTGAATACCCTCATCATTATACTCTAAGTATGGCCATTGGTTGAAGACAAGGTATGAAAAGATTAAATTGACGACAAGAACTAGATAGGTGCCAGTGGAACTTGAGATGAAAAGAATGACGCTCAACCTCTCTACACTGTGGATTCCATAATAAGGACTGCCTTGTAATGCTATCAACAGGTTTCCACAGTGTGTCAAATCCAACTTCAACGTCTTCCTCTCACCTCTTGTTCTAGTGGCGCTTGTCTGCTTGTTTTCATCAGTTCCACGTTGGCCATCTTGTCTTACCATTTCAATCCTCCTATTCAGCACGAGCACTCATTTATCAAAGTCTGTAAGTCCGTGATATTACTTTTTATCCTTATCCATGCTTCATGTTCATACAGGCTCTGACATTTGAGTTCAACATTTTTTATTTTTGTGTTGGACTTGATTTCTTTGATTATATTTCCCAGTGGATTGACATCTTCTTTTGTCATTTGTATTCTCAATGTGATACCACTGTCGGTTGCTTGAAATGTGTCTGCATTTGTGCCAAGCTGTATGTTTATACCATATATTTTACTACTATAAGTTTGACCTCTTATTGATGCTGTTTTCGTACCTAGTTTTTCGGTTGTTTATATACTTTTTGTTGAAGTGTTTCCTCAAGATGTGCACAATTCGTGTGTGTATTCCTCAGATCTTTCTTACAATTGCTTCTTCGTTGTTTGTATGTGTGCACGTTACAAACAGCATTAACAATTTTGGTAATTCTAAATTTTAAGTTGTTTTCTACTGGAGCGTTATTAGGCAATGCTTAAATATTACTCAGTTATCTCTCGCTCTCTCTCTCTCTAACCGTCTCTCTCTCTCCCTCTCTTTCTATATATGTATATACCTTGTATATATATATACATAGATAGTTTTTTGAGGGCCTAAGCTCCTTGGGGAGCTATGTTGATGATGATGATAATGATAATGATGAATATTCTATTACTCCCTGGTTCCAGTTGGGATCCACACCTGTAGCCATCCACTTCAATGGCCCAGGCCACCACGGTGCCACTGACATCCAGGTGACAGCTATCAGATCCTGTTCCTCAGACGCCAACAGTCGGCTCCGCCTTGAACAACGCCTCATCCATCTTATGGGCTACCTTAAACCCTATGGTTTGAACACCCAGCATTCTTTTGTCTGAGACGTTCTTTTCTATCTAGTCCTATTTGTATCATGATTGCGATCAATCTTGAAATTTTAAAAAAATAATTAATATTACTTATTTTTCATCTTCTTTCTCCTTATTTATTCATCTCCGTTTAAAAAAAAAAAATTAATATTACGTTTTCCTCACTCAGTTTTCCAGTCCTTGTTTTCATTATTTTTTATTTATGTTTTTAATTTAGTATCCACTTCCGGTTTCCGGTTTAGTGGCAGACATTTTATTTCCAACATGTGACGCACATCAGGGAGTGTTTTCTCTTATTTTTATAGTTTTATGTTCTCAACTTAATTCTCACTTTCTTTCCCTTCTGTTTTTCGTTTGTCTGTCCCTGACGAAGGCCTTGTGGTCGCAACGTAGGTTTTATGTTGTCCTTTCTTCCAGTAAGACGTATCATTATTTGTGTGTGTGTTTTTTTCATTCTACTTGGCTCCAATGCAGTGATTTACCGAATGTTATTTTTGACAATTTGTTTTTACCTATTCTTTTTCCAGTGTGAACGGATGCCAAGTGTTTCAAGTCAGCTGTCAAGCATGGAATAATTGTAAATCATTTTTATGTCAACTGTATTCAGACTTCACTTGATGAGCATTCGAAATGTTCATGCACATCAGGGGTTCCCTAAGTGGTCACTATCGACCCTCATGGATCGATATCGACATCTACGGGGTCGATAAACCCCGGAGGGTCGATCGAGGGTCGATTAATCTTTTGGGACCTACATCACCTCCAAAAAAATTAAGTGAAGACTTTCAAGTACGTTTCGATGACCTGGAGAAAATGCATGTACCTGACTGGATTGTTACACCGTTTAATTTAGAAATAGAAAATGCAGTAATTTAGACTCACCTACTAGACGAACTCACTGATATGTGCATGAATCTCTAAGCTAAGTTATTGTTGACAAGTAAAAAGGTTCAGTAACTACTGGAGAAATGTAAATATTGCTATAAAATATCCCAAGCTCTGTGCAGCAGTTGAACCGTTTCTAATTACATTCCTAAGTTCGTACATAGTTGAAGCTGGTTTTAGCCACACACATGCAGTTTTATGAAAGGAAAGAAACAGACTGAACCTGGAATAGCGTTGATACTTATGACTAATATTTTTCAAATCCCCCTTATAATTATAATAATAATAATAGTAATAATAGCCCCTTTCAGTCATAACTGACTATGAAAATGGGCCCCTGAGGTGACAGCCCTCGGCTGCTTTTTTCCTGGCTTTCCTTTCGACGTTTTCTCTTCTCTTATGCTTACAAATCTCTCTTAACGACTAAAACTCACCAATCGTCAACCTAATATACATAATCTTGTTAATTCTGATCTGCCACATCCTTCCCATTACTGAATTTAACTGGCTCAAAAAAGGCAATATTTATTTACTGTGGCTAGTATAATCACTCTCTTATTTTGTTTACTTTTTTCCGGATATCGATTTAAGATCAAAGATTCCATTTAGGGGTCCATAATTTAAAAAAAAAATTGGGGGACCGCTGATTTAAATGATGTTAACCGTGTCAAGGGATATAACTTATACATTGTTTTGAGTATTATATTATGACAGAGTTGTTCTTCTTGACAACTACATCACAGTGAGTCGTTTCTCGCTTGAATTTATTTATTTATTTTTCCTTTAATAAAAATTAAAATAATTGTAGACCTGTTATATTTCGTTATTTATTTGTTGCTACCGATGTTAACGAATGTGTGCTAACTCTGTAGAAAATGTCCCAAGTAGTTCTATATTGATGTATTTTACATGGAATATTTTCATATCATGAGCATACATACATCTTAGAATCTTTATTCTGTATAACATACATGTAGTGGTGTGACATATTAAATACAATAGTAAATACATAATTTTAAAATACTTACATTCATAATAAGACACACATACATATATAAAGTTAGTTGCTTATCCTTTATAGGACGTGGCAATCAACCCCAGCTTTTATTGGCTGTTTGTGACTTTTCTAGGCAATTTTTTCATTCAGTAGTTTGCCATTGCTTTCTGAACGGTACGGCGCTTATACCATTGTTAAAAATCCACACAAAACGATCTGCTACCAAACCGCCTGCAGCAGGTTTCGAACTTGGTATATCTGGATTATGAAACTGCGTTCATATCCATTAGGCCACAGACGCCGACAAACATATATAAGCAAATACAAATAAGTGAGCTGTATAGAATATATATATATATATATATATATATATATATATATATATTATATATATATATATATATATATATATATATATATATATATATATATATATATATATATATATATATATATACACACACACACACACACAGGGTGTCCATAAAAGATTGAACCCTTTTCAAAAAAATTATTCTCGGTCCCACGACGTGGTACGAGGATGCTTTACATCACAAAAGTAAGATAATCTCTGCACGTTTTTAAGCATACTTTACAAAGACTCAAAAATGTGCGAATGCGTGCAGCGGGTATTTCAAGTGAAACTTTCGCAGTTGAGTTGCAACCGGTAATTGTTACATTTCTCTCAACACACTGGTCAAGTAGGTGGAAAAAAAAAGAAATAGGTACATTCTTTTTGAGTCTTTGTAAGGTATGCTTAAAAGCTTGCAGAGATTATCTTACTTTTGTGATAGAAAGCATCCTCGTACCACATCATGGGGCCGAGAATAAATTTTTTGAAAAGGGTACAATCTTTTATGGACACACTGTTTTATATATATATATATATATATATATATATATATATATATATATATATATATATATATATATATATATATATATATATATATATATATATATAGTGCCAAAGCAAAATAGCCAGACCACATGGTCTTTTATATTTGAATAAGCAATTTTTTTGGTGGTGTTAAATTGGCAGTGCATCCTTTCACGATGTACCTTTACAGCAAGGCGATGACGCCGTTTGAATCGTCCTTAGTTTGATTCCTGGTAAGCATATCACTTAAATTTATTTTCTGTTATCTGGTGTTTTCCTTTCTGTTCAACACGCAGATGTTAATTACCTGCATTTATTTGTTTCCTATAATCTTGTAGCATCTGAAGCTGTAAGGGAAGTGTAATTTGGTTTAAGTATATTGACCTTCGGTCGTAACGTCAGTCTTTCTGAACGACACACACATTTCTGACACCCAGGCCTTCTAGTGAAGGCATATGGGGGAACAGCTGATTGGTAGCAGTCAAGCTAGGTTCAGACATGAACATTTAATGGAGCCAGTGTATACACAATCTCAACAAAGAATCTCTTCCCTAAGTGTAAGATTTCTAGAATCGTCAAAATTGTTTCTTGTAAGTACATTTTCAACAGAAAGTACTTTAATAATGGTGTCCGATGGCACCCCCTTCCTGGCTGTCATCCGGGGCGATCCGCCCCCCTCGCACACCCCTTAGTTCGCCACTTGACACAATATAAAGAATGAACTGACATTTGACAACATGAAATGATATGCCACATCTTCTTCTTCTTCGATCCTTAACCACCGACCGTCAAAGCAGTTAGTGGCCATCACGCCTAGTGGCGTCTTGTAGGGCAACAACAAATTGATTCCACTTTGCACGGTCGGTGGCCATCCTTCGTACAGTGCCCCAACTCTGGTTCATTCTTTGCATCTCAGCCTCCACAGTCCTCCGCCAAGTTGTTTTTTGGTCGGCCTCTCTTTCGCTTTCCTTCAGGGGTCCAAAGCATAGCTGTTCTTGTGATGGCATCGGGGTCTCTTCTGAGGACATGACCAACCCAGCTCCAGCGTCTGCCAGCTATGATGGTATGCATGTCCTCTTGCTTGCTACGAGTAAACAGATCTTGGTTGGTGATGGTATTCGGCCAAAAGATTCGGTGAATTTTTCTTAGGCATGTTGTGTGAAAAGAGGACAATTTTGACATTTCCTTCTCTGTGACTTTCCAGCATTCCGCACCATAGAGAAGCACAGAAAGCACGCAACTCTGGTATAATCTTAATTTTGTGCTTGTGCTGTATTGGGAGGACTTCCAGATGTTATTTAGGCTAGAGAAGGCTGTTCTTGCCTTATTCATTCTGATGTTGATGTCTTTGCCTGCCCTACCGTCTGGTGTTACTATGCTTCCTAGGTATGTGAAGGTATCTGTCTGTACCAGTTCCTGATTCCTTACTGATATGGGCTCAGGGTTGCTCACATTGAGCGTCATGACCTCAGACTTCTTTAAATTGATGTTCAAGCCCACCTGCTGGCTAAATTTATTAAGTCTATCCGTTTTTTCCTGGATGTGTTGATGTGAATGTGCCAGCAGTGCAATGTCATCTGCATATTCCAGATCTTCCAATGTTGAAAATGTAGTCCATCTTATTCCTCTTGGACTGCCCTCTGTTGTCTGGCGCATCACCCAGTCTATGACTGTTAAAAATAGAGTGGTTGATAAGGGGCATCCCTGTCGTACTCCTGTCTTCACCTCGAAGGTTAGGTTGCTCTGCCCAACACTACACGTAAAGTTGGCATAGAGGCTTTTTATGATTGACACTATGCAGCTTGGAATTCCATAAGCCCTCAGTATTTTCCATAAACTGTCCCTATGTATGCTGTCAAAAGCCTTTTCAAAATCAACAAAATTTATGTAAAGCTGTCTTTGCCATTCTGAGCACTGCTCTATAATGTTCCTGAGAGTGAATATATGGTCTACACATCTTCTGTTCTTTCTAAATCCTGCTTGTTCTTTCCTCAGTTTGTAGTCTACTGCCTTTGAAATTCTCTGTATAATTATCCTGCCTAGTATTTTGCTGGGAACTGAGAGAAGAGTGATTCCTCTCCAATTATTGCAGTCTGAAAGATCTCCCTTCTTGGGCAATTTGACAATTATTCCTTTGTTCCACTCTGATGGTGTTGTCCCCGTTTTCCACACTTGTGCAAATAGTGGTTCTAATAGTTCTGCTGCTAGCTCAGGGTCTGTCTTAAATAGCTCTGCATTTATGTTATCGTGGCCCGGAGCTTTACCGTTCTTTAACCCTTTGATTGCTGTGATGATTTCTTCTTTTCGTGGAATGTCTGTATTTACATCTAGATCGTTTTCAGCCTCAGGAACATTCAATTGTGTCTCTGGTATTTCCTTGTTCAGAGTTTCTCTGAAGTGCTCTGCCCATCTTGTTTCCTGTCCCTCTGCTGTCTTGATGAGATTTCCTTGTTTATCTCTTACTAATGTAATGTTGTTTGCACCTTGTTTTCCGCTGATGAATTTAGTTATTTTGTATACTGTGCTTTGTTCATTTCTCAGTGCTGCCTCTTCTGCCTGTTTTGCAAGATCGTCTAGGAAATTCCTTTTGTTGGCTCGGGTTTGGCGTTTAACTTCCCTGTCCAGTTGACTGTACTGTTCGCTATATAGTTGCTTTAACCTGGGGGACTTCGCTTCTGTTTTCTTTCTTTTCATTTCCTTTCTCATCTTTATGGTGTTTAGTGTTTCTGGTGTTATCCAGTCTTGCTTCTTCCTTTCCTGGAATCCTAAGCATGATTTGCTACTTTCCTTATATATTGTTGAAATGGTGTTGAAATTCTGGTCTATATCATCAGTCAATGTCTTTTCCTGGCTTTTGGCAAATTGATATCGTTTCTTAATGTCGGCCGCAAAAGCTTTTCTGGTAAGGGGGTCCTTCAATTTGCTGATGTCAAACCTTTTCTGTGTAGTTACAGTTGGTCCGGCCCTTCTTAGTTTCACTTTCAGTTTTGCTACTACTAAATGGTGATCGCTTCCCACATCTGCACCTCTTCTTACCTTCACATCTTGTAATGCATGTCTCCATCTACCGTTAACCATGATGTGGTCTATCTGGTTTCTGTCCCGACCATTTGGTGATTCCCATGTTAGCTTGTGAATTTCCTTATGTGGGAAAAATGTTCCTCCAATGACCAGGTTGTTAATGCTACAGAAACTTATTAGCTTATCCCCATTTTCGTTTGCTATTCCGCTGCAGCATTTCCCCATTGTTCTTTCATTATATGTATTGTGTGTACCAACTTTCGCATTGAGGTCTCCCATTACTATAACAAGATCATATCTAGGTGTGTCCTCCATTTCTTTCTGCAGTTGTTGATAGAATTCATCCTTGACCTCCTCATCGCTATCATTCGTTGGTGCGTAGCATTGTATTATTGTAGTGTTGGTGAATCTCCCTCTCAATCTCAATCGTATCAGTCTGTTGTTGATGGGTTTCCATTCCAGTAATGTCCTTTCTATCCCTTTCTGTAGAATAATGGCTATGCCTTCACTGTGCTGTCCATCCTCTCTTCCAGAGTAAAGTACTGTTTCTCCTGTTGCTGTTTTAACTTTTCCTGCCCCTGTCCATCTGCTCTCGCTTATCCCCAGGATGTGTAACCTATAGTTTCTCATTTCTGCCGTGACCTGTCTTAGTTTACCTGTCTCGTACATTGTCCTGACATTCCAAAATCCTATTCTTGTATCCTATTTTGCGGTCAGGACATCCGTTTTCATGTCAGTGGCTTCCTTTCGGCTTTCACCACTGACAGTCATACGAGCCACAGACTCCGAATGTCCACCCCGCAGCAAAGTTTGTTCATTTGATGTTGTTTCCGTAACTTCATTATTTTTTTTACATAGACAGGGGTGTCAGCCCTATGCTAAAACCCCCAACCTGGAGGACCAGGGTACCAGCTTTTGTCTGACCCCTACCCACACAGACCAGTCCAGCTTGGTTGAACCTACCAGGAGTAAAACTCCCACTGGCATAGCTCTGGGGATTGTCAGGGTACGCAAGCTGCCATATCGCTACAAGGTATAGGTACCATTGATGGCAGGATATGCCACATAAACATTTTAAATCAGTCTGAGATTCGGTTTGTTCAACACAGGATTTCATGGCAGGCTACAGTGTTTGATGTCTCTTTGTAATATGCAATTTTTGTTTTACAACACAATGCAAGTTAGATAACTTCGATCCAGACATTGAGAACATTAAATTAAGTTCCTTCCCTTAGCAGGTAAAGTTTAATTGGACTTAACCACCAACCCGTGTGAGATTGTTTTATTTTACTTGTGCATGTTGATAAAATACCACGTGTGGTTCCCGGGGGTATGTCAGGACAGGAAAAAAGAACAGGACAAATACTTTCACCATGCATGTCGTACGAGACGACTAAGATTAGGTTATGTATGGGGATAACAACCTGATAAAAGTGCATTCTCATTAATCAAGCGATCTTTTTGGCACGCATTCTTGTCATTAATCAATCATTTAATTTAACAGAAAATTGTCAGCTACACAATCTTCCCAATAAACGTTCTTCTTAGAGAAAGGAAATCAGGCAGGACATAAACATCTTTTAGACGTTTTTAGTTTTTACTCCCCCCGATCTCCTGGGTAGTGAGATCGGATACCTAGCCTTCTCGGATAAGGGCGAAAAAATAGGAGGTTTCGTGTGCAAGTTTCGCACGTTAAAAATCCCTCAACATTTGGAAATCGTAAAGAGTAGGCCATACGGCCGCTGGCCTGGAAAATTAGAAATAAGGAAACCTACCCACCACAAAAAATATTTATAGAATGTGTGATTCCTGTATACGCACATTGGTATTCTCGTGGGTGCTACAGAGTTCGTGTACTGTGCTGAGATCCTTCTTGTGTGATCTAAGGGATGAAATCGGAGCACTTATGGATTTGTATGTGTGCAATGATGTAACAGCGCACACTTTGTTTGTACATAAACGTGTTGAAATGTCAATTGTTCAATGTTCAGATTAGGTTGCACCGTCGTAAAACCAGGCACATGTTATGTTCATGTGAGTGTTCTTATTAGTGTTCTGTGGTCTGAAAGGCTATACGCCTTAGATGTTGATTTCCACCATCATGAGAATGTGTGCAACCTTGTTCAACCCAGGTTCGTTCTTCCGGATGAGAATGCAGCTACTTGTTGGTGATTCTTGGCACGTGATGTTGCGTATAATGTAATGTTAGTGCTCAACTTAGTTTGTTAACACAGTTTATCTCACAGTAGCACATTGACGACAATTAGTAAAGTCACCACGATAACTACCTGTTTCACTGACAAACATTTTCTAAAACCACTAACAATAATTAGCTTTATCACTGAAGACAATCCAGTAAATAATAAAATGTTTATTAAGATTAAAAGTTGGATATAAGAATATTAAAGCATGCCTATTTACAAACCCAACAATATTATGTATAGTTTCATTTCCTTCTAACTCTAGTTCTATCTGATCCTATTCTATACAATGTGAGAATCCTTGTTCTTAATTATCTCTCATTATATATTCTTGTTTCCATCACGACAAAAACCTTGAGAATCATTGTTCTCATTATTACATAAAAATGTGTCAACTCAGAGGTTCATCATCAGTTGCCATCTCCACAACGAAGGTTGGCTGTAATGGATCTCCAACGTCTTCTGTCTCTTGTCTTGGTGGTACACTCTGATAGACTCTTTCCCGTCCATCTCTTGATGTTATCTTCCCACTTATAGCGCTGTATTCCCCTTGCACGTTTGCCTTCAACTCTCCATTCTGTTATGGTCTTCTGCAAGGTGTTATGCCTTTTTATGTGGCCAAAGTATTTTAGCTGCCGAACTTTGACCTCTCTCATTAGTTCTCAGAGGTTACACATTCTCAAAATATCATATAGATTAACAACATCATCTTTCTTAATATTCAGTGAACATTTCTCATTAAGTTTTACAGTATCTATAATTACGTATCGAGTCAGTGGTTCCCAATGTTTTCTTACAAGTGGCATCAACAGCTTAGCGCTTGAAATAAAAATCACCATTTATTTTTTGCCTGCCAGTTTGCAGGATCAAACATTTTCACTTCACTACAACCGCTCCACCAACGGCGTAAAGATATAAATATTCATTACATATTCTATAGCTTTAAAACGCAGGATAAAATTATCCTTAAAATGAGCCAAGAGCCGCCTGTGAATCACTATTCACCTTAGCGGGAAATAATCATTTGTTAACAGCTTGAGAACCACTATCTCTCTTTCTACTTTCACTTCAATCCTCGGAGCTATTCGGAATATTAAGAGCTTCGTCCAAACTCTATTACTCAACAAATAATCCGCCCTACTAAAGCAAACCACAAAATATATCAAAGCGCTACAGAGTTGCCCGAAAACTCTAAAGCTCGATGATTACTCTCTCCCGTTATCCGTACTTGGAAAACAGTTTATTCTAACACTAGCTAAAATTATCTAGAAATTATCTTCTTAACTTGTATTATTATTATTAGCTATTCTCTACAAAAACTATCAATTCAGATCTACATCATTCATCTAAATGCCGGCTACTCCAGCATACGAACCTATACGAAACTTCCTACATTTTTAGTTCTCTAAAATCTTTATCTGTTTCTATCTTTAAAAATCTCTATCTCTCTAGTTTTAAATCTCTCCAAAAAAAAAATCTCCCTTTCACTGTTCTAACTCTAGTATTTATACCACTCGATTTTTGCACCCGGCACCTGTTTTTCTCTGTTGTTCTATGAAAAGTGTCAGGATTCCCTGATTTTGTAAACCTGACAACCTTGAAAAATGCTGATTTCAGCATTTATTGTTGTCGTTTCTCATGTCCTAATTGTGCAACAGCAATGCACTTTTAAAATATTCTCATTAAAATAAAACCCAAACTATCAATCATTCGTATAAAAGGTCCCTTTCACATGCACAGGGGTTCAGTCTCAAGGTTAAAATCAAATTCATTTTCCTAAATGTAATAACATCAGTCAACATTACATTCCTTTCTCTTATAAATTTTACTGAGATGTCAATCAAAAGTCCATTGCTTTGTCTTTGTTAATTTTAGAGTGTTCTCCACCAGTGTGAGAATCCAAAACAGCTGTCACTCCAGTTTCCAGTAGCAGCACCTAATGAACTGCACTTAATTCTACCCAACTACACGAGTAACGTTCCCATGCACAGAGGTGCAGATGACCTGCACTGATTCTACTAAACAACAAGAGCGAAGCCTCTATGTTGTGGTTAAGCGTCCCTCTAATTAACAGCTCTCGACCTCCGGGTCAACTAATTGTGAAACTGCATTCTAGTTTGAAACATTTAATGTGAGAAATATTTCCGCATGTTTTAGATTTGTACGTTGTAATTTAGCTGTGATGTTTTATTATATACTCATGGAACAAAGTAAGTGTGCAACACTTTATAGGGCACTGTGCGTGATTTCTTGGACGAAATGAAATAAAAGTTGGCACACAATGTGGTGAATATTGAATAAAAGACCAAGTGATCACTTTGATTTTAGTGAAAGTGTCATGAAAGAAAGATAAAAACTAAAGTCAGTGTGGCATCCCCACGAAAAAATGAAATCTTACCTCTCTGAGCCTATTCCGCAATGTTCTGCACGATACGGGTTTTAAACCTGGAATGTTCCTGGCAGTCCATGTTGCCTGAATAAACCTGTTACGCAAGTGCATAAGGCGTATGTAACGGTCTTGTGCAGGGGTGGTAACTCGTAGTCGGCCACTTCTATGGCGATCAGCAGTGGATCCAGTTTGGTGGAAACGAGCTTGAATGCGTGATACAGTGATATAGTGTTCCAGTGAACATTGAAATGTTATGAGACAGCTAATATAGTCGCTCCAGCAGCTAACATCCCTATAGCTATTGCTCGCTGTTGTTGGTTCAATCTTGGCATTTTCAAAACAGATGTTTCTGTTGAACTCTTGGTACTCTCTATTTCAACGATTACGTTTTCACATGCTTGTGATTAGAGCTACACACTTACCTTCCTTTTATCTGTGATAAATTCTCCCCTACGGCACTTTTCACGTGATTTATGTTGCACCGTGATTATCTCCACATGAATAGTGCGATCCAATTGTAATTGCACGGGTAAGTGAACAACACTCACACAGAAATGTGTGCCAACTTGCATTTGAGTTCACCCAAGAACACACGCACAGTGCCCTGTTGAGTGCTGCACACTTACTTTTGTCCATGAGTATATATTAAACTATATTATCTAAGACAATGTTGTAGATGGAGCATGCGGCCATTGCGCGGTCACAATGAAGATGGTCTTTAAACCCAAACCAAACCAGATCATATAGCAAAGGTATGCATACAATAAGAAAATTAGACAACAATATCATGGGGAAAATTCAACGATGATCAGGTCCTTCTTTGTCAAGACAGGCACAAAATGAAGCACATGTCCTCTTAGGACATTACTAGATACATGACGAGACAAGGAAGTACTAAATGAGCTAGCTGCTACGACAGACTAAGCAATGTTGAAGGCATACAGCAAAACCAGGCACAATGGTACAAATACAGTAGGTCCTCGACTTCCGTTAACATTCACATTCAATATTCTCAGGAAAAGATTTACCTCCCGTATAAGCGTTTATTTTAAGGACCTATGATATGTCCAGAAACCGATGGCTTTCCGATACAGCTGGGAACAATGGATGAGTGGAAATTTCAAGATGCGTGGAATCAGCTTGGCCAATCCGCGAGCGGGACGTCCTTTTAACGTTCCTCTAAAATGTTTCACCTCAAGAATTGAATACGGTACTATCTTTTCTTGTGGGTAAGAGAAGTTGTAACAATAAAACACACCCCCCAACAATCAAAACACTGAACTAATTATGTGTAATATGGTAGACAAAGTTATTTCTTACTTCAGGAAGCTGAAAATAGGTCGCCAAAAACAGTCCACTGTGAACAGTTTATTTGCCAGTACACGCATACCTCGCTCATACGACATGTTAGGTTCCCGGCTACTGTCGTAAAGCGAAAATCGGCGTAAAGCGAAACATTCCCTTTTTTCACTGCTGAAACAAGCACGATACTTGATTGGTCATATATGTACATTACAAACCTAACTAATCAACTTACAATCTAAACAAACAATGTCAAACATTATTTTATTCAGCACACCTCAGACAACCAGTGTGAGCTTATACTTGAGGGCTAGCAAACTCATCACGTTAAAAAAGTGCGACAGAAACCACCCACTAGAAGAGCATGTGAATGTTTGGTGCAGGCTTCCTGTAAGTGGAGCGACTACCGTGGTGACTCCATGTTTTGTCAGTAAAATGACATTGTTGGCTGTCTAGCTATACTGTGTGTGTTGTCTATAAAGAAGAGAAATATACCAATAGAAGGAACGAACAAATAAAGAACATTTGTCATGGAACTTTATGGACAAGATTTGCGTCGGCTGACAATTAAACAGATTACGGTAACCACTTTCTGTAATAGAAAATGGAGAATCAGAATTAAAAATTCCACTTGAAATTTGATGAATAAAATAGGGGTTATTTCTTGTTGTGCTTGTTGTATTGTGTGATGGTAATAGATATGGAAATAAGACTTTTGATATAATATGTTTCCTTATTCACTTTGCACACAATTTGTACATTATCTTTTACGATAATGATATGGACCATGAAGAATAGGGGGGAAAAGGATTGAAGAAGAGAGGGAAAAAGTCAATGGAGAAAAGGACTTTTGTGTGCCTTCTTAAGTCTTAAGAGGAGGAATCGCTCACACATAACGTCAGTCGTTATTGCCGGCAAAACCGCGAGTATTGTTCCAGAACTCCAGCGACAAAGGTGAAATTGTGACGATAGGGGTAAATTCTCGGCCACATAACAGGACCGGTGCGTGCGCGGCACGTGATCTTTTTGACCATTCTGGATTAGCCTGGAGACGTGAGGCACGTGCGACATTGCCCGGATGACAATAATACCGTATCCGGTAGGAGCGTTTGGGACAGTGGCGAAGCAGACGTCAACGAGTGAAACAAACCGGCGCCATCTCTTTTTTCCAATGTTTTCTTCTCTGTCCCTGATCCTAAGGTTTCTGTGGCCAATTTATTCATTTAAGTATAACATCTTGGGCTTGTCAACTAAAATAGTGAAAACCGAACCGGAAAAATATGAGGTCTTTCTTTTCCGCAGACTCTATACAGGGAGAGACAGGTTGAGGGACTTGGGAGCTACATAGAATGCCAAATACGGTAGCCTGCGCCGTTACTTCCAGGGGACATGCAGCTGTGCAGCCTTCCTTAGGAGATATCCAATGCGTGGTCCATAGAGCACGTGCGGACACGGACTAATTTTCCGGTCATCTTGAAGACAGTGCTGTTGCTTGTGTGTGATAACTGTTGTCATGTTCGCTACTTTTGCCTTCTGGCCGTCTGCAACTTGAGACGTCGAGAAAGAAAGTGTAAAAAAGGAAGATAATGAAAGTAACTTAATAAGTAGTTTCGTGTTGGACGTGCGTGCCGGGCGGACAGTTAAAGCAGTCCCGAGGTCAAGAGCAAGACTTTGTTTGTTTGTTTTTTTTTGTGTGTGTCGTATTTTACGGTTTCTTCGCTTATATTTTTTGTTCCTTATAATTCACGACAAATTACATGTCTTTTCGACGGTCTGTAAAGATGCGAAATAACTTTTCTTCCTTGTATACACTTTGTAAAGGTTTTGAGTCTGTAGTTAAAATAAAGTTTTTACGTGTATTAAATTAATTCCCGGGGTGGGAGAGGTAGAGGAAGACCGCAGTACACATAGAGAAGAGAACTGGGGACATGCATGATGAGGATAAAGAAGATACGAACAGACATTTGGCTGCTGGCATGGAACAGGAAGACATGGCATAAGTCTGTTGAAAGCCTATGCTCCCTGGGGAACTGAAAGCTGCCGATGATGCGCTATATTGATGTTACCTTTGCCAAACTGTTTTCTTCTGCTTCTAAACATTCTTTGAACTGCTTTATTCCGACGGGTCATGAAGTTACATGCATGCTTGTAGTTCTAGCGAGCGTCTGAGAAGACAAGGAATGAATACGAATACCTCTCTCTTACGCATGTCGTAAGTGTCGACTGGTATGACGTTGTGTATGGGATAGAAACCTCAACATGTAAAACAAATTATTACAGAAAACACCGTTACAAAAGCAGATGAATGCAGGCTTCCTCGATGAGGACCACCTGTAACGGTTGTTCCATGCTACACAGAGAACGAAAGAGAGACATAATGATGATGACGACGACGACGATGATGATGATGATGATTTTGATGAAAATGATGAAGATGATGATGGTGATGATGATATTATATTGCCTTGTACTTGCTGCGGGTTATTTCTCCTTGAATTCGGACCGACTATGGCAGGTTTTCAAGTTTTTTCAGTCCCAGTACCCCATTGGCTTTTGGTAAACCTTCCAGTACCCACAATTCAAAATGAAAGAGAATAACTTCTAGAGTGTGCCAGTCAATAGCGCGTAAGACAATAAATAAACAGAGACCTTAAATTTTCGTAAACGCCCGTGTAGTTCTCCATGGTCCAAAGGAAAGCAAAGGCAGAACAAGACTACTACTCCCGTAGGCCTCTCATTTGAGGTGACTAATGTGAGGTTGCGCATGAGGCTCGTAACCTCATCATCTGAAACTAATTGCTACAGAAACCACGGCTGCACGAGCACATGAGGAATTGAAAGCAGTCTTTCTGCTAGCGGGTCAGCTGTAATGGTAGCTCCATGCTCCATGGGGACCGAAAAGAAAATGATTATGATGATGATAATCTTCAGAAAATAAACATCGTAAATAGATTAGTAACTCGAACTTTGAGCTGACTGTTACTGATTACTTTGATGTTCTCTTGTACTACTATCATTATACAAGTAATTGTGTTCTTCATTTCTTTAGATGTCATGTCAATGATCCCAGCACAGGTGCCATTTTGATGAAGTATTTTACTCATCTTGTCATCAGTGACAAGAACCAGACAAATGCCAGTGGAAGAAGAGTTGAGAAGAAGACGCTGGCGATGGATAGGACACACATTGAGGAAACCTGTTGATAGCATTACAAGGCAGTCCTTGTTCTGGAATTCCCAGAAAAAGAGAGACAGAGGTAGACCAAAAAACATATGGAGAAGAGAACTAGATACAGAAGTGAATATGATGCGGAAAACATGGAAAGAACGTGAGCTGATGGCACGTGACATGAGGACTTGGCATGTGTTTGTTGAAGGCCTATGCTCCTTGTGGAGCTAAAGGGGATTGATTGATCTTACTCATTCCGAGACTGTTAAGTCCTCAGAGTTTACATTGTAACGACCATCAGTGTTGAGCGCCGCTCTGTGACACATAAACTCCAATTACTCGTTTTTCATGGTGTTCGGGTGCCACAGAGAGCTCTTAGTGAACGCATGTTGTTGCGTTATTGTTTGATCACATCAGCAAGTGAGAAGGATGACGCAAGCGAGTTGAAAAGGGTGACGTAAGTTTGGTTACAGGGTCTTTTTAGGTGGACGATCTCGTGGTGGTCAAATATGTCCAGTAAAAGTGTGAATTCTGTGATGAGTTTCTCCAGATAAATAAAGATTAACGTGTCCAGCAGTGAATGTGGACATGAGAACAAAAAGAGTTACATATCAGTAAGCATACATGGATCTTTCCTATATTCATATCTTTGTGTGATAAAGCTCTTCGGTGTTTCAAATAGCCTCAAACTGACTAGTGCTTTCTGTGAAAACATTAAAGTGGACGTCCCAGAGTGTACGAAGAAGAAGAAGAAGAAGAAGAGTTGTGATACTCGTCAATTATGCAAAAGTGAGTCAATAATTGTTTAGACGGTCTCGGCAGTCTTCAAGGTCTGATTATAAACGTTTTCTTGTGTTGTGGCTTGGGTTTTGTCTCGCATGCGAATTATACTCAATTCAAATTCAAAACCATCAACTGTCAACCAAACCTTAAACCTCAACAATCAACAAATAGTCTGTTTTGTATGACAGTTATCATCAGTTATAACCAATAACCTTCTAGCTCTCTATGTTGCTGACGTCCAAAAGAAAATATGACAAGCCCTTCTGTCTTTAATTAATAGCCTTATCCATATTGATGACGATGAGGTTATTATGGCTTAAAATGTCTACACGACGGTTTAGCCGACCTTTGTCACCTTTATCACATGCCTGGCAGGTTACATTGTTAGTATTCTTTGCTCCCCTATCGGGCGCCGATAATACACGGGCGTTGACAGTTATCATTCATCAACAACCATTGTAGTTGGCCCCCTTACAGGAGGCCTGCATCAAGCGTTCGTATGTTCTTCCAGCGATGGTTTCTGTAGCGATTAGTTTTATGTACTGAGGCTGCCAGCGTCATGCAGGACATTATATTAGTGGTCGTGTACGACATAGCTGAGGGAGCAGTCATTCTATTGTTCTCCTTATCTCATCAAAGACCCTTCGTTACACACACGTGTGTGTGTGTGTGTGTGTGTGTGTGTGACACATGCCAGGCATGTCATAAAGGTGACTAAGGGTCGGCTAAACCGTCGTGTAGACATTTTAAGCCATAATAACCTCATCATCAGCAATATGGTTAAGGCTATTAAAGACAGAAGGGCTTGTCATATTTTCTTTTGGACGTCAGCAGCATAGGGAGCTAGAAGGTTATTGGTTATAACTGATGATAACTGTATATATATATATATATATATATATATATATATATATATATATATATATATATATATATATATATATATATATATATATAATATATATATATATATATATATATATATATATATATATATATATATATATATATATATATATATATATATATATATATATATATATATATATATATATATATATATATATATATATCAGAATGAAAAAACACACCGCAGAATCGCCTAGTAATGTTTCTGAAATAGCATCCAATCAGATTCACGCATTTTGTGCAAGCTAGCCGACAATGCTTTGCCTAAGTTGCACTGTAAATATAGCAGCGAAAGCATTTGTGTTAGGACTGCATAGTTTCAGTAAAAGTATAATAAAACTGATGGACATAGTGAAATTCTACTTAAACCTTTTGTTCAAGGAGGAGACAACGTTCATTTGGATATATTGCAAACTGTAATGCTTGTTGTATTTTCGGAGATAAAAGCAAGTGTGTCAAGTTGTAAGCAAATAGGGCTAAAGTACACTTTTGCAAAGCATAGCATATCGAAAGCTGAACAGATTTGGAAAAACTATGTATGGAAAGAAAGCTACACTTCAGCTTGATATAAGAGATAAGGATGGAAACAATAGCTGGTGTATAAGATGAGCACGACGATGAACCGTAGGAAATGAAATGCACAGATGACCAAAATGTACCAGGTCAGCAAAATAAAAGCTCACACCAAGCTCTGGTGACGTCACAGTTCTAACTTACGCCGGATGCAAGGCTATTTAAGCCGCGCTAAATTTGAATGCGGATACACACGAAATCAGTTTTTTTGCACGGCAGACAGAAGAAAGAGCTAGTCACGACTACTTTCGTTATTTGTGTATTGTGGCAGCCTGCCTTGACCAAGTCAATTGTCCAGTTGTGTAATTTCTGAAGGGCTAGAGGGTAAGTTGGATTGCTGTAAATGCATGTGTATATATGCTGCAAATATCTCTTTCGGGTTATTCAAGATATGTTATTGTGTAACTACATGATTATTGATTCAATGGATGAATATTTTAAAGACATGTGTTGATGAATGGAAGGAAGGAAACCAAACCAGATACTAACAGTTTGTTTAATCATTAAGGATCACTCTAAAAGGATTAGAAGTTGACAGGAAGAAGAAGTGAAATGGACTAAGTAAGTCTATCTTGAATGTAAATAATCGTGTATTATAATGTATAATAAAGTATGTTGTTGACTTATTTGTGGGCTTCGATGTTAAATTGCCCAGTAGCTTCTCTTTTTGCATACTCTGAATCTCTGTTTCCTTCAATCTTTCCAGTTTTTACAATATATTCCAGCTTTTTTCTTCTCATAACATGTCAAAAAAAAAAAATTATGTTATTCTAATATCCTAAAAATTATATTCTAATATCATTTATCATCTAACTTTGAGCACTGGCTTCAACCCGGATTGCCATCTTGCTCTATTTATCTGTCGACGGTATTCGTAAAATTGGTAGGTAAAATAATATCACTGAGGCCTGCAAAGATTTTCTAGTTCGCTTACTAATTGTCCATGACGATCTCTCGTATGTCTGTACTGGCTCTAAACAACAATAAAGAAATCTCTTTTTTACTTCCATTTACTAAGATTTGTTATCAAAAATGCTTTTCGATTTATTTAAAGCTGCTTGTTCTGTCTTTTCAACATATTTTATGTCATGCTTATACGTAGTCAATGTTAATAAGAGTGTGCTATTTTATTTCATTTTACTTTACTTTACAACGTTGATTCCTTGAAATTGATATGTAAAATGCAAGTGAGAATAAATGAATTCACTATGAAAGGTGAGAGAAAGGAAGGACAGAATGTCAGACGGGCCTGCTTGCCCAATTCTCAACCCTTTGAAAATAAAGTTCGTTCGTTCATTCGTTCTCTGTCGTGCATCTTTCGTCTGGTATCATGAACATGCCTAGGTATTTGAATCAACTGACGTGCCCCACAACTGTTCCCCACAACATCGATTATGATGGCACATGCAGGAAAAAAACCTTTTCTTTGAGATTACCATTATTTCTGCCTTTTCTTAACATTTAGCTTAAAACCTCTATTTGTACTTTTATCCAATGTTATACCATTATGTCTCGTAACCTTTGTCCTTGTATACGACCTGAGAAAGACATGAAGCAAATGAAGAAGACATAGAAAGATCTGAGCAGATGGCACGGGACAGGAAGATTTGGCATAAGTTTGTTGAAGGCCTATGCTCCTTGGGGAGCTAAATGGTGATGAACTTTATTTTCACTTTTTACTATTAAGACTGCATTATCAGCGTATCTCAAGTTGTCTATATTATGTCCACCAACTGATTATATTTAAACTATCCCCTACGGGTCTCTTGATATTTTGACTATACCGGCAGAAGAGATCAGGTGTGTATATATGGTATATATATATATCTGTTAGTTGCAGAAATAATAGATAACATTATAATGAGAAAGTAAAAATATCAGGGTTGCATCGACGAAACAACAGAACACCTCACATGCTTACGAACATGTCTTCGCCAGTGGACAAATTTAAGAAAATGTAAATACAAGGCACACACCCGAAATGATATGTTCGATTACTCTAATGCATGCTGTAGTTTCTATTCATTTGTACAGAGTGTGCCAAAAGTCATCACTCCATTTGGAGAAAAGTTAACTTGTTTGATCTAAGTTTTTATTTGTGTTTTTCCTTTCGTCTACTGAATATAATCTTCAGAACATACGTTAATGTTAAATATCATGAAATAATTTTGGTTTTTTTTTTTTGGGGGGGGGGGGGGGGTGGGGGGGGGGTTAGAGGGGGGGGGGGGGGGGTTCAATTAGAGACTGTGTTTGTTTTGTTTGGGACAAATGTTATAAGCAAAACAAACCAGACGATGACTTTTGGAGCATCCTGTATTTCTTATTTTTAATCTACGCTGAAATGCTACAGAAGGATGCTGAGAATACCCTGGACAGAAAAAAAAGACCAACAGAGAAGTACTGCACTCACTAAACGTACAGGAACATTGGCTCCTAAATACCATCGCAATAAGGAAGCTGAAATTTTTCGGTCATATAAAAAGACATAATAGTCTGGAAAAAACAGTGATGGAAGGCATGGTCCCTGGAAAAGGGGAAGGGGTCGACCTAGACGACGGTGGACCCAGGACATCACAGAGAGTCTGAACTTGTCTTTGGCTGATGCAGGTCGACTTGCCCAGAATCGTGATGCGTTCAGAGCAGCTGTAATGGAGACAACTTTCTGGAAAGAATATGTCACATGGTCATGAATCTACGCTGATTATTATTATGTTTTCTTACATGTTTCTCTGGCAGACGGATTTGTCGATACCTTCAGTTGTTTCATTATCTGGTTATATTTAAAGTTGATTTTTATTTCTTCTTTTTTGTTGTTTGGTTTCAATACACCTGGTAGTTTATTACCGGGCAGTCCATGTTTTGTAATTGCCGAGGCGGGAGAAACAGATAAAGATTTTAAAAAACACACACACACACTAACACACATGGATTAAATGAAGGCAGAAATGAAAAGATAGTACAGTCGCGAATGCCAATGAATGTATACTGGAATACACATTCTACAAATAATTTTCTGGTGGGTAGGTTTCTAATTTTTAAATTTTGCCAGGCACCGGCCATATGACCTACTCTTTACGATTTCCAGCTGACGTGGGATTTCTAGCGCGCGCAACTTGCACACGAGACCTCATATTTTTTCACCCTTATCCGAGAAGACTAGGCATCCGATCTCACTACCTAGAAGACGGGGAGAGGGGGGAGGGAGGAATTGTGACATCATTAGGACCAGTGGTTCTGAAAAAAATTTCCATAAATTATATTCCCTCTACTGGGAATCGAACCCGGTACCTTCAGAATTCGAGGTAGCGTCATACCTCTTAGCCACTCCGACCCCCTAGATGATAAATGAGAAACTGAAAAACCTTTAAAGGATGGCACAAGACATAATGGCCGGATTCTAATTTTGAGAAAGTCTGTGCACCACAGAGAAATGAAAGTTTATGATGAAAGTTTATGATGAAAGTTTGTGATGAAAGTTTATGATGAAAGTTTGTGATGAAAGTTTATGATGAAAGTTTGTGATGAAAGTTTATGATGAAAGTTTGTGATGAAAGTTTATGATGAAAGTTTATGATGAAAGTTTATGATGAAAGTTTGTGATGAAAGTTTATGATGAAAGATTGTGATGAAAGTTTATGATGAAAGTTTATGATGAAAGTTTATGGTGAAAGTTTATGATGAAAGTTTGTGATCAAAGTTTATGATGAAAGTTTATGATGAATGTTAGTGATCAAAGTTTATGATGAAAGTTTATGATGAAAGTTTGTGATGAAAGTTTATGATGAAAGTATATGATGAAAGTTTGTGATGAAAGTTTATGATGAAAGTTTATGATGAAAGTTTATGATGAAAGTTTATGATGAAAGTTGATGATGAAATTTTATGATGAAAGTTTATGTAGAAAGTTTATGATGAAAGTTTATGATGAAAGTTTATGATGAAAGTTTGTGATGAAAGTTTATGATGAAAGTTTGTGATGAAAGTTTATGATGAAAGTTTATGATGAAAGTTTATGATGAAAGTTTATGATGAAAGTTTATGATGAAAGTTTATGATGAAAGTTTATGATGAAAGTTTGTGATGAAAGTTTATGAAGAAAGTTTATGATGAAAGTTTATACAAAGTTTTTTTATATAATTACTAATGTACATTTATTAATTGGATTGAACCTCTAACCTCTTTGCGATGATCGAGAATGCTACACTGAACAGGTGTTATCTTCGAAATTAAAGTGTGAGTTTAGGATGTACATTGTCAGGTGCAAAAGTGAGGATATGTTGTCCTTAATACCTTTCAGTTTCTCGAGGATTAAAGCCTCTCAACACGTTTCTGCAGAATCCTCCTGTCTTGTGCCACCCGTTGAAGGGCTTTGCATGTTTTCTTTATCCATCTCATGTCTGCTCTAATTCCGTTTTCCGTGTTTTTTTTTGTGTTTTTTTTTGTGTGTGTGCTGTCCTTATCCCGCGGATACCAGAAAAAGAGACTGTCTTATAAAATGATATCAGAAGTGTGTCTCACTGTGAGACCTATCGAAGACAGCGCTGTCTTCTTGTTCCATTATCTGGTTTGTGACGTCAGTTTCAACACTGGTGATCTAACGGGTCTGACGGCAACTATAGTTACGCCAACTTTTAAAAGATGTATTTGTTAAGAGATGGGGGAGGTTTGCTGTGTTGCTTTGTTTTATTTTATTTTAAATGATTATTAAATAAAAACATCCGTTTCAACCCCTCATTTATAATTACAATATACAAGGTAAAGTGTGTTGAACTGTAAATTATATATACGGTACTTGTGCTGCCGTCTATTTGTTGGTAGCATCATTCATACTCATGTGTAGCTTCATCATCATGCTGTCATGTCCACATCGAAGGTCGACTCTGCAGTCAACGACGTTGGGGTCGTCCACATATGACCTCATGCAATTTTGGCCATTTTTACCCCCCCTCCCAACTGGTCACATTTCGTCCACACAAAAAAAAAATCCAGACCCTTCTTACATCAAGTCACAAATCTTTTAACCCCTCCCCCTTTTTTGCAATACTGAAATGAAACAAGAAATCGAATGTAACTTAGTTAACTATTCATCCTTACCATCATCATCATCATCATCATCATCACCACCACCACCACCACCACCACCACCACCACCACCACCACCATCATCATCATCATCATCATCATCATCATCATCATCATCATCATCATCATCATCATCATCATCATCATCACCATCACCATCATCATCATCATCATCATCATCATCATCATCATCATCATCATCATCATCATCATCATCATCATCATCATCATCATCATCATCATCATCATCATCATCATCACCATCATCATCATCATCATCATCATCATTACAATCATCATCACCATCATCATCATCATCATCATCATCATCATCACCATCATCATCATCATCACCATCACCATCATCATTACCA
The DNA here is from genome assembly GCA_024509875.1 of Oreohelix idahoensis. NCBI lineage: Eukaryota > Metazoa > Mollusca > Gastropoda > Stylommatophora > Oreohelicidae > Oreohelix > Oreohelix idahoensis. The sequence continues at coordinate 209,083 of JAMPIV010001871.1, forward strand.
TCATCACCATCATCACCATCATCATCATCACCATCATCATCATCATCATCATCATCATCATCATCATCATCATCATCATCATCATCATTACCATCATTACCATCATCATCACCATCATCACCATCATCATCATCATCATCATCACCATCATCATCATCATCATCATCATCACCACCATCATCATCACCATCATCATCACCATCATCATTATCATCATCATCACCACCATCGTCATCATCATCATCATCATCATCACCATCATCATCATCATCATCATTACCATCATCATCATCATCATCATCATTATCATCATCATCACCACCATCGTCATCATCATCATCATCATCATCACCATCATCATCATCATCATCATCATCATTACCATCATCATCATCATCATCATCATCATCACCATCATCATCATCATCATCATCATTATTACAATCATCATCACCATCATCATCATCATCATCATCATCATCATCATCATCATCATCATCATCATCATCATCATCATCATCACCATCATCATCATCACCATCACCATCATCATCACCATCATCATCATTACCATCATCACCATCATCATCACCATCATCATCATCACCATCATCATCATCATCACCATCATCATCATCATCATCACCATCATCATTATCATCATCATCACCATCATCATCATCATCATTACCATCATCATCATCATCATCATCATCACCATCATCACCACCATCATCATCACCATCATCATCATCATCATCATCATCATCATCATCACCACCATCATCATCATCATCATCATCATCACCACCATCATCACCACCATCATCATCACCATCATCATCATCATCATCATCATCATTACCATCATCATCACCATCATCATCATCATCATCACCACCATCATCATCACCATCATCATCACCATCATCATCACCATCATCACCATCATCATCACCATCATCATCATGATCATCATCATCTCTCAACTGTCTAAGAATCATATGCTTTATACCAAGTCTTCCCGTACTGTGCCATCAGCTCAAGGTCTGACCATATCTTCTTCATCCTCTTCATGTCTGTCTCCAGTTCTCTTCTCCGTGCATTCTTTGGTCTTTCTCTACCTCTTTTACCCTGGAGATTCCAGAACAAGGACTGCCTTGTAAAGCTATGAGCAGGTTGGTTCAATGTGTGTCCTATCCATCTCCAGTGCCTTCTTTTCATGTCTTGTTCTTCTGGCACTTGCCTGGTTTGTGTCATCAGTTCCACATTAGTCATCTTGTTATATCACTACAAGTCTTCTATTTTAGGCTAGCATAATTATGAGAATCTTCAACTCAAATGTCAAGTCAGTCCTATTGTATGGCTCTGAGACATGGAGAACAACAAAAACAACAACCAAAAAGCTACAGATTTTTATAAACGAGTGCTTGCGTAGAATAGAAGGACGGAAATGGTATGACAAAGTCACAAATGTGGAATTGATGACAAGAACCAGACAAGTGCCAGTGGAACTAGAGTTGAGAAGAAGACGCTGGCGATGAATAACACACACATTGAGGAGACCTGTTGATAGCATTACAAGGCAGTCCTTGTGCTGGAATCCACAGGGAAAGAGAGGCAGAAGTAGACCAAAAAAACACATGGAGAAGAGAACTGGATACAGAGGTGAAAATGATGAGGAAAACATGGAAAGAACTTGAGCGGATGGCACAGGACAGGAAGACTTGGCATGTGTTTGCTGAAGGTCTATGCTCCTCGGGGAGCTAAAGGGTTTTGATTGAATTATGATTACGTGGTTAGATCGCAGGCCTCACACGACAAAGGTGGTGGGTTGAAATACGTTAGCGTCACACTACAGTCTACCAAGCTGTAAATAGATACCTTACTCCGCACTTAGGTTAGGAAAGGTAAAGGCAGCCAGGAGGGGAACTGGTATCCCACCTGGAACTAATATTGTGAAGTCTCTAACACTTCACTCCTCTATGGCACTATCTTCTAGGAGACTTAACGTTTTACCTATCAATGAAAGTCTGAAGCATTTTGGATTGTTGTTTTTGTTGTTCTCCGTGATCAGAGCCACACCATAGGACTGGCTTGACATTTGAGTTGAATATTCTGTTTTTGTGTGTGTTGGATCTTTTGATCTCAATATATTTTTCAATCGACTGAAAGCTCCTTCAGCCTTCTGTATTCTTATTTTGATATCATTCTCTGTTTCTTCCACTGCGTCACATAATTTGGTTCACTCTCTTTTCCTTTCCGGCAGTATTGGTATTTTCGAGTCATTGTTTACTCTTCTTCCTGTAATAATTCGTCATGTCTGTTTACCTGAAAATCCTTGCTGAGAGAGTTGACAGGTGATGCAATAATGACCGACCGTCTTGTTGGTAAAATTCTCGGGTACCAAACGGGGGTTTGCTGGGGTAACACGAAGTTCGCCTCAGCGAGTTTATCTAGCGCTGATATGGCTATTGTGATGTCCTAATTTCTCTCGTGGAGACAACACAACCAACCTGGTCACACGATGAATGTTTGTTTGCAAAGGTACATGGCAGTAAATTATCCAGGCGGTGACATATTTTAGACACGCACCTAAAGACGACGGAAATGTTGGAATCGCGTCCGGACAGAATTGTTACGAAGACATTATTTGTGATAATGTAAGAAGTTGTAGTGGTAATCATTAACAAGATTTGACGGAAATACCAACTCTTTATACGGACACTGACCGTTTGAAATTTACAAACACATGAGTCATATAGAAACTTACATGAGGAAGTTAGCATAGCACGCATGTTTGAATACAATTGGCTAGGCAATTCTAGATGTCATAAACAACACTTCTGATTGGAGCCTGGTCAGATTGTAACTACTTGCAAGGACGAAAGTTGCAATATAATCTGATACTTTCGCCGGGTTTAGAGCACTGTGAATTTCACCTCGTCAAGACAACAACCAGTGTAAGGAATAGGATCAAAATTCCATTTATCGGACTGGACCTTGTTTGAGCATCTTATGGACTTATATCCCAGGAAAACTCTATCTACATTAACACGGAAAGCCGGAATCCTAGAAATCTGAAAACACAAAGTCACAGTGGGAGCATATTGTAAAGTTATACCCAAGACCGCGTGTAAGAGGCATCTTAAATAATTTGCTTTAACTATTTCTCTTAGCCAGGAGTCAGTATTCCTAAAGAGATATTAGGCCGAGTTGTACATTTTAAAATTCTATTTTGCATTTATTAGCATGTGAAAATTGCTAGTGGATGTTCAAAGTCATACGAGGCTGGCAAACTCAACATATAGAATGATGGTTTCATGAACCACTTCTGCAAGAGCTGGTGACTGCTTTATACTGGTTTCTCATAGGGAGTGGATGCTAATAGAACTGATGTACATACTTATTATATTATTCACCTTTTCAACCAGTGCAAAAGTAAAGATATTCAATATAAATGTAACGAATGTTTTCTACTCACTGGGATTAAAATTAATGCTCAGAGAGGGTAAAATTCTGAGGTAGATGGGATGGTGAAATGAAAAGAGGGGAGGGGGCACACGATTGTGTGTCAGGAAACCCAATACTCAAGAGGGTATTTGTTTCTCTTCTTTCATTATACTAGTCGGTGGAACCAGTTGAGTGTACTATCTCTGGAACACAGTGTGTGGTATAAGTGGGCTACTGTCAACGCTAGACACCATCATCAGACCGGTCTTGAAGACGTTGGACCAGCTTCGTGATTACTCTCTGATATTTCTTGAAACGTGTCACAACCTCCAGATTTGACCAGTGGCGATAGTGCATAAGTCCAAAACCTGCAAAGAACCAACTATCGGCTGGAGCAGAAACCAAACGTACTGGCAGCTAAGTACAACCTAAAAAGCTGCCAAGTGAAATTTTCAGAAAATCCCCTCAATACCCATAACATCCCCCTGTGATGATAACCTTTGTTTTAAAGAAAATTAGTCAGTTTACACTGTTAAACATAATTGATTGTTAAATTTGTTATTTATATTTATACAATTATATAGTTGATTTAATCCTTTGAGTGTACTGCACCCGTATGACTCAGTCATCTTAAATACACTTAAAACAGAGCTACTAAATAAGATTTCACTGAATTAAATCAGTTGGGGGCTTGAAAGAGCAAAAATATATAATAATTCTTCATAAAAGGTGTCGGCCAGATACAAAGTTCACAATTGCTCAGGCCAATTCAGCATTGTTCTTGATTTCTGAATTATCTTATGAAGACTCCCACGAGGTAGAAGCATCATCATCCTTCTATCTGTATCTCTGCGAAATGTACTGTTGTGTTAAGGTAGATATCTTTGAAGACCCACATTATATACTCTAGGTTTTGGCCAATGTTGGACGATCACTGCAGAGCAAAAGAGGGGTGGAGGGGGGGGGGGGCGCAACTTGTGACACGCTGTATACATTGCAGGTAAGGCATATCGTAGATGTATGATTGTACATCTTGCAGTGGTCTTTCTTCAAGTGCAGTATTTTTATCGTTTCTTTCATTTATTCTCATAAGCTTTGATTTCTTCCAATGTATTTTAAGATAACTAGATGTGGCCGTCATCAAGTATTTGCATTTTACCGTGTGTCTAATTACAGTTATGTACAGAAGAGCCACTTCGTTGGCAAAATTGTTAACTGTAAGTTAACTAATGCAGAAAAAATAATCTTTTCAGTTAAATAGTGGTTAATTACTAAATAATATGTTCCACTGTTGGCATTGTCTTACCAGCAAAACGCTGCCTAATTACATATTCATAGTATACACCATTTTACGGCAGAAGGCAGCGAGATATATCCCCCACTCATAAAAAACGTATTGTTGTAAAGTCTTTAACACTTCACTCCTCTAAGGCACCATCTGCTATGGGAGTACATAAACATTTATAATTTTTTATACCCTATTTATGCACAATTTCCCACTGATTTCTAAAGATGAACTGGTTCCTATCTAGGTCGGATAACTAATTCCATCATCTATTTTCCGTCTGTTCCCCGGAGAACATAGGCGTTCAAAAAATTAATACCAAGCCATACTATCTTGTGTCTTCCGCAGATAACTAAAATTACTTGTACATTGACGCTTGGTTTCAGTATGAATTATTTTAATTCCAGATGTGGCCTAGCTTAAGAATATATCTTTTTATTTTTTATTTTCATTATCTACACCTTTGTAAAACAAGAAAACAAAAGCAATAATAATAATAAAATAAAACGTTTATCACAGTGACAGACTCAAATTAACTGCTAGTTTAGCTTTCTGATCAATTTTGCAAGTATAATTAATTTTCTGTCCCACCCTATTGCACAACAGATAAACGTGACTAATGACTTTTTCAGCCCTGTGATTGAGCTCTGTTTGAGACAGAGAAAGGGATGAAAAAAATAGCTCATTATTACTGTTTTGTCAGTCCAGGTATCGGGTCTCGTTTCATTAGCTTTTTTTTTTTTTTTTTTTTTACTAATTTAGTTTATGAACTCTGGTCTGTCAGTGTGCTTAACTGAACAAAGTATTTCTGTGTCTCCAGAACTCTCAAATTTATCCGCGATTCATGCTGTTCTGTCTCTATGCCCTCTAAGTTTACTGGGTGACCTACCGCCAGTGCGTGAGCGACTCAGTTGGATGACAGCGCGACATGCAGGCAAATATGCCGGCCATTAAAATTGGGGGGAGTCAAAGAGCCGATTGCTCTGGCATCACGCATGCGTCGCGCGCATGTTGAATAACGAGGCAGACACTCCCGTCACTCCCTGGGTGTAATGATGACTTCCGCGACACGTGGACAAGATGCCATGTTTGATTTTCCAATTAAAATCAGACGCGTTTGGTCGCTTTCCCTGTTGTTGCAGTCATTCTTTTTTCCTCTCTATGATGTTGCCCCCAGTGTCTCCTCGTCGCCATTGAATGCCTAACAGCTTATCCTTGCGAGCAGACGACAAGCTACGGCCATACCTGCGTTTTTGCCGCTCTATTCAAGGACGCACGTTGGAGATACAGAATATGAGTGGCGTATCCGGTGCGTTCTCGTACCGCAGAAAAGGTAAAGACAGAATGAACATGAGGAGAATCCTCAAATCCTTTTTCCGCATCCTTTTGACAACCCTCTCCACCCCCATCCCGGAAATCCTGCTACCTGACATCATAGACAATCATAATACACCCGCTTGTACTTCGACACGCATGTGATGTGATCATCGCCTGTAAGATTAAACAGCCATGTAAAGTAGAATATGTAATTATGTAAGATTATAGAGCATATCGTAATGTTAAAGTAAAAAATAGATCATAAAGACATCCGTCAAATGTGCTACATAAAGGTAGACATAAAATTTAGTAAAACATTTCAATGTTCTTCTTCGTCTGTCAGAACAAAACTTCTTGGCTGCAATATGCCTGTCCATCCTTTTTTTATTATTATTGTTTATGACTCTGCAGTTTAAAATGCTTAGGTATGATTGTTGCGTGCATATTTTGACGCACATATTACAAAAATCGATATGGCTATTTAATATGGAAAAAATATAGACATTCATTCATTTGTGTATGAAAATGCTGTCTATGGGGAAAGCGAGATAATCCATGTTTGATTCACACTTTTGATTATAGGAGTAATCGTTCTTGATATTGATCCGGCGCACGGATATTGCTCTTATATTTGTACTTATTTTTAGGGCCAGAAAATAGATTAATTTGCTTATTATGTTTATGGCCTGAATTCATATGTATTACATATTATTAGTACAAGTAGAATCAGTCCTATATTGTATATTTTGGATGGGTAGGCGGGACTAGATTCTTATTATTCCGCTCTAGCGGAAGTATGAGTTGTCTTGACAAGTCGTGATGAGTTCCGATGTACCGTGATAATGGCGGGTACGCACTTTCCAAAGGGCTGGTAGATTCTTAAGGAAATATGATTCATGAAGTGGTTTTCTTCTAAAGGAGATGGTATCTCTACTATAGTTTATGTTAGAGATTCTCCTAAGGTACGGTACAATGTATAATTCGGACTCCATGTATTGCCAGACCCTATTTTGATGATCTCATGTCGATTCGACCTAGATGGAACATTGTGCTTCGTATCGCTAGGGTCGTGTTTTGTATCGACGAAGATGACAGACTTTCCTACAGCGGTTATGGCTACGTGAATTAACCTGATCACCGTAGAGCTGTATGGAAACATTTATGAAATCATTTATATACCCATTATAAATTAACTCTGGCTTATATTCTCCTTCCTATGAATGAGTGAACGACAACTCAGGGAGGCAGCCATGTTAGATTTCGGTCATCATATGTTTTGATCACTGCCAAGAGAACAGATTATTTATCCTATTATCGGACAGTGACAGGGAGATCTCAATCTTGCTAGAAACCCCCTCTTTCGTGGTTTCATAATATATATACTACAAACTATGGACGTCAAGTAACTTTAGTTATTTACCGATCTGCCTTCACTGACGCGTTTAGTCAGATAGGGGGATGCGGTCCTAATGTATCATGACATTGAACTTTTGATGTACTGCCCATTATTTCTGAATGTGTCATGACTTCAGATCTGCTATGTATACCTACAAATTGATATGTCAACATACCATGATGTACTCGTATGTCCCAGTGTGTACGTCTGAATAAATTGAGTAAACAAAGATTCCAGCAGTCTACATTGGTGCCTTGTAGACACAAGTGTATGAGTGGTTATATTGGTCAGCACACGAACAGTACACCATTCGCGGTAATCACACTCTACACTTCTACTTCATACATACACCATCCTGCGTCGGTTGGAGTGACCAAGTTTAGGGCCTGCTTCCCCTGGAGCCTTTGCCTTCCCTAACTCAGGACTAGGGTGAGTTACCCATTTACAGCTGGGTAGACTGGAGCATGCCTGATCTCAACAACACACCACTCTTCCTTACAGAGCATACAGACTGACACTTTACAGAGTGGAAAGAAGAAAAGAAACTTTACAGTGGCGAGCCAGATTCCTGGGTCCAGCTTACGCAGTTTTGTGTTGAGAATCACAGTTTACAGCTGAAAGAACATTTGTTTGACCACATCAACACCAGTAGGACAGCTATACAGTCGATGTCAGCTTGACCTGTATTACCGATAGGATGCTGTATCTAGGTCAGCGCTTGTTGACAGTTTTTCGCTGTACAGACAGTATTACACAGGACAGTGGTATCAAGTGTAGAAAATATCTGGGGCAGTATTGTTGACATTTCTCAACGTACAGAAGAATCACAGTGTTGGTGAACATAAAGTGCATATTTCATCGTTGGATCTTCATATGCTCAACGAAAAAAAAAATTGACAGTGTAATAGTTTAAAATTAAATCTATTACTGAATAAAGTGGCAAGTTATTAGTATTAAAATAAACTGTGCCTGCTTTGCAACACCATACCTGCAACACATTCCATTCATGACATAAATTATATTGTATGCTATATGCTATTTATGCTTACATGTTATTTGTTTATATGTGTAGGTGTTTATATGTTGCGGGCCTGGATGGGAGGTGACTAGAACAGGAAATACCGAGTGATATTGGTCTTGTTCTGGCGTTCGATAGGGAGCAATTTCTTAATTGAAATTTGCATGCAACATAGTTTGCAAATATTTGGTTAGTTGTGACGACTGTTTCATATTTCTTTTTGTAACATTTTTTTGTTCTTTATTTTTGTTTGATTTGTTTGTATAATTGTAGGTCTCATCTTTCCTTTCATTTCAGTTTTTTACACCCTTATGTTTATACACTGTGGCGTTATTTGTCTTGTTATCTTATTGCAGTTATCATCACGGTTTCTGTGATCATTTTTTTCATTTCTCCTATTTAATTTAATTTGATCTCTGCAAATGTGTTCATATTGTCTTTTCTTGTTTGTCCTTTGTAATGTCTTTAGTTGACATATGACATAGGAGTTATAGTGGTATACACTGATAGTATAGTACAGATCAGTACTTTATGATTGTTATTGTTATAAAACAAAATGTACAAGACCTTTGTAAGGCTTGTCTCCCAAAGTGATTGGTAAAGGGAAATATTTTTTCCACAGGTACTCAAGTGATCTTTGATTACATTGAGGTATACAAGACCTTTGTAAGGCTTGTCCCCACAGTATTTGAGATACAGTTATTGTTGTCCACAGGTACTCAAGTTATCATTGGTTATTATAAACCATACAAGTTTGGACTAAGACTAAGTCTATGGTATAGACTTGTCTCCCATTAAAGTGAAATAGGGTAATTTATTTACTTTTTCAGGTTTCTGATTTAAGAAGACAATATGTCTACATTAGATTATTTTATTGCACAAGGAAAATCTCTTGATAAGACTGGAAAAGACTTAGAACAATGGGCTGTTGCTCAATATGACAAAGCATTAGCTGCAGAAGAGAAAAAAAACTGCTGCTGCTGTTGAAGAAAGAAAAGCTGCTGCTGAGGAAAAAAAAGCTGCGGCTGAGGAGAGAAAACTTCAAATAGAAGAAAAAAAAGTTGCTGCAGAAGAAAGGAAAGCTCTAGCTGAAGAAAAAAGATTAGAAAAAGAAGCTGATACTGCTGCTGAACTTAAGAAATTGCAGATGCAAGTGGAGGAAAGGAGATTTGAGGCAGAACAGAAGAAATTAGAAGCTGATGCAGAACAGAAAAAAACTAGAAGTTGCTGCTGCTGCAGAACAGAAAAAACTAGAAGTTGCTGCTGCTGCAGAACAGAAAAAATTAGATGCTGCTGCAGAACAGAAAAAATTAGAAGCTGCTGCTGCTGCAGAACAAAAAAAATTAGATAGAGAAGCTGAAGAGAGAAAAGCAATAAGAGAACATGAGTTTGAATTAGAGAAATTAAAATTGACATGTATGAGTAATGTTAATCAGGCATCTGGTGGTAATGGTAAACCCTTTGTGTACAAGGTCAAGGTACCAGCGTTTAACCCTACCAGTGATGACATAACATTTTGGCTTTCTAGATTTGAACGGGCTTGTCGATCTCATAATGTTGACAAATCACAGTATGTGAATCAGTTGTCTGAAAATCTAAAAGGGGAGTCCCTAAGTAAGTTATATTTTGTTGAAGAGGCCGACAAAGATAATTATGATGCTGTTAGGGCAGCTTTGATAAAGAGATATCAGCTGTCGGAAGAAGGTTATCGTCTTTTGTTTAAAACAATGAGACCTGAGGTAGGTGTAGAATTCTCAGATTTCATCTCAAAAGCACGAATTACACTTTCACGATGGATTGAATTATCCAAAACAGAGAAAACATTTGATGGTCTTACGGATTTATTGCTAAGAGACAAGGTCATGTCTTCTGTAAATAAATCATTCCTAGAGTTCTTACATGAGCGTAAACCTGGTACAATAAAGCAAATGGAAGAATATTGTGACCAGTATGCCACGGCACACCCTGACATGATTCTTAGTAACTCTAACATTAAAGAGAGTATGCCAGTTGCTTCGGCAACAGAATATAATCAGAATTACTCACACAAATTCCAAGGAGCTAAAAATAAATTTGATAAAAAGGTTAATTGGAATAAGTATCAAAACCAAGATAACCGCTCAAATCAGAGTTCTTCTTTGAAGAACTGGAATCGGGCTGATAGTCCTCGACACGCGAGGGGTACCCATAATGTTAGAAATTCTCGGAAAGGGAGTAGCTATAGGAACTACCCAAGTGCTTCATGGAGACAAAAAAAACCAATATTACAGGGATACTCAATATAACGAGCATGATGATTATGATCATGAATATTATGATTCAAACCCAAATAGGGGTTATAACAGAGGCAATAATAATTATAGAGACAATTGTAACCGAGGTAGATCACAACACAAAAGACATGGTAAATCTTATTACCAGGTTAACTCTGCACAACAGGAGTTCCACGACACCGATAATCAGAATAATGATAAAAAAAGACTCCAACAGTGTAGCAAATTCCGCTTTCGATTTTGCTAGAGCATCTCAGTGTTCGCAATGCAAAACATTATTCGATCCAACCACAGTTTCTACTTTAAGCTGCGGTCACCCGCTTCCCGCTCTCCATGCGTCAATTGCGCATAATGGAAGGGGTGCTCTTGTCTTTAATAGGGGCCTAATAGATGGTACTCCGGTATCAATTCTTTTCGACTCGGGGTGCACTACCATTGGAGTGAGGCAATCACTCGTAAATCCTTCTCGAGCTACAGGCAATATAGTCAAATGTGTAACATTTGGTGGCACATTGGAGAAGTACTCCACTGCCATTATCAATATTGCTACGCCTTTCTTTACAGGAGAGGTGCAAGCATGTCTCTTGCCGAATCCGATCGCTGATCTTATCATCGGTCGCATTCATGGAGTGAAAGAATGCACTCCACAGCAAATTTCTAATTGGGAAAATGTTAATATGCAATCTGCTAATGCAGTAATCACTAGGGCTCAAGCTCTTAATATGCCACAATCTTCACATTCTGAAGATAATGATGCGCAGATCCAAGATGATCCCTTGGAGATTTCCCACGATTCCTTTATCAAACAGCAGGAAGATGATCCTACTCTAAAGAAATTCTTTACTCTGGCAAAAAAAGGTGATCCGAATAAGGATACAAATCGTAAATCTTGGATTACGATGAAGAATGGCGTACTTGTACGTATGGTACAAGACTCCGCTAAGTCCATTCATTCTCAAATCCTTGTGCCTAAAAATATGAGAGTTAAAATCTTACAGCACGCTCATGATTCGCAGTGTGCTGGACATATGGGTTTTTCCCGTACTAAAGCTAGAGTTCTTCAATCTTTCTTTTGGCCTGCTGTGAATAAGGACATACGAATCTATTGTCGATCTTGTAAAGTATGTCAAGAGATTAAATCCAGAGGTCCACGCCATGATGCACCTATTCAGGCTGCAGACATTCCCATTCGGCCATTTCAAAAAATGGCGATAGACATCATTGGTCCATTTAAGATAAAGTCTGCTAGAGGACACCAATTTATTTTGACGTGTGTTGATATGTGCACACGTTGGCCGGAGGCTGTTCCTCTAAAGAGCATAACTACTGCTGATGTCGCAGATGCTCTTTGGTTAATATTTTCTCGTCTGGGGTTTCCAGCAGAAATATTATCCGACCATGGTACCCAACTCATATCGGATACCATGTCTCAAGTAATGTCGACTCTGAAGATAGAGAGATCGCTGAGTAGTATTTATCATCCTATGTCCAATGGGATGGTGGAACGTTTGAATAGAACTCTGAAAAACCTACTAGGTAAGATAACAGAAGATCATCCTCAGGATTGGGATAGGGTTTTACCCGCGGCTCTCTTTGCATATAGAGAGGTCGCCAACGAACATACAGGATTTTCTCCCTTTGAACTTGTCTTTGGCGCGAAACCGCGAGGTCCTATGTCCTTACTTCATGATCTTATAACTGCTGATAATATTGTCGATGACACAAAATCCTCTTATGAATATGTCATCGCACTTAGACACAAGATTATTGAAGCATGCAAATTGGCAACTGCTTCTTCTGAATTTGCGAAACAGAAGGCAAGGGAATTTGCCAATAAAAAGAGATGTTTGCGACAACTTTGTCCAGGTGACAAAGCATTTGTCTTGCTACCTTGTAGGGAAAATAGACTTCTCATTTCTTGGAAAGGTCCGTACGATATAATATCAAAAGTTTCCGATGTTGACTATATCGTCGATATTGACGGGAAGCGTAAAACCTTCCACATCAACATGCTCACGGAATTCCATGAACGTCCTGATTATTTACAACCTGTTTTCCAGGCAACGGACGATTTTCCAGTCCAACATGGACAGTACTCATCTCTGTCAGTAATACAGGATGAGGAAACGAGTTTCTCGGATGTAAATTTACCTTTTCCAATGATTCCTCTTCACTCTAATGAATCATGGAAAGATGTTGCAATTTCTCCAGAATTATCTCCAGGAGAGCAGAAACAAGTTTCTACTATGTTAGAACAATTTCAGGATGTCCTTACTGACATTCCTGGTCAAACTGATGTCATTCAACATGACATTATTCTTACTGACCATAGTCCTATAAGAGTCAGACCGTATCCTATCCCGATACATTTTCAAGCACAGGTAGAGAAAGAGTTAGATGAGATGATAGAGTTAAAAATTATTGAACCATCCACATCAGCATATTCTTCGCCGATGGTTATAGTACGGAAAAAAGACAATAACATACGTCTTTGCGTGGATTATCGCAAATTGAATCAAGTGACTAAATTTGATGCGGAACCTATGCCTTTACTAGAAGAGCTACTTACGAGACTGTCGAATTCTCACTTCTTTACTAAACTCGATTTGTCTAAGGGATATTGGCAAGTTCCACTATCCGAACACGCCAAACCGTTTACTGCTTTTTCGACGCCTAGGGGTCTATTCCAATGGAATTTCATGCCTTTTGGTCTTATGAACGCCCCTGCAACATTTGTACGCATGATGCGTCAAATCCTATCTCATCGCTCAGATGTCATTGCGTATCTTGATGACATCTGTCTTTTCAGTGATACTTGGAACGATCACTATAATGGTATAAATGAACTATTGTCTATCTTACGCGAGCATAACCTGACAGCGAAACCATCGAAAGCATGTATTGGTTTTAGCGAAATATCTTTCTTAGGACACCGTGTTGGTCATGGGTTCCTAAAAACAGAAGACCATAATACAAGTAAGATACTTAACATTTCTATTCCTAAGACTAAAAAGCAAGTACGAAGTCTCTTAGGTCTAATACAATTTTATGGACGATTCATCCCGAATCTGTCCTCCATTATGTCACCTCTTTCTTCCTTGCTAAAGAAAGGGTCTCCTAATGTAGTCCATTGGACTCAAGAATGTCAATCCTCTTTGGATAAGGTTAAAACTATGTTTTCTACTTCACCTATCCTAGTATTGCCTTCTAAGGATAAGACATTTATTCTTCGTAGTGACGCTTCATCCACCGGGATTGGAGCTGCACTAATGCAAGAGTACTCTGGAACTCTGCATCCTGTGATGTATATTTCTCGGAAATTAAATGCCGCAGAGAAGAATTACTCGGTCCTAGACCGTGAATTATTGGCTATGGTTTGGTCAATCCTTAAACTGCAAAGATTTCTTCTGGGCGCGCATTTCATTGTGGAAACTGACCAGAAAGCTCTTACGGCTATTCAGAGTAAAAATCTGAAGAGCGCGAGATCAACGCGATACGCGATTGCTCTACAGCCATTTCATTTTTCGGTGCGAGCTATCCGTGGGTCAGAAAATGTGATGGCAGATATTTTGTCTAGATGCCCACATGATTCATAACTGTTATACAACTTTGATACAGTTGTTTCTATGTTGAAATGTGTACACATATGTAATATATCATATATTGATTGTAACACTACTTAGCGGTTCATTGATATTTATTCACCGCTGATCTTTCAATGTTTTTCGTCTTTGATGATCATGATGTTAAGATATCTTAGATGAAATTTATGTATAAACTAATGTGGAAATTGTGTCATTGCTAATATTGTAGTATGCGTTGGTGACACCTCTCTGGAAATATTTATACTTAGAGAAGTACTTTCTCTAAGGTCATAAAACTTATGCTTATCATCTGCGCATTGTATTGGTGCGTTGTGAGCCTATTGTATGTTGCTCCTAGATGTATTTCAAAAAAAAAATGTACCATTTTTTTTTTTTTTTTGTTCCCCGAGGGGTGTGGTAATCTGTTGCGTGCATATTTTGACGCACATATTACAAAAATCGATATGGCTATTTAATATGGAAAAAATATAGACATTCATTCATTTGTGTATGAAAATGCTGTCTATGGGGAAAGCGAGATAATCCATGTTTGATTCACACTTTTGATTATAGGAGTAATCGTTCTTGATATTGATCCGGCGCACGGATATTGCTCTTATATTTGTACTTATTTTTAGGGCCAGAAAATAGATTAATTTGCTTATTATGTTTATGGCCTGAATTCATATGTATTACATATTATTAGTACAAGTAGAATCAGTCCTATATTGTATATTTTGGATGGGTAGGCGGGACTAGATTCTTATTATTCCGCTCTAGCGGAAGTATGAGTTGTCTTGACAAGTCGTGATGAGTTCCGATGTACCGTGATAATGGCGGGTACGCACTTTCCAAAGGGCTGGTAGATTCTTAAGGAAATATGATTCATGAAGTGGTTTTCTTCTAAAGGAGATGGTATCTCTACTATAGTTTATGTTAGAGATTCTCCTAAGGTACGGTACAATGTATAATTCGGACTCCATGTATTGCCAGACCCTATTTTGATGATCTCATGTCGATTCGACCTAGATGGAACATTGTGCTTCGTATCGCTAGGGTCGTGTTTTGTATCGACGAAGATGACAGACTTTCCTACAGCGGTTATGGCTACGTGAATTAACCTGATCACCGTAGAGCTGTATGGAAACATTTATGAAATCATTTATATACCCATTATAAATTAACTCTGGCTTATATTCTCCTTCCTATGAATGAGTGAACGACAACTCAGGGAGGCAGCCATGTTAGATTTCGGTCATCATATGTTTTGATCACTGCCAAGAGAACAGATTATTTATCCTATTATCGGACAGTGACAGGGAGATCTCAATCTTGCTAGAAACCCCCTCTTTCGTGGTTTCATAATATATACTACAAACTATGGACGTCAAGTAACTTTAGTTATTTACCGATCTGCCTTCACTGACGCGTTTAGTCAGATAGGGGGATGCGGTCCTAATGTATCATGACATTGAACTTTTGATGTACTGCCCATTATTTCTGAATGTGTCATGACTTCAGATCTGCTATGTATACCTACAAATTGATATGTCAACATACCATGATGTACTCGTATGTCCCAGTGTGTACGTCTGAATAAATTGAGTAAACAAAGATTCCAGCAGTCTACATTGGTGCCTTGTAGACACAAGTGTATGAGTGGTTATATTGGTCAGCACACGAACAGTACACCATTCGCGGTAATCACACTCTACACTTCTACTTCATACATACACCATCCTGCGTCGGTTGGAGTGACCAAGTTTAGGGCCTGCTTCCCCTGGAGCCTTTGCCTTCCCTAACTCAGGACTAGGGTGAGTTACCCATTTACAGCTGGGTAGACTGGAGCATGCCTGATCTCAACAACACACCACTCTTCCTTACAGAGCATACAGACTGACACTTTACAGAGTGGAAAGAAGAAAAGAAACTTTACAGTGGCGAGCCAGATTCCTGGGTCCAGCTTACGCAGTTTTGTGTTGAGAATCACAGTTTACAGCTGAAAGAACATTTGTTTGACCACATCAACACCAGTAGGACAGCTATACAGTCGATGTCAGCTTGACCTGTATTACCGATAGGATGCTGTATCTAGGTCAGCGCTTGTTGACAGTTTTTCGCTGTACAGACAGTATTACACAGGACAGTGGTATCAAGTGTAGAAAATATCTGGGGCAGTATTGTTGACATTTCTCAACGTACAGAAGAATCACAGTGTTGGTGAACATAAAGTGCATATTTCATCGTTGGATCTTCATATGCTCAACGAAAAAAAAAATTGACAGTGTAATAGTTTAAAATTAAATCTATTACTGAATAAAGTGGCAAGTTATTAGTATTAAAATAAACTGTGCCTGCTTTGCAACACCATACCTGCAACACATTCCATTCATGACATAAATTATATTGTATGCTATATGCTATTTATGCTTACATGTTATTTGTTTATATGTGTAGGTGTTTATATGTTGCGGGCCTGGATGGGAGGTGACTAGAACAGGAAATACCGAGTGATATTGGTCTTGTTCTGGCGTTCGATAGGGAGCAATTTCTTAATTGAAATTTGCATGCAACATAGTTTGCAAATATTTGGTTAGTTATGACGACTGTTTCATATTTGTATTTGTAACATTTTTTTGTTCTTTATTTTTGTTTGATTTGTTTGTATAATTGTAGGTCTCATCTTTCCTTTCATTTCAGTTTTTTACACCCTTATGTTTATACACTGTGGCGTTATTTGTCTTGTTATCTTATTGCAGTTATCATCACGGTTTCTGTGATCATTTTTTTCATTTCTCCTATTTAATTTAATTTGATCTCTGCAAATGTGTTCATATTGTCTTTTCTTGTTTGTCCTTTGTAATGTCTTTAGTTGACATATGACATAGGAGTTATAGTGGTATACACTGATAGTATAGTACAGATCAGTACTTTATGATTGTTATTGTTATAAAACAAAATGTACAAGACCTTTGTAAGGCTTGTCTCCCAAAGTGATTGGTAAAGGGAAATATTTTTTCCACAGGTACTCAAGTGATCTTTGATTACATTGAGGTATACAAGACCTTTGTAAGGCTTGTCCCCACAGTATTTGAGATACAGTTATTGTTGTCCACAGGTACTCAAGTTATCATTGGTTATTATAAACCATACAAGTTTGGACTAAGACTAAGTCTATGGTATAGACTTGTCTCCCATTAAAGTGAAATAGGGTAATTTATTTACTTTTTCAGGTTTCTGATTTAAGAAGACAATATGTCTACATTAGATTATTTTATTGCACAAGGAAAATCTCTTGATAAGACTGGAAAAGACTTAGAACAATGGGCTGTTGCTCAATATGACAAAGCATTAGCTGCAGAAGAGAAAAAAAACTGCTGCTGCTGTTGAAGAAAGAAAAGCTGCTGCTGAGGAAAAAAAAGCTGCGGCTGAGGAGAGAAAACTTCAAATAGAAGAAAAAAAAAGTTGCTGCAGAAGAAAGGAAAGCTCTAGCTGAAGAAAAAAGATTAGAAAAAGAAGCTGATACTGCTGCTGAACTTAAGAAATTGCAGATGCAAGTGGAGGAAAGGAGATTTGAGGCAGAACAGAAGAAATTAGAAGCTGATGCAGAACAGAAAAAACTAGAAGTTGCTGCTGCTGCAGAACAGAAAAAAACTAGAAGTTGCTGCTGCTGCAGAACAGAAAAAACTAGAAGTTGCTGCTGCTGCAGAACAGAAAAAATTAGATGCTGCTGCAGAACAGAAAAAAATTAGAAGCTGCTGCTGCTGCAGAACAAAAAAAATTAGATAGAGAAGCTGAAGAGAGAAAAGCAATAAGAGAACATGAGTTTGAATTAGAGAAATTAAAATTGACATGTATGAGTAATGTTAATCAGGCATCTGGTGGTAATGGTAAACCCTTTGTGTACAAGGTCAAGGTACCAGCGTTTAACCCTACCAGTGATGACATAACATTTTGGCTTTCTAGATTTGAACGGGCTTGTCGATCTCATAATGTTGACAAATCACAGTATGTGAATCAGTTGTCTGAAAATCTAAAAGGGGAGTCTCTGAGTAAGTTATATTTTGTTGAAGAGGCCGACAAAGATAATTATGATGCTGTTAGGGCAGCTTTGATAAAGAGATATCAGCTGTCGGAAGAAGGTTATCGTCTTTTGTTTAAAACAATGAGACCTGAGGTAGGTGTAGAATTCTCAGATTTCATCTCAAAAGCACGAATTACACTTTCACGATGGATTGAATTATCCAAAACAGAGAAAACATTTGATGGTCTTACGGATTTATTGCTAAGAGACAAGGTCATGTCTTCTGTAAATAAATCATTCCTAGAGTTCTTACATGAGCGTAAACCTGGTACAATAAAGCAAATGGAAGAATATTGTGACCAGTATGCCACGGCACACCCTGACATGATTCTTAGTAACTCTAACATTAAAGAGAGTATGCCAGTTGCTTCGGCAACAGAATATAATCAGAATTACTCACACAAATTCCAAGGAGCTAAAAATAAATTTGATAAAAAGGTTAATTGGAATAAGTATCAAAACCAAGATAACCGCTCAAATCAGAGTTCTTCTTTGAAGAACTGGAATCGGGCTGATAGTCCTCGACACGCGAGGGGTACCCATAATGTTAGAAATTCTCGGAAAGGGAGTAGCTATAGGAACTACCCAAGTGCTTCATGGAGAAAAAAAAACCAATATTACAGGGATACTCAATATAACGAGCATGATGATTATGATCATGAATATTATGATTCAAACCCAAATAGGGGTTATAACAGAGGCAATAATAATTATAGAGACAATTGTAACCGAGGTAGATCACAACACAAAAGACATGGTAAATCTTATTACCAGGCTAACTCTGCACAACAGGAGTTCCACGACACCGATAATCAGAATAATGATAAAAAAGACTCCAACAGTGTAGCAAATTCCGCTTTCGATTTTGCTAGAGCATCTCAGTGTTCGCAATGCAAAACATTATTCGATCCAACCACAGTTTCTACTTTAAGCTGCGGTCACCCGCTTCCCGCTCTCCATGCGTCAATTGCGCATAATGGAAGGGGTGCTCTTGTCTTTAATAGGGGCCTAATAGATGGTACTCCGGTATCAATTCTTTTCGACTCGGGGTGCACTACCATTGGAGTGAGGCAATCACTCGTAAATCCTTCTCGAGCTACAGGCAATATAGTCAAATGTGTAACATTTGGTGGCACATTGGAGAAGTACTCCACTGCCATTATCAATATTGCTACGCCTTTCTTTACAGGAGAGGTGCAAGCATGTCTCTTGCCGAATCCGATCGCTGATCTTATCATCGGTCGCATTCATGGAGTGAAAGAATGCACTCCACAGCAAATTTCTAATTGGGAAAATGTTAATATGCAATCTGCTAATGCAGTAATCACTAGGGCTCAAGCTCTTAATATGCCACAATCTTCACATTCTGAAGATAATGATGCGCAGATCCAAGATGATCCCTTGGAGATTTCCCACGATTCCTTTATCAAACAGCAGGAAGATGATCCTACTCTAAAGAAATTCTTTACTCTGGCAAAAAAAGGTGATCCGAATAAGGATACAAATCGTAAATCTTGGATTACGATGAAGAATGGCGTACTTGTACGTATGGTACAAGACTCCGCTAAGTCCATTCATTCTCAAATCCTTGTGCCTAAAAATATGAGAGTTAAAATCTTACAGCACGCTCATGATTCGCAGTGTGCTGGACATATGGGTTTTTCCCGTACTAAAGCTAGAGTTCTTCAATCTTTCTTTTGGCCTGCTGTGAATAAGGACATACGAATCTATTGTCGATCTTGTAAAGTATGTCAAGAGATTAAATCCAGAGGTCCACGCCATGATGCACCTATTCAGGCTGCAGACATTCCCATTCGGCCATTTCAAAAAATGGCGATAGACATCATTGGTCCATTTAAGATAAAGTCTGCTAGAGGACACCAATTTATTTTGACGTGTGTTGATATGTGCACACGTTGGCCGGAGGCTGTTCCTCTAAAGAGCATAACTACTGCTGATGTCGCAGATGCTCTTTGGTTAATATTTTCTCGTCTGGGGTTTCCAGCAGAAATATTATCCGACCATGGTACCCAACTCATATCGGATACCATGTCTCAAGTAATGTCGACTCTGAAGATAGAGAGATCGCTGAGTAGTATTTATCATCCTATGTCCAATGGGATGGTGGAACGTTTGAATAGAACTCTGAAAAACCTACTAGGTAAGATAACAGAAGATCATCCTCAGGATTGGGATAGGGTTTTACCCGCGGCTCTCTTTGCATATAGAGAGGTCGCCAACGAACATACAGGATTTTCTCCCTTTGAACTTGTCTTTGGCGCGAAACCGCGAGGTCCTATGTCCTTACTTCATGATCTTATAACTGCTGATAATATTGTCGATGACACAAAATCCTCTTATGAATATGTCATCGCACTTAGACACAAGATTATTGAAGCATGCAAATTGGCAACTGCTTCTTCTGAATTTGCGAAACAGAAGGCAAGGGAATTTGCCAATAAAAAGAGATGTTTGCGACAACTTTGTCCAGGTGACAAAGCATTTGTCTTGCTACCTTGTAGGGAAAATAGACTTCTCATTTCTTGGAAAGGTCCGTACGATATAATATCAAAAGTTTCCGATGTTGACTATATCGTCGATATTGACGGGAAGCGTAAAACCTTCCACATCAACATGCTCACGGAATTCCATGAACGTCCTGATTATTTACAACCTGTTTTCCAGGCAACGGACGATTTTCCAGTCCAACATGGACAGTACTCATCTCTGTCAGTAATACAGGATGAGGAAACGAGTTTCTCGGATGTAAATTTACCTTTTCCAATGATTCCTCTTCACTCTAATGAATCATGGAAAGATGTTGCAATTTCTCCAGAATTATCTCCAGGAGAGCAGAAACAAGTTTTTACTATGTTAGAACAATTTCAGGATGTCCTTACTGACATTCCTGGTCAAACTGATGTCATTCAACATGACATTATTCTTACTGACCATAGTCCTATAAGAGTCAGACCGTATCCTATCCCGATACATTTTCAAGCACAGGTAGAGAAAGAGTTAGATGAGATGATAGAGTTAAAAATTATTGAACCATCCACATCAGCATATTCTTCGCCGATGGTTATAGTACGAAAAAAAAGACAATAACATACGTCTTTGCGTGGATTATCGCAAATTGAATCAAGTGACTAAATTTGATGCGGAACCTATGCCTTTACTAGAAGAGCTACTTACGAGACTGTCGAATTCTCACTTCTTTACTAAACTCGATTTGTCTAAGGGATATTGGCAAGTTCCACTATCCGAACACGCCAAACCGTTTACTGCTTTTTCGACGCCTAGGGGTCTATTCCAATGGAATTTCATGCCTTTTGGTCTTATGAACGCCCCTGCAACATTTGTACGCATGATGCGTCGAATCCTATCTCATCGCTCAGATGTCATTGCGTATCTTGATGACATCTGTCTTTTCAGTGATACTTGGAACGATCACTATAATGGTATAAATGAACTATTGTCTATCTTACGCGAGCATAACCTGACAGCGAAACCATCGAAAGCATGTATTGGTTTTAGCGAAATATCTTTCTTAGGACACCGTGTTGGTCATGGGTTCCTAAAAACAGAAGACCATAATACAAGTAAGATACTTAACATTTCTATTCCTAAGACTAAAAAGCAAGTACGAAGTCTCTTAGGTCTAATACAATTTTATGGACGATTCATCCCGAATCTGTCCTCCATTATGTCACCTCTTTCTTCCTTGCTAAAGAAAGGGTCTCCTAATGTAGTCCATTGGACTCAAGAATGTCAATCCTCTTTGGATAAGGTTAAAACTATGTTTTCTACTTCACCTATCCTAGTATTGCCTTCTAAGGATAAGACATTTATTCTTCGTAGTGACGCTTCATCCACCGGGATTGGAGCTGCACTAATGCAAGAGTACTCTGGAACTCTGCATCCTGTGATGTATATTTCTCGGAAATTAAATGCCGCAGAGAAGAATTACTCGGTCCTAGACCGTGAATTATTGGCTATGGTTTGGTCAATCCTTAAACTGCAAAGATTTCTTCTGGGCGCGCATTTCATTGTGGAAACTGACCAGAAAGCTCTTACGGCTATTCAGAGTAAAAATCTGAAGAGCGCGAGATCAACGCGATACGCGATTGCTCTACAGCCATTTCATTTTTCGGTGCGAGCTATCCGTGGGTCAGAAAATGTGATGGCAGATATTTTGTCTAGATGCCCACATGATTCATAACTGTTATACAACTTTGATACAGTTGTTTCTATGTTGAAATGTGTACACATATGTAATATATCATATATTGATTGTAACACTACTTAGCGGTTCATTGATATTTATTCACCGCTGATCTTTCAATGTTTTTCGTCTTTGATGATCATGATGTTAAGATATCTTAGATGAAATTTATGTATAAACTAATGTGGAAATTGTGTCATTGCTAATATTGTAGTATGCGTTGGTGACACCTCTCTGGAAATATTTATACTTAGAGAAGTACTTTCTCTAAGGTCATAAAACTTATGCTTATCATCTGCGCATTGTATTGGTGCGTTGTGAGCCTATTGTATGTTGCTCCTAGATGTATTTCAAAAAAAAAATGTACCATTTTTTTTTTTCCCGAGGGGTGTGGTAATCTGTTGCGTGCATATTTTGACGCACATATTACAAAAATCGATATGGCTATTTAATATGGAAAAAATATAGACATTCATTCATTTGTGTATGAAAATGCTGTCTATGGGGAAAGCGAGATAATCCATGTTTGATTCACACTTTTGATTATAGGAGTAATCGTTCTTGATATTGATCCGGCGCACGGATATTGCTCTTATATTTGTACTTATTTTTAGGGCCAGAAAATAGATTAATTTGCTTATTATGTTTATGGCCTGAATTCATATGTATTACATATTATTAGTACAAGTAGAATCAGTCCTATATTGTATATTTTGGATGGGTAGGCGGGACTAGATTCTTATTATTCCGCTCTAGCGGAAGTATGAGTTGTCTTGACAAGTCGTGATGAGTTCCGATGTACCGTGATAATGGCGGGTACGCACTTTCCAAAGGGCTGGTAGATTCTTAAGGAAATATGATTCATGAAGTGGTTTTCTTCTAAAGGAGATGGTATCTCTACTATAGTTTATGTTAGAGATTCTCCTAAGGTACGGTACAATGTATAATTCGGACTCCATGTATTGCCAGACCCTATTTTGATGATCTCATGTCGATTCGACCTAGATGGAACATTGTGCTTCGTATCGCTAGGGTCGTGTTTTGTATCGACGAAGATGACAGACTTTCCTACAGCGGTTATGGCTACGTGAATTAACCTGATCACCGTAGAGCTGTATGGAAACATTTATGAAATCATTTATATACCCATTATAAATTAACTCTGGCTTATATTCTCCTTCCTATGAATGAGTGAACGACAACTCAGGGAGGCAGCCATGTTAGATTTCGGTCATCATATGTTTTGATCACTGCCAAGAGAACAGATTATTTATCCTATTATCGGACAGTGACAGGGAGATCTCAATCTTGCTAGAAACCCCCTCTTTCGTGGTTTCATAATATATACTACAAACTATGGACGTCAAGTAACTTTAGTTATTTACCGATCTGCCTTCACTGACGCGTTTAGTCAGATAGGGGGATGCGGTCCTAATGTATCATGACATTGAACTTTTGATGTACTGCCCATTATTTCTGAATGTGTCATGACTTCAGATCTGCTATGTATACCTACAAATTGATATGTCAACATACCATGATGTACTCGTATGTCCCAGTGTGTACGTCTGAATAAATTGAGTAAACAAAGATTCCAGCAGTCTACATTGGTGCCTTGTAGACACAAGTGTATGAGTGGTTATATTGGTCAGCACACGAACAGTACACCATTCGCGGTAATCACACTCTACACTTCTACTTCATACATACACCATCCTGCGTCGGTTGGAGTGACCAAGTTTAGGGCCTGCTTCCCCTGGAGCCTTTGCCTTCCCTAACTCAGGACTAGGGTGAGTTACCCATTTACAGCTGGGTAGACTGGAGCATGCCTGATCTCAGCAACACACCACTCTTCCTTACAGAGCATACAGACTGACACTTTACAGAGTGGAAAGAAGAAAAGAAACTTTACAATGATCTCTCTCCAGTTTTCAGTCTCCAGTTATAGTTTCTTTCTCATTTATAACCTGCAGCTGTGATATCTCTTTCCAGTTTACAATGCCCAGCAATGGTCTCTCTCTCTCTACTTTACAATCTCCAGCAATAGTTTCTCTCTAGTTTATAATTCTCAGCGAAGGTATCTCTCTAGTTTATAATTCTCAGCGAAGGTATCTCTCTAGTTTACAATGCAACCTATGACGTTTCTATCCAGTTTGTAATCCCCAGTTAATGTTTCTTTTCAGTTTACAATCCTCAACTTTGTCTCTTCTATTCACAATCTCTTGCTATAGTCAGTCCACTATACTAACCCCAGCTGTGGCCTCTCTGCACTTTACAATACCCAGGTGCTGTCCCTCTCCAGTTTACAATTCTCAGCTGTGGTCGCTCTCCATTATACAATCCCTAGCTACAGTATCAACCTCTCTCTCTCTCTCTCTCTCTCTAACTCTCGTTTATACTTCGCAGCTTCTCTGGACTCACTTCAATGCCGTCTTTTCATCCCTTTCATTGACGCCATCTTAGTTTTGCTCTTAGAATATGTTCTGCATGAGCCGTTCTTGTGTCGCTGTCAACTTCACCTCGGCCCATTGATCTCATTCATGCTAGTCCATGCCTTGGTGTTCACTATAGGATGACGACTGTATGGGTGGTCTACTTCTTCATTAGATATAAGTCTCCATTTATTGGTATACATTTGTCTGAGTCATCCGCATGTTACAAGTGCCCGACAGGACAGCGAAACGAAGTAGCACTTCATTACATTTTTTCCTTGGACATTTTTGTATTAGGCAACTAAGGATGGCTGGGCATGAGGCCGGCTACACCATCATGCAGACACTTTAAGCAAATACAAACAAACAAACAAAACAACGTTAAACAATAAAATGGGTCGGCCACTTGCCGGAATTATTTAAAGTCATGTGATCTGTAGGGAGTTGAAGGGAAACCATGATATTGTGTTTAATTGAAACGTTCTATTTTCAAAATTCCGCAGTTAAACTATATACATCACCAACAGTTGTGTATCAACTCTGTGACTCCACTTGTATTGTTGTCTTCTTCAAGAAACGTGTATGGTGGCGTATGCGATCACATCTCTCCACAGCCTCCTGTCTTCAGTGCCGTTAACTAGTTATGTTATTGACTTCTTTCCATGCCATCACGTCAAACTGTTCTCTGGGTATACTCACATCCTAACGGACTGGTAGTTTTCCCATGTTGGCGGCAAGGAACTATCTGTCGCGTCGAATTTTCATTTAGTGTTAAAGTTTAAGAGAAGTTGGGAAGAAGATGAAGATGGCTGTATACCGCTCAACCTATGTCCCAGTCCTCACATATGGATGCGAGTCATGGGCAATGACTACAACCCACAAAAGCCAGATCCAAACCTCAGAAATGAGGTATCTGAGAAAGGTGGTTGAAGTAACAAGAAGAGACATGGTCCGCAACCAGACGATACGTCATGACCTAAAAACACAACCGCTGCAGACGTACCTTAGTAGAAAAGTCCCAACTTAGATGGTTTGGCCATGTCTGCAGAATGACAGAAGATCGGCTACCTCGACAAGCATGAGAAACTAAGAGCCAGGGATCCAGACCTCCAGGACGACCCAGAGTTCGCTGAAAGGACAACGTTAGACAATCTCTGAGGGACTTAGGACTAGAATGGAACCAGGCCAGGAGGAAGACAGCCGATAGGATAGTAAGGCGCTCTCTCTTCCAAATATCTACAACTCACAGTAGAAGAGGAACAACTAGGTAAGTAAGTAAGTTTAAGATTCGGTTCTTGCCAGGTTTTGACAAATAAGTTTTGCTATGTTATACATAGCTGTAAATGAAACTGAATAAAGATTAATAAAATTGGGAAACATTAAACAAAAACTTAGGTGGACTGTACCGGCCTGGGATAATGGATGGGTATGAAAAAAGAAATCGAAAAAAGGGGATTCGTAATTTTTTTTGTTTTATACCCACCCATTGTACTCCACGTCTTACCGCAGTTTCCCTAATCTTCCTTGGCCTGGGATAACAACAGCCTCAGAAAATCGGCCCAGAATCCCGGCCTCTCGTCCTGTAAGAATTAATGTTGTAGATGTGAACACTTGTGCACCAAGTCATACATGTCCTTGGCACTTTAATATCTAGCATGACCTGTGGAGGCTCTGGTGCTGACCTGTATCTTACTTTGGAGCTCTTATTCCTATGTAGAAATCTCTCCTACTTGCAGTGAAAGCACAATTTCAATGGCGGACAACTGCTAAAAACGTCCATGACCTTACACAAGTTAGGTGACCAAGGATAACATGAAGTGAAAATTAACCCATTGTTTAAACTACCATAGGGTTCTGGACAAGACAGTGGGATGAGCTGCCGATGGACATGACACGCGTTGTCTGTGGATACTTAAAATCAAATAATGGACTACTAGACCACCTCGAAGAATTTTGATGAGCCATGTTTGCAACTTCAGAAAATCATATGATTGTAAAACACCAGTCCATCTGAACACAGCGGTTTAACAAGAAATTTATTCATTACCTTTCATGCTCCTCCCCCACAAACATCGAGGAAACGTGTTGATAGCATTACAAGACAGTCCTTGTTCTGGTATCTCCAGTGTCAGAGAGGCAGAGATAGACCAAAAAAAAAACACACATGGAGAACAGAAGGGGAGACAGAATTTAAAATGATGAGGGAGACGTGGAAAAAAAAACTTGAGCTCATAGCACGTGACAGGAAGACTTGACGTACGTTTGTTGAAGGCCTATGCTCCTTGGGGGGCTAAAGGATATTGACTGATTGATTTCATGTTCCCCCTGGAGCACAGGCGTTAAACAAATACACACTTTCCTGTACAGTGCTATTTGTTCAAAGTCTTTCTTTGTCCTTTTGTCTTCTTAACGTTTATGTCTTCCTCAAGCATGTCGTACAAGGCAACTAATATGAGGTTGTGCATGGGGTTGGCCACCTCATCATGTAAAACAAATTGTCACAGAAACCACATGAGCACATGAATACTTGGTGAAGACATCCTGCACGGAGATCAGCTACACAGAAACCACAGGAGCACGTGAATGCTTGGTGAAGACATCCTGCACGGAGATCAGCTACACAGAAACCACATGAGCACGTGAATGCTTGGTGAAGACATCCTGCACGGAGATCAGCTACACAGAAACCACATGAGCACGTGAATACTTGGTGAAGACATCCTGCACGGAGATCAGCTACACAGAAACCACATGAGCACGTGAATACTTGGTGAAGACATCCTGCACGGAGATCAGCTACACAGAAACCACATGAGCACGTGAATGCTTGGTGAAGACATCCTGCACGGAGATCAGCTACACAGAAACATGACACAGGGAAAACTAGATAAGGAGGATACGGAGTTAAGAAGCTAAACTGATTTTGATTTTTTTTTTTTTTTTTAATAAGTTTGCCTCGTATCGTTCAACGTAGTCGGTTATATTAGGGCACATGTCCAAATATAAACGACCTATAGGTCTGATGACGTTGTCTGGTCTAAAAAACTGAGGATGCTCCAGGAAGAAAATGTGGAAAGTGGCAGAAAGATTCAACCATTAGAATGGTAGGTGTGATCTTTGATTAAGCCCACACAGGAAACAAAAGAGTGACTCGCTGAGCAATGCCATTATACAACTCTTTATAAGGTTGAATAAATTATTCGTCTGGAATGGAGAACAGTGTCATGCGTTTTTTTTTTTATTTTTATATACGGCCTCAAAATATAATTCAGAATTAATAAGGTATAAGGGTTAGAGTTACGTTTGAGAATCCCAAGCCTACCTCTTAACCCTAACTGTAATCTTAACCCTAACGACATGGACGATTTATTTGGATGTCATTGAATAGCACGTCCAACTATGCTTGATTTCAACCAAATGGTTCTTTATTATTATTTTTTTTCCTTTGTTCTTGTTTATTTTTTTTTTTTCAGTGATCAATTTTAACCATGACCAGACAGACAAACGGTCTCGTTCCTATTTCTATTTCTATCTTCCCAGTGCCACTCAGCCATAACAACTAAAAATCGACGAGACAAACGCGGCATGAAGTTAGTGGGTTGTCCTGACATCAAAGATCACTTTTAATTAAAATGACAAAATGGTTGCACAAGCCTAGATGTGTAAATTGTAAATGAAAGTTGATTACAATGATGATGATTTTCATGATAATGATGTTTGATAATAATCGATGATGATGATAATTTGACAATGATGAGGCTCATAATAATGATGATGATGACTGTAGAAAAAAAAAACATCAACGAGCTTGTGAAATGATTTTATACAAATAAAATTATTGCATAATTCAACAATAACTCATCAAATATAAATTCGTAACCAATGGAAGCATGATAAAGATGTGGGGGGAAAAACGCAAATATCTCAGCTTTGGAGTAGATAACAAACTGCCACATCTGGTGACTTCTAACAATCGTTTGCATCACTCTGAAGCAATGCTATATATGGACAAAGAATTCAGGAATCAATAAATTATTATCATTAAATGCTTGTAAATTTTCAGAAAACATAGGTTTATTCGTTGTGCATTCTAGACACGTAACCAGTTAAGAATTGGAAAGGCGTATGAACAAGTGATTGGGGGGAGAGAATAGGTGTTAGTTTTAACACTGTTGGCACCAAATTGCACTGTTTAAAATATCGTTGTTTACGTTAGGAACTGTTTAAGGCAGGTAGATAATGTTACAGCGTATGCGTGTCTGGTGGTCTACCGGGGAATCCTGCGTCACGGAAACCACTCTAAACATGTGATAGTTAGTTACAGCACCACACTTGTGGAATGTAGTTATGATGACATCTCGTCCTTGCCTAGGCCAGTGATCAGTGGTGGTCCATCACTCATTTTTTGTTAATGCCCATAAGGGAAAGGGATCTATCCAAACCTGTAGCCCAAGCTGGCAGAGGACCTTGTTGTGACACATTTGTTTCATTTCACCTGATTTGATTTGTGTGTGTTCTTCTCATGCAGAAAAAGTAAAAAACATCCTACTTGAACTTGAAAGGAACAGATTTCGCAATTTGCGCACTCGATAAAAGTTAACCTAGAGCTTTATTTCTGAATTCTGATGATGATGATGATTTGCGTTCGTGTTGTAAGATTCTGTCATAGTCCACGTAATTCTTGCTCTAACTCGTAATAATTTTTACTACAAATTGATTGTAAATGTAGACATACAAAATAACCTGTGTATTTATAGACATGCAAAATAACATGTGTGGTTATAGACATGCAAAATGACATGTGTGTTTATAAACACACAAAATAACATGTGTGTGTACAGACATGCAAAAAACCATGTGTGTTTATAGACATACAAATTAACATGTGTGTTTAAAGACATACAACATAATATGTGTGTTTATAGACATACAAACTAACCTGTGTGTGTATAGACAAACAAAATAACCTGTGTGTTTATAGACATACAAAATAACCTGTGTGTTTATAGACAAACAAAATAACATGTGTGCTTATAGACATACAAAATAACCGGTGTGTGTATAGACATACAAAATTACCTGTGTGTATAGACATACAAAATAACATGTATGTTTATAGACATACAAAATAACCTCTGTGTTGATAGACATACAAACTAACCTGTGTTTGTATAGACAAACAAAATGACCTGTGTGTTTACAGACATACAAAATAACCTGTGTGTTTATTTATAGAAATACAAAACAACCTGTGTGTTTATAGACATACAAAATAACATGTGTGTTTATAGACATACAATATAACCTGTGTGTTTATAGACATACAAAATAACCTGTGTGTTTATAGACATACAAAGTAACATGTGTGTTTATAGACATACAAAATAACCTGTGTGTTTATAGACATACAAAATAATGTATGTTTATAGACATACAAAGTAACATGTGTGTTTATAGACATACAAAATAACCTGTGTGTTTATAGACATACAAAATAATGTATGTTTATAGACAAACAAAATAACCTGTGTGTTTATAGACATACAAAATAACCTGTGTGTTTATAGACATACTAAATAACCTGCATGTTTATAGACATACAAAATAACCTGTGTGTTTATAGACATACAATATAACATTTGTGTATAGACATACAAAATAACCTACGTGTATAAAGCCAAACAAGTTAAATAACCAACGTCAAGTAGGTAAAATAGCCAATGTTTATAGGCAGAATGTCCAATTAATTAGTATAACTTGAAAAAGACACTGGCACAAAAGACAAGATGGTATGCGTGTACATTTTACAGATGTAAATTCGTCTAATGGACGTATCAGTAAAATATTTTCATCAGCTTAAAAGCAACGGCACTTTGCGAAGCACAAATAAAATCTCAAACAAAAAATAAAAAAGGTTTATCTATCAAACGTTACTCAGAACTTTCGAATCCCTTACGGTGGCGGCTTTAGGCACAGGAAATCTAGGCTTTTGTCTAGTACATCGCTGTTTTAGATGCACCGTGCACAAATACATGCTTGTCGATGCAACATTAATTTATTTAAAAGGAGCCTACGACCCTGCACTACATAAAACCACAACTGTCCCGACCCGTTAAATTCCATAAACAAAAAGTATAAACCCTGTTTCCGGTTCCGGGAATTTTGCAAACACGATATGTTTATCGTCTTTTTTCGTACATCTGTAAAATTTACATACACACATATTAGTCGATTACGTTTATAGGCAGGTATGCAGAAAGACAGTGAACATGTGTGGAAATGATTGGTTATCAGTTATAGGTAAGAGTTATGTTAATACTACGGTTTCTATAATTTTGTTGGCTTGGATTTGAAAACATATCATTACAATAAAATCCATAAGGCACGATGGAGCTACTTCCAAATCCAGATCCCCCGGGAGGATAAGGCGGTATATGGCTATCGTTGTTAAGTGTGAAAGGCCCGGATGGTGATTCGTGGTAGGCGGTGAATGGTGGATAAAGAGCATTGTTCCTTCCAGTGTTCCCTTGTTGGTTCATGGCATCGTCACTAAGGATGAGCCGCGGTACTGTCGGAGACGATCGTCTGGTAGGAGTGGACGAAGATGGAGTAATAGCCATGTCCCTAGAATCTTGGTGACGAGGAGAGACTTCTCTCATCGGACTGGAACCCGAATCACTAGCATCTACACGAGCGGGCTGATTTTGAAAAGCTGGGTAAATGGTACTATCCAAAGATGACGGCACCGTAGTTGGGGATCTGTTAATGTGGCCTAACCTACAGGGATGAAGTTCTCGATGATTCTGTCTACCATCGCCTTGCCTTGGAGCTGACGTTAATGTTATGTAGGTAAGTTCTTGTGGTCCTTCTTGCTGATCGTGCTCTTTGGTGATTATATCTGGCGAGCGCTCGAATTTGGACTGGCAGTCAACTACCCTGGGAGACAGAAGTTGATCTGTGCTGAAATTGGGTGATACATGGTTGTAAATAGATTCAATATGAAAACTACGACCCTGTTCTCCGTGTGGTGATGCTGGAATGTCTGTGAATACTGTCTCGCCTGGTTCCGTCTTCAGCGACAAGCCCAAAGCTTGAGACCTATCATCCAAATGAGCATGAATCCCACGACCCTTGTTGTAGCACTGACTTTGATTCAGTCTGTACCTGTTGTAGTCATCTCTACTGTCACCAACGTAAATATTTGCTGCGCTGCATGAGCTCGTACTGCTATTGAAATTTCGAGACGTACAGTTCATGTGTTGGAGCCCTGCAGAACTAGGGCAGCTGAGAACTTGCTGGGATCTTAAGTCGTCGATAGGACTTCTGGCGACATGTTGATTGTGTGACAGAGAGTTGTTCATGTTATCGCTGCTGCCGTATCTGAATATCTTCATGTCATTGTCATGGTAATAGCTGTGAGGTCCAAACTTGGAGCAGTTTTTGTAGATCTCAATGCTGGGTATGCTTACGTCCAAACCCGGAGGTGGTAAGCACGTGTTAGTTATGTTGATCTGCGTGAATGGTGCGTGTGTAAGTTGCTCCATACCTAGCCCAGTTACTGGGGGAGATCGATGAGGCAGGAATGTGTGCGATGTTGAGTCTCTGATATAACCGAACGCTGACGGCATAAATGAAGTCTTAGGCGTAGCTGATTTGAGACATACGCACTCAAAAGGAGGACAGGAGCACATGACCTCTTCTGATGGACATGATTGTTGAAAGAAATAAAAATGTATTAGTTTTTATAAATAATGTACATGTTCTAGATAGACATGAATGAATAATATAGAAGTATTCCAGTTGGGATAAGAACAGTGTCATTAATGTCATTATCTCTTCCTTTTGGTTATTTCCTCACCTAACTTCTGTTTCTTTCATCTGAGTGCGCCATAGTTGTGTTTCGTGCTATAATCTTCCTTCCATTCACTTGAGTTCTCTGTCGTTTTTTCTATTTCTCGCTTAATCTCTTTCTCATTTATTTGTGGAGCTTTGTCTGCTTCTTTCGTTTAATCACTGTGACGAAATGTCTGTCCCTGTCCTTTTGTGTGATCTCTCACACCTCCAGCCCTACGGCAGTATCATTTCTTCTTCATTTTTCTCTCCGATCGCTTTGATTTGGCATTTCATTTCTCCCTTTAATACATTTTACTCTTTATGCTGGACATAGCATGGGGAAAGTCTCTAACACGCTACTCCCTATGGCAGTATTTTCTACGGGAGTAATTCTTATCTTATTGTGTCGCATTCACGTTTCACGAAGACGTGTTAAGTTACGCCAGGTGATTAGACGGTCAGCGACAATAATTTATCGCAAAATCTGTCTGACCATCTTTTCAAGCGACGGTGCTTGTTTATCCAAGCTTGTGTTGGGCAGGGGTGCTGAATAGAACCAGATTTGTTTGTCTGGCGAAACACAGGTGACTAGCGACCATCCCTGAGTCATTACGCCAGAAAAACACGGTCACAATATTACGATGGACAGAGGTGTGTTTGTAAGTTTGTACACAAGGGGCATCGGACATAATATTACCACATATGGGAGACGTGATCTTTGCAAAATTGTTCCATGTCGGAAATATTTTGAAAGTACCACACCCGACCTGTCTGAATATGATTGGAGCGTTTATTTAACTCCATAACAAACGAAATCGTGGGAACAGAGTGTTGCGCACAGATTCTTTTGTGTGGTAGTCTGTGACGCACATATTTTTTTGGTAGGCATACAAATGTAAAGTAATATCTATTTGTCTGATAAAAAGTATTTATTTGAGAATCAAAATACTTTCTTGATAATTTAAGGGAGAGAACCCTGATTGGTCGATGTTATATCCCGTTATATGGGTTATTTTTTCTTGAATCTCAACCTGGCGTATGAATACTAGATTTACGTCAGTTTGCTTCTGGTATGGCCAGAAACAGATTGGTCTTGCCTAGAATGTTTATGGCCCGAGTTTATATTTATTCCTTGTCTATTTAAGGTGATTCGGTCTTATATCTTTGTATCTTTGTAATGTCTATGTCGGCCTATTTTTTGAGTTGAACTCTGGGGTCAAGCGCATTTCTGCGCATGCGTCGATGTGAGGGTCGACGAGAGGCTTCCGTGATGGCGAACTGTGGTTTCTGCTCGGACGAAGGAAAGTCCGAAGATTTTGTCATTGTGGTTGATCCATGGGGAAGGAGAAGTTTTCTCAGTATGACTATGATGTCCGTAATCCTCCCCAACAGTTATTCTAAACGCAGAGGGATGGCGTGTGCTATTTGCTAGTGTTTTCCTGGACTTAAGGTAAAGCAGAAACATTTACTGAACTTTCCTTAGGCCTAACTATATGCAGACGTCATACTGTCTGCCGATGTATTTGATTGATTGTGCTTAGACGACTCTTCTACTAGCAGCACTATGCATTGGACATATGCAATATTTATCATGGGATATGGAAAGCCCAATATATTATTTGAGTAATGAACGGAGCCTTCACTTACGTTTAAAACGTCTTCAGAGTGAGCGACGCTCACTGGAACTAGCGTCATTTTGGATCCCACTTTCGGTCTATTCGGATTATCGATCAGAGAACAGGAATGCCTTATTACCTGATGGCGATACCAAGACCTAGATTATATTGAAGTCCACTCCTTGTCTATTTAAGATTGTCGTCATAAGAGTCGGCTGAATTTACGGCTTGAAAGACTTAGCTAAAGAAGGTTCTGACAGGGAGCCATTGTTGATGATTATGTATTCACATTAACTGATGCGATTAATCAGTTAAGGCATGAGACGATAGACAACCAGAATATTGAATGCTTGCCTACTATCGTTCTATTGTATTCACATGCTACACGAATGTCCATTTGATGTTGTTACCCATTTTTCAAGTATACGATGATTTTGTGCCAACCTGTTCAAGTAACTGTAAACCGTGTTGTCGGAGTGTGCGTCCCATTAAATTATAAGAAAACGTCAACAGTAGTCTATGTCATTGACTTCCAGCTAAGAGTGAGTGAGTGTCCAGTCTACTTGTCAACTCCACAGAACATTCCATCCATTCGCGTACCTTGCACTCTCACTCCAAATAAACATTGCCTTTTGCTAGTGCCTCAACACTTGGCGAGCAAGGTGACCTAGATACACAACACTGCGTCGGTCTAGTTGACCATTTCCATCATTCGTCCAGTCTTCATCATTACTAGTGTATCCACTTGCAAAACTGGAGATACCCTAACTATGCAACACACCCTCATCATTCCAACACCGACGGGGTTTGCAACACAGAGGGAATATAGTCGGA
The DNA here is from genome assembly GCA_024509875.1 of Oreohelix idahoensis. NCBI lineage: Eukaryota > Metazoa > Mollusca > Gastropoda > Stylommatophora > Oreohelicidae > Oreohelix > Oreohelix idahoensis. The sequence continues at coordinate 244,433 of JAMPIV010001871.1, forward strand.
CCATTTCGCAGTTTTATTTCACTGTGAATTTTACGCTCGCCAAGACAACATCAGACTTCGCCAGAGTGAAGACTAGATTCAGAATTCCTTTTTTTAACCGGACGTTTTATTGAAGAACCAAATAAGACTTACCAAGCACAGGAAATCTCTACAATTTAATAAGGAATACCGGGACTAGGAAATTAAAGAAACCCACGGAGTCAGAGAGGGAATCTATGGTCAAAATAAAGAAACCACAGACGCGCGTAAGGGACCCACTCGTCTCTTTTATTCATCTGAGCAACATGTCTGTAGCCAAGATTGGTGTAAGTAGTGCATTTTTCATTCTGTTTCATTACTAACATGGAACTAACATACATATATTACCCTGTGAATTTTAATGTGTGAAACTCGCTATTGGAAGTCAAAGTCATTTGAGGCTGGCAACCTCAGCGTATAGAATGATGATTCGTGAACAACCACTGCACGGGCTGGTGATTGCTTTAATGATAGTTTCGTAAAGAGAACTAAAAAGCATAAAGTAATTCTAGGTTCCCTATGGAGCAGGGAGGGAAAGGTGAAAGAAATGATGCACATTCTAAGTATAATACTTACATTTTCAAAGCAGTGTAAATGTCCCTATAAACATATCCACTTCAAAACTAATGTAAGTTTTCAAGCTTTAAACCAGTGTAAATGTCTATGTGAAAATATTCACTTTAAGTAATAGAAGTTTCAAACTTTTCAACAAGTGTAAAAATAAAGGAAACTTAAATGAATTTATATTGTTAACACTTTTCAAACAGTGGAGATGTAAATGTAAAACATATTATATCGGTACGTTTAACCTGTTCATTTAAATGTAATGTAAAGCTAAAGCTGTTCAGTTTAAATTTAAAGAAAGTTTTATCCCGAGGGATTAAATTTAATTCTCATCGAGGGTAAATTCTGACATGGGATGGTGGAATAGAAGAGGGGGGCACATAACTATGTGTCGGAAAACGCCATACTCAGAAGAGCGTTTCGTTTCTATTTCTATTATCAGTTATTGGTGGTACCAGCAGAAAGTACTATCTCTGGAACCAAATGAAGGTAGAAGTGGATTGACGTTGTGCGAGACGCCATCATAAGAGGGTCTTATAGACAGACGCAGAACCAGCTTGGCCGTTACTCCAAGACGTTCTAGGAACGTGCGGCGTCTGAACTTTGACCAGAGACGAGCGCGAGCAGAGTGAAAAGAACCTACCCATCAGGAGGAGGATAAGAATCACCATTGGCAGCTAAGTTAACCTATATGCTGCCACCTGAACCTCTTATCAAGAACTATCACCCGAGTGATGAAAACTTTACTTTGCAACTAACTATTATTCATTTCTTTTTAAACTGTTAAACTGAAAGTGATTATTAATTTTTTTTATTTGTAATTATACCAATTTAACTTCAATTCAATCATTTAAAATGAACTACATGTTTGTCTCAGTCAAAGTTACTAAACACACACTTTAAACAGATCTATATTATAATACGAATTCCACTGACTAACTGAGGAGTGCGGGGGGGGGGGTGTGGGGGGGGCTTAACGAGCTAGAATACACCATTGCTTAAATTCTTCATAACAGGTGTCGACAGATTACAGAATTAACGTGCTCAGCAACAGCCAGCATTGTTTTCGCTTATCTGAATATCTTGTGAAGACTCCCTGTTACGTACATTTATTACCTAAGGGGGTAGTCTTCTGTCCTGCCAAATGTACGCACCAGTCTTAATATAGTTATATTATTTGTGCGTTCTATTGATTCACGCACTGACGTGCACAATGCAGTGTGAGTTGCTTTGGACGCACGGGTAACCTAGTTTAGGGATTGTGACGTCATGTTTTGTATGGGGCAGTACGGACCATGTTGATGTCCGTGGAATATTTCTTGTATTCGTGGCAAGTTTGTGGAAGCCATTATTTCTATTGATATATATATTGGTCTTCATGTCGAAGCCAATAGTGGAAGTATCATGTAAGTGTCGCCCCATTTCACATTGAATGTTTATTGATTTTAATTGAAGTATCAGGCCGCTCCTAGTTATGGTCTAGCGGGAATCCATCGTAGTATGTCATTCCTAGAATGGAAAACGGAGTCGACTGCCTTCTTTGAATTACTGTAGAGGGAGGATACCTACGAGGAAACGAAGTTAATTGATTTTGTATGCTTCACATGTTTTAATATGCCGTTTCGCCAATGCCAAAGTCATGGCATGGATTTTGGGAGAGGTTAGTCAACAGAAGACTCTAACCTGATTGTATTGCCGTGTATGACTTTGTCTGGATTACATATATGCTACATAAGTATTGTATGAAGAAAGTCTGGGAATTTTACGGGTATGATATCAAAGATTGATCCTTGCGAACATGAATCCGTTTACCACGATAGACGTCCTTGGAAGAAGGTCAACGGACTTCATTGTAAATGTATATTAGCGGAGAACAGAAGTGATCCTCAGCTCACTTGGATAGAAGAGGACTTGATTGTTGAAGAATCTCCAAGAATTTAAGAGTATGATCAGCAACTTTAAAGTATGACATTTGCATCTGTAATCTGTAACCATGATCGTCTGTCTTGTTCCACTCCATATGTGTCACGTGAAATAAAATACATGTACAGTCATCAACAGACTTGTGTACTGCCAATAAGTGACCAATTAAACCCCTACTTGTTGGAGTTCGTTTGAAGAACAGTTTTTTTGACATTTTTTTGTGTTCCTTTGCAACCATTCGCGTAATGAAGTTCTTCACCATTTAGAATGAATACAACCCAAACAGTAAATGGTATGCCAGTGTGGTCTGGAAATAAATAATTTTTCACAGGAACGTACTCAATCCAAGTATCGGTTGAAAGAAGATTTGAACTTTCAAGGCGACAACATCTCAAACTTGGAACCTAGTGTGATGATGAATCAGAATCAACTTACGGTTACCAAATGCTCAAGGTCATCAATCAACCTCCACGTCAAGTTTTACAGTGACTGACTGCCTTGGGATCACCTATTCGTCATTATTACGTGTGAGCTGTTGTTATATACGCAGAACGAAGTATTTTATCCTCAGACGTACATCCACGGAGACGAGGCACATTGTTTTTTTCCCGGCACACGCGAGATGAGTATAACGTGCTTTCGTTGTACATTTTATTACTTTTAGCTGTGCCTTTTATAGTTATGTCCATCTTTACATTTTCCATGTTATATGTTATATGTTGTACATTCGTTGTGGGAGGTAGGGAGGTTGATCTGACGAACGAGATCCATCTCGAAGCCAATTCGGGCTCTTCGTCAGACGTTCTGTAGGGCTCAACTTGTAAGTTTCAATTGAGCGATAATTCCGGTCCAAGGCTAGAAACCTTGCCGAAGTTCCGATCGCTAAGTGTTCCTTATAATAGTATCTGTTTAGCTGTTTCGTCACGTTTACTTGTTGTTTTTGGTAGTTATTTTTACTCGTATTTAGTTTTATGATGAATTTTGTTTGTATTCTGCGTCCGTCTCACCTTTCCTGTCGTTCAGTTTTTTACAAAACCTATGTTTTTACACTGTGTTGTCAATTGTCCTGTTGAGTATCTGATCGTAGTTGTCATCGTAAATTTTTACGATATTCTATTTTAGTTACACATTTCTATTTTTGTTGATTTCTACGATTGTGTTCACTCGTCTTTCATTATCGTGTCTTGTCGATAATGTTTCTATTGTCTTTCACGTTGTTGCTTTCATGACATTTCATTACATAAATTACTATATTGATTATTGATATATTTCATAACTATATGATAACAAAAGATACCGTTCTAGGACAGGAACGAAGAACACTTGTTATAGTAACAAGGTTAATTAATTTACATTGATTAATTATCATTTTTATAAATCAAGAGTATTGTGACTACTTATAAAGCATAATGTATTCACTAGATTATTTCATTAAGCAAGCAAAAGCTCTTCAGATGGCTCCTGATGAAGTAAAAGCATTTGCACTTGCAGAATATAAGAAAGCTCAAGAAATAGAAGCCGAACAGAGAAAGTTAGAAACTTTAAGACTAGAAAAACTTCAATTTGAGGCAGATCAAAAACGGACTGAGTCTGAGGAGAATGAGAAAAAAATGAGATTAACTGCTGAGGAGAATGAGAAAAAAATGAGATTAACTGCTGAGGAGGATGAAAAGAAGAGGAAATTTATAGCTGAGGAAGAGGAGAAAAAAATGAGATTAGCCGCTGAATTAGAAGAGAAACGATTTCAGCGAGAGGCAGAACAGAAGCAAAGGGAGGCTGAAGAAAGACTTAAAATTGAGATGGAAGTTAAACAAAAGGAAATGGAAGTTACACAAAAGGAAATGGAACCTAAACAAAAGGAAATGGAAGAAAGAAGACTAATAGCTGAACAAAATATACAACGACTTCAGCTTGAGACGGAAGACAATGCAAGAAAACGACAGCATGAACTGAAATCAGCAGAGTCAGAATATGAGAGACTTAGGTTAACTCAGGAAGCTAATTCTCAGAGAACTTTTGAAAGCCAAACTTCAGCCAGACATGACCATTTTAAGGAAATTCACCTTAAATTACCTAAATTTAATCCCCGGTCGGATGACGTAATATTTTTTCTAGATAGATTTGAGGCCACTTGTAGGTCTTATAACGTGGATAAAACACTGTATTGCAACATATTTATCCAGTGTTACTTACTGGGGATGCTTTAGCAGTTTATCATACTACCAGTATTAATGAGAAGAATGATTATATATGCTCTTTAGAGCCGCACTTCTGAAGAAATTTCAAATGACAGAAGATGAATACCGATTAAGATTTCGTACATTGCTACCGCAATCAAGCAGAAAATTTAAGTGATTTTCTGTCACAAATACGACTAACCCTAGAAAGATGGATCGAATTATCCAAAATTGAAAAGTCGTGTGAAGGTCTCTTCGATTTACTGATGCGCGATAAGGTACTATCGTCTGTAAATCCTACATGTCGCACATTTTGACACGAACGGTAACCTTTATCAATGAAAGAGTTAGAAGAACATGCAAAAAAAACTTCTGCACTGCTCACCCCCAAAACCATGGATCTAAGTAATGCACAGATTAAGAATGAATTGCCTGTTGTTTTGCAGCACAACAAAACAATTTTTCACGAAATCGTTCCTTTAGTGCTGACAGGTATGTCAATAAGGGAAATAATTACAATTTTAACAATGATAACTTTTACAAAGGGAAGCAATTTCAACAATCTGCTCCATTTAATGTTTCTTGGAACCAACCTCACAGATCGCGAGATTTTGGTAACAATAATTTTAAAAATAATCAAGGACATTATAATAAACAAAACTGGAGATCAAGATCTCAGGGTCCGCAAAACAGACAAGGTTCTTGGAATAAAATTTTAAAGAACATCATAACTTTAATTATACAAATTATCGGACTCATCCAAATTTTAACTCAAGCAGAAACGACAATTAGGGCAATTTTAATGCAAATAATCAAAATCGATCGCGTCGTAGAGATAGATCGTCGAGTAATACGGGTAGACATTCTAATGTCGCTTTAAGTGATACACAGGCTAACATTGAACAGGGTAAAGTAGCTGAAACTCACAATGCTATGTCTTGTTCTCTTGATTGTACCCAGGTGAAAGACTGTCCAGAATGCTCGACTCTTTTCCAGCCTAAGGCGATCACGACGCTGCGTTGCGGACATACCTTGCCTAGTCTACCTGTAGTCTGTACGGCCACTGCTGCGTCAGTACACCAGGGACAGGGCTCTCTTAAATTTAACAAGGGATTTGTCAACAACATTTCATGCTCTCTCCTATTTGACTCAGGTTGTAGTACTGTGGGCGTCCGGATTTCGCTGATCAACCCAAGTTGTGCCACGGGCAGGGTTGTCAAGTGTGTGACTTTTGGTGGCACCGTTGAAACATTTCCCACTGCTATTATTGACCTTAATACACCATTTTTTTCAGGAAAGATCCAGGCATGTCTCCTTCCGAATCCAATTTGTGATGTAATACTTGGTCGCATACATGGTATTAAAGATTGTACACCACAGCAAATTGCTGAATGGGAAGAGCGACATATTCAAACTGCAAATGCAGTAGTGACTAGAGCGCAAGCTACTAATATGTCGCATGATACACCTATTGAACCTACAGTTCATACCACTTGTGATGATGATGCTCCTATTTCACGGGAGTTGTTTGCAACATTGCAAAAGAATGATGATTCATTAAAAAAAAATTTTCAGTATGTGAACAAAAAGAATACCAGCAACAAACTTGCAAAATCTAGACATGACTTTATACTTAAAAATGGGATTTTGGTTAGAGTAATACGGGAAAAGGATTCATCCTTATGTTATCAGATCTTAGTCCCATCCTCTATGAGATCTCGTATATTACGACATGCGCATGACTCGCAATGTGCGGGCCATATGGGTTTTTCGCGTACCAAATCCAGAGTGCTTTCGGCATTCTACTGGCCAGGCGTTCATAGGGACATCACTCTCTATTGTCGGTCCTGTTTGATATGTCAGGAAGTTAAGGTACGGGGTCCATTTCATGCATCTCCTATTCAAGCTGCGGACATCCCGATAGGACCATTTGATAAAATGGCTATAGACATTATTGGTCCGATGCTTCCATCTGCTAGAGGGCATACGCATATTCTTACGTGCATTGATATGTGCACTCGTTGGCCTGAGGCCATCCCTCTCAAGAACACTTCATCTGCCAGTGTAGCAGAGGCATTGATGTTAATCTTCTCACGCATTGGTTTTCCACGGAAAAATCTTGTCGGATCATGGGGTTCAGTTCATTTCTGAATCCATGTCTCAAGTTATGAAGACATTAGGTATAGACAGATCTCTTAGTTCTATTTATCATCCGATGTCAAATGGGTTAATTGAGCGTCTCAATAGGACACTCAAGCAGTTGTTGGGTAAGATGACCCAAGACCATCCCCAAGACTGGGATCGGGTCATACCCGCTGCTCTGTTCGCGTATCGCGAAGTACAAAATCAAGCCACGGGGTTTTCTCCATTCCAGCTAGTTTTTGGCATGCAACCACGCGGTCCGATGTCGTTAATCCACGACTTATTGGTTGACGAGAATATTGAAGAGGAAACTCAATCCTCTTATGAGTATGTGATCTCTCTGAGAAAGAGAATCATATATGCTTGTAGACTAGCTACTGCATCATCCGAACAAGCCAAAGAAAAAGCTCGTCTATTTGCAAACAAGTATAGACGTCTTCGCCAGCTTATTCCTGGTGACGAAGCTTTTGTATTACTCCCTGCGCATAACAATCGTCTTTTAATTATCTGGAGAGGTCCTTTCAGGATCATCTCAAGAATATCCGATGTCGACTACATCGTTGATGTTAATGGTAAACATAAAACCTTCCACATTAACATGTGGAAGGAGTATTACTCACGTCCTGATTATCTACAGTCAGTGTTCCAGGCAACTGACGATCCTACACCTCCTATTCAACACTATTCTAGTTTGTCAGTCATCCAAGAAGAAGAATCTTCTTTCGATGATGTACAACTACCAATACCAGTTGTACCACTCCATTCCACTGAGAAATGGAATGATGTTACAATCTCATCTACTCTTTCGGCTGATCAACGTCAGCAAGTCTCTAATATTCTACACTCGTATGAGGATGTCCTCACTGACATCCCAGGTCATACGTCAGTCATCCAACATGACATTATTCTGACTGACGATACGCCTATTCGAGTTCGCCCATATCCTATCCCTTTACACTTTCGTGATAAGGTTGATAAGGAATTGGATGAGATGCTTCAATTAAATATAATTGAACCATCTTCATCACCATATTCTTCTTCTATGGTAATCATTAGGAAGAAGGACAACAATATACGTCTTTGCGTAGATTACAGGAAATTAAACAAAGTTACAAAATTCGATGCGGAACCGTTACCTCTTTTAGACGACTTATTGGAGAGGTTATCTCATGCCACATTCTTTTCGAAATTTGACCTTTCAAAGGGCTATTGGCAAGTGCCACTCACTCCTAAAGCAAAGCCATTCACCGCTTTCTCGACGCCACGGGGTCTTTTTCAATGGAATTTATGCCATTCGGATTAATGAATGCGCCAGCTACCTTTGTACGCATGATGCGCCGCATATTGTCTCATCGTCCCGATGTCAGTACTTATATAGATGACATCTGTCTTTTCAGTGACTCTTGGGATGAACATATTCATGGATTAAAAGCTTTACTTTCTACCTTACGGGATTATAACTTAACAGCGAAACCTTCAAAGGCTTTTGTCGGTTTTCATGACATCTCATTTCTGGGTCACCGCATAGGTCATGGTTTCATGTATACAGAAGACAGTAACGTCTCTAAAATTTTAAACATCTCGGCACCTAAGACAAAAAAAAACAAGTTAGATCTCTTTTAGGACTAATACAGTTCTATTCAAAATTCATCCCTCATTTGTCTACTATAACTGCACCTTTTTCGTCTCTACTGAAGAAGGGCACATCTAATGTATTAAAGTGGTCGCAGGATCACCAAACGGCGTTAGACTATATAAAACGATTTTTTTCAAATGAACCTTTTTTGAGGTTGCCTAACAAAAATCTCACTTTCATTCTTCGCAGTGATGCATCTTCTTACGCTATTGCTGCAGTTTTGATGCAGGAATATAACGGCACCTTATTTCCGGTGATGTACGTGTCCAGAAAACTTACGGAGAGCGAACTCAAATACTCCGTTCTGGATAAAGAGCTCCTCGCATTAGTGTGGGCAATCACAAAACTGGAACGTTACCTCCTCGGCTCACACTTTGTGGTGGAATCTGACCAAAAAGCTCTTACCGCACTGAACACGAAGAACGTTAAATCATCGAGGTCAGCGCGTTACGCTATAGCGCTTCAACCATTCAATTTTGAAATACGAGCTATTCCTGGAGTGAAGAATGTGTTCGCAGACTGTTTGTCGAGATGCCCAAGCGAACTTGTCGAAACTAAACCACTTCCAGATGTTGAAACATCCTTACCGATAACATGAATAACTTTGTACATTATCATTGATAGTACATCTATAAAGACTGGTTATATAACTGAAGTATTCGTATAAGTATAACTTTCATGATATACTTACTTATAGATTATAACATTACTTCTTGTGTAGTGTCGTGAATTATTCTAATCCCCATATATAAATTAAAACGTAAATGCAAAGCTTAACAAATAAATTTAATAAAAGGAAAGAAGAATGGTAAAGAACAGTGCTGTCACAATGACTGTACTCGAAATTCCCCTTGTTTTCTACTTCGTCTGCAAATTGTAACGCTTTCACGTTGATAGTAAAAGCCTACTGTATTATTACCCGCTTTCTTCAATGAAATATTTCATTCATTCCATGTTATACACGGCGTAACTAAAAGACAGATGGACTAAAGGATAGAGAGAAGGGAGAGGCAGAAAGCAGGACACGTGCAACACTAAACACGCGTCGCGCGATACACAATTGCTGCCATCACGCGTGTAAGGCCACATGCACTAACTTTATTTCAAATCGACAGTGATAAAATTCACTACCCATACCAGAGTTAGGTTTTAAAATCCTGAAAAACGCTTATTGGGAATTATGACATTATACCGGTTTACGTTTGAAAACATGACAGTACCCAGACACCCTCAAGTTTGGAAGTGAGAAGGTAGTAACAGCACGACTATCCTAGAAGAAAATGCATATTGGCTCCATTAAATTCGTATATTTGGGTTCCTTAGGGTTTGCTGACAAAGAATATGTAAAACGTTACGCAAATAGTCTAGGAATTACCAAGTTATGGCCAAAATAAAATAGTGGGGGTGCATGACAGCATGAAATCATTTCTGCTCATAAAATTTTTTTATAACGTGTTTGAAGAAACATTACGTTACGGAAATAGCCTACCATGTTAACTCCTATTTGATTGGAGCGCAACAAATGAAAGACTAAACACGATTGGTCGGACTATAAATACTATCTTGTGTTGTCAGGGGAAACGTGAGAAAGGGGTACTTTTTTTGAAAAGATGTGTAGACATGGTTTGATTGGGTAGAGCTGCGAATATACTCAATTCAGAGCGTCTGTTCATTGCCACATCTTGTAATAAACCTACTAAGAAGCAGTGCGTTGAGCACCAAATTATATTTTTTATAAAATAAAGCCTGGGACATCGGCAGATCGGAGTTGTGCTATATTCATTGCCAGTCAACGAAACTGTTTATTATTATTTCCATGAATTGTGGTAAGCTTAAAATATTCAATATTTTTAAATGAAAATTGAATGTAAATTGATAAATTATGTCTGTATATATGTGTAGTTCATTAGCGAACATGATGTAAAGCCTATAGTGCTCCAGCCTGAACAGAAGGTGTCGGAGGAAAGTAAAACTGCATGGAATGGCCAAACAGTACACTGACACCTAGATTATTAACTAGAAAGAAATAATGCTGGAATTGCAGAGGCGTAGTAACCATTAGGGAGGGAAATACTGGTATAAAGTAATTCAGATGAAGCTGACAGTTGGCCTAACGCTCTGAACTCAATGTTTGTGATGTATTGTGCTCAGTGTAGAAATGGAGTATAAATTAGTTCTGACGTAGAAGGTACAACCTTCTTGTTTCAGGGACCGTGGTCTTAAAGTTATTGAGCAGCACCTGGTCAGAGCTTTGCTGAAGCCAGAGGTGGACAGCATACTCCTTGGTCCATATAGCAACCAGTGGGGTGGCTCCAGAACTCATTAAAGTAATCGAGCAGAGGAGTCTTTTACTGCAGTCATCACGCAAGATAAGAGAGTGTGGCCATGGAGCTCAACATTATGTACCCCCATCTTAAAATGACATTGTAAAATTAAATTAAGAGGGGAATTTAATTGTTTTTATACCAGGAACTGAGAACATCTCCAATACTAGTTCCAATAGAAACAAACTATTGAAGTCATGATGACAAATACCAACAGAGCTTGAACAAAACAAAACCAGTATTACCTCATATTACCACTACACAACTGACACACATAGGATACCATTAATAATATATGTCACTACAAGAATCATATTAATAAATTCTGTACATATAACTTGTAATTAAAATTGATTGTGATTCCTGGTTCCCTTTGTATTTGAATCAGGACACATATACATTCATGACAGCACTGAATACATATTGTTATTTGAAAAGTTATCAGTGACTCCTTTAAGATATCCTCTTAGAGTGTTTTATGTATGTGAGTGTCACAGTGTTGTCAAGTGTGGTGGAATAAATTAAATTGTTTATCTGTCTGTTGTTGTTATGACTTACACTTCATCATACACATACCCTAGACATATAACGTAGTCATCACATTATTCCAGAATAATTCTGACTGAGGTATACATATGTGGCAGTAAGTAAGGTTATCTATAATACACTACTCTTATTAGATATAGATACCTTCACAGCTGATCTCAGTCAGTACACTAAGTCCCCTATAAATATTTATAACATCCCACTTTACCACATGTAGTAACGTTTTATTAGAACGGGAACAGTGGTATTAGAGTAACATTTTATTACTACGGGAACATTGGTACTACAGTAACTTTTTATTAGTATGTAAACATTGTTAAGAGCGACAAATATACATTTGTTATTCCTATGGAACATATTACATTACATATCGTGTTCGAGAATATATTTTATCGTGTATGGAACATTGAGAACATCGTCTCGTCGATTACTAACTAGTTGTAACTGAACATTGACATATTGATAGTGATATTGGAATTACTTAGAATATATTAGTAACTGGTTATTTGTTAGTAATTAAGAAATATATAAATTAGAATAATTCAATTTAATCTATTTAATTGATTATGGATCACACACATACTAACTTTCTTAGTTGTCACGTAATACCTGCATTCACGGGTCTTAGTTATGATATCTCACTGTTAGATCACTAGTCAACCGTACTAGTGTTAGAAAACATTAAGGGTGTTGATTCTTAAAGTGTTTAATTTTGCATTGCTTCATTTTTGCACATTGTATTTTCAATTTTTTTGTTTTATTGATTCTCTTGTCATTGATTATCATCAGTGTTGCTGTTCATTTTCATTTTTGAAAATCATATGTTTCAAATTTTTTTTTGAAAACTTAGTTGAATTTTATTATCATCTTTTTTTTTATGGTTTTTTTTTTCATTTTTCATTTTCAACTTGTTTTTACTTCGAATATTACCACATCGTTCCAAAGTAGGTCGATTGTGGATGTGTGCTTTAATGCATACTATCATTTAGTTATATTGATTTCGTTTAATATTCTTTTCTTAATATGGTATAACTTTATGCATTTCATATATCTTGTTGTAGTTTTGACTCACCTCTCTCGGGTACTAAGTTCAAAAAAAATTAATAGAATTAATTTTTTTTAAGGGGAGGTAATAAGGGAGCTGTTACGTACATTTATTACCTAAGGGGGTAGTCTTCGGTCCTGCCAAATGTACGCACCAGTCTTAATATAGTTATATTATTTGTGCGTTCTATTGATTCACGCACTGACGTGCACAATGCAGTGTGAGTTGCTTTGGACGCACGGGTAACCTAGTTTAGGGATTGTGACGTCATGTTTTGTATGGGGCAGTACGGACCATGTTGATGTCCGTGGAATATTTCTTGTATTCGTGGCAAGTTTGTGGAAGCCATTATTTCTATTGATATATATATTGGTCTTCATGTCGAAGCCAATAGTGGAAGTATCATGTAAGTGTCGCCCCATTTCACATTGAATGTTTATTGATTTTAATTGAAGTATCAGGCCGCTCCTAGTTATGATCTAGCGGGAATCCATCGTAGTATGTCATTCCTAGAATGGACAAACGGAGTCGATTGCCTTCTTTGAATTACCGTAGAGGGAGGATACCTACGAGGAAACGAAGTTAATTGATTTTGTATGCTTCACATGTTTTAATATGCCGTTTTCGCCAATGCCAAAGTCATGGCATGGATTTTGGGAGAGGTTAGTCAACAGAAGACTCTAACCTGATTGTATTGCCGTGTATGACTTTGTCTGGATTATATATATGCTACATAAGTATTGTATGAAGAAAGTCTGGGAATTTTACGGGTATGATATCAAAGATTGATCCTTGTACATGAATCCGTTTACCACGATAGATCCTCAGCTCACTTGGATAGAAGAGGACTTGATTGGAATCACAGACTTGTGTGCTGCCAGTAAGTGACCAGTTAAACACTACTTGTTGGAGTTCGTTTTGAAGAACATTTTCTAACATTTTTTTGTTCCTTTGCAACCATTCGCGTAATGAAGTTCTTCACCATTAGAATGAACAACCCAACACTCCCATGTGATAGAAGCTTTGCTATTCTTATATCGACATTTCTGCCAAGGGTAATCTTGTGTAAAGATAGACTCCATTGAAGCCTATAATAGATACTCTTGAGTTTTGCCCACTGTTGGACCACTACTGCAAAGCAGGGGAGGCAATACCGTCACAATCACTTTTGAAGTCATAGCAATAATTCTTCGTTTTAATCCATAATATATCTTAAGTTTCCTATTTCTTTCCTTTTATTTGATCACAGATTTCCAGCATGCATAATACTGTAATTTTTTTATGTCGCTAGATAGGATACATATTAAGGAAACCGTTTGGTAGTTGTACAATGCAGACCTTGCTGTAGAATCCATAAAGTAGAAGAAACAGGGGAGACGCAAAAATAGCGGAAAAAGAGAATTGGCGACAAAAACAAAATAGAACAGAAAATAGACAAAACTTGAACGATGGCACAGAATAGGAAGACTCTGCGTGAAATTATTAAAGACATTAACAATGATAACAGTGATAAGCTGTTGAATACAGCAAACTAAGGGACTTACCCTCAGCCGGAATATACATTTTCTTGCTCGGCATATCATCAATGTTGCTTATAGGGAATCGACGTTTCGCTGGCATTGATAAAATACGATCCTGAAAGAAAAAATGGAATCATTCAGATTTATGCTGGTTATCTGTAGAAAAGCCGACTGCTGTATTTACGATGGCTGATTGGGAATCTATATGAGTGATGTGCAATATGGGAAGATACATTGGAAGATATAAGAGGGAAGTACATTATGGGAAGATGCACAAGCGATGTCCAATATGGGAAGATACATAGTATCCATCTGGAAAGGTACATAAGTGACATCCAATATGGGAGGTACATAAGTGCAATATGGGAAGATACATAAGTGACGTATGATATGGGAAGATGCTTAAATGACGTACTATATGGGAAGATACATATGTGAAGTGTACTTGGGGAAGATACATAAGTGGAATATGGGAAGACACATAAGTGACGTGCAAAATGGGACGATGCTTAAGTGACGTACACTATGGGAAGATATATAAATGAAGTACAATAGAAAGATACACGAGTAAACTGTAATATTGGAAGATACATAAGTTAAGTACAATAGGAAGATACACGAGTGAGGTACAGTATGCGAAGATATATGAGATAATTACAATATGGGAAGATACATGAGTGCATTATATGGGAAGATATATGAGAGAAATACAATATGGGAAGATATATGAGAGAAGTACAATATGGGAAGATATATCAGAGAATTACAATATGGTAAGGTATATGAGAAAAGTACAATTTTTTGGGTTAATATATTATTAGGGAGATATTATTGTAACAACAAAATACTGCTTAAACAAGAGTTATCCACCTCTTGTGTGCCTAAAAATTGATAAATATTTGAAATTGCTAAATAGCTATAATCGTGAAGAATGGCTTCTTACCCCATCTTGGCGTAGCTGTTTTGTAAAGGCATGTCTACCTTTATCCGACAAAGACTTTACTTCCGGTCTGGGATGGTCATGATAACCTTTGGCTTGGAAGAAAACGGAATTGTTTACGTGACGCCAGAAATGGGTCACTGGATAACCACAGTGTCCTCGACAAGACAGAAGAGTTAATTTTCCTTGACAACCAGGGTTCGGACATGGTTTACCTGCAGGACATAAAGATTATAACGTAGAATCATCATTATCCCGCTAGCTCCAGGTGGAGCATAACATCAGCATCATCATTTTCGTATGGAACATGGAGCCACCATTACAACTGGTCCTCTTGCAGGAAACCTGTGTCCAAGCATTCATGTACGCTTGCAACAGTGGCGTCAGTAGTAATTTTGATTTACATTATGGTTTCTTTTTGTGCCGTGGACCTCTTTGATTGTTCAATGAAGACCATGTACCCCTGTGATTGTCTGATGAAGACTGTTGACTCCTTTGATTGTCAGATGAAGACTATGGGACCTTTTGATTGTCAGACGAAGACCATGGATTCCTTTGATTGTCAGATAAAGACCATGGATACCTTTGATTGTCAGATGAAGACCATAGAAGCCCTTTGATTGTCAGATGAAGGCTATTGACTCTTTTGTTTATCAGATGAAGACCATAGACCACTTTGATTGTCCGATGAAGGCCATGGGCCCCTTTGATTGTCAGATGAAGACTATTGACCCCTTCTAAAAAATGTACATAAAAGTATAATGAAGAAAATTAACATCTTCATTTTTAGGTTATGTACACGGACCCTGCCCCCCACCCTGAATCCTTTCATTGACCCCAAAGGTGTCCGTGAACCACAAGTTAAGAACATTGAGATTGTGAGCTCCGTGCACAGCCTCATGTGTGTCGCCTCTTAAGACATGACTGAGACAGCAGTAGTAATATTCGTTTGTTGACTCCTTAGGTATCCCTGGGAATAACACGTGACCTGTGGGGCATATGTCTTCAACTAATTCATGGGAAAACTTCCTGTCCAAGGCCATCCGTTCAAGATCTTTCCTTGTATTCCTTATCCCTTTCATGGCTGTCTCTTATTCCCTACTCCCATATATTTTTAATGCCCCCATCTATTTGAACACAGTAGAATAGACATGCAAAAATCATACACGAAAAAATAAAGGATTCATTAAAATGCCATGGATCTCTTACACTAACCGAGGATTCTGCGTTTATGTTTCATCTCACAAGTGAGGTTATGTTTCATCTCACAAGTGAAGTTGTGTTTCCTCTCACAAGTGAAGTTATGTTTCATCTCACAAGTGAAGTTAGTGAATTAAATTGATGCGTGAAGCTCTTCTTATTGTTCCTATGACAAAGTTGATAATTTCTATGTTCCTTATTTCTTTGTCATCAAGCCTTTGTTGACATTCGTTTTTTGTCCATTCGTTGTCCATTCGGCGCATAACGCAAAGAAAATTAGTGCTATGTACGCTTATGTGTCCCCGACGAAGACGTTTTAGTGAAAACGTTGGCCACTTCTTTGGCCTTTGTCCCAATTAAGACGTACACTACCTACTTTCGTTCACTCCAACCTTTTTTTTTCAAGTTTTACAGCCGTCATTCGCATATTCTTCCTATCATCATTACCATCGCGATCATCATCAGTCCATTTAGTTCCTATAGAGCATAGAGCCACCATTGCAGTCCTTCCCATATTACTGCTATCATCATCATCATCATTATCATCTTCATCATCATAATCATCATCATAATCATCATCATCATAATCATCATCATTATCATCATCATCATCATAATCAGTCCTTTTCGCTCCTTATGAAGGATGAAGCCACCAGTACAGCTGGTTACGTGCAGTAAACATGTACCGAAGCATTGCCGTCACCTTTCGCTGTCGAGTGAGCCCTCGATATACTCGGCGATAATGCCCACTTGGCCAGAGCTCGAAGTGATCATGCACGTCTGCCTGAAATTAAAAAAAAACTTTTGTTCACTGTTTAGTTTTATGGAGTTATCGAGCTACAAGTTCTGCAGTAAGTTTTTAATGACTACGTCAGTACCCAGGGCCGGCCTTAGTTGTTGCGGGGCCCTATTTGGACCATTTTGGTGGGGCTTCTGGACTTGATTATTTCAGAGTACGCGTAAAGAATATATGCCATTACTTACTTACTTATTTAGTCGTTCTTCTTCTTTCCTGGAGTATAAAGGTTTGTCAGAGAGAACGCCATACTATCCAATTGGCTGTTCCTCCTGGCCTGGTTCCAGTCTAGTCCTCGATCCACCAGCGATTGTCTAATGTCGTCCTTCCATTGAACTCTGGGTCGTCCTGGAGGTCTGGATCCCTGGCTCTTGGTTTCCCATGCTTGTCGTGGTAGCCGATCTTCTCCCATTCTACAGACATGGCCAAACCATCGTAATTGGGAATATGTGCTATCACACTGAATTAAAATTAAAACAATATCGATATATCAATCAACATCCTGGGGAGGAACTACATTGAAATGCTATTTTCGTTATTAATCACAGGATTTCAATGAAAATGCACAGACTTAACCTACATCAATCAAAGATACGCATAAGGAAGAGTTTGATGGTATTACATCATCGGTTGTCATGGAAACGGCCGCCATATTGTATTGTATTGTTCTATTTCATTTTCCTAGGGCTTTTTTATTTATTAATCTATCATTACCAAATTTAAATAAAATGTTTATCATTATATTTTAAAACTTCTGTCAGATTGGATTTTCGATACCATAAGTATATTTTGAGCTATATAATTTTAAAGTTTGTTATCTATAAATAATCACCATTTTTTCCAAATTTTACAACATTATTTGCAATAAATCAAAATGTTGATAAGATATCAAATATTGGATCTGATAAAAGTGTTATTATCATATGGAACGTATTTGTGCCAAATCTAATATTGATTTACAAAAACATGCGGAAGTTATAAGAACAATAGTAGCGTAAAACTAGGTTCTGAGAAAATCTAGATTTTCTTCATAGGAAAAGCATCATTTCTGAAGAAAATACTATTTACAAAATCAAAATATACCTATTTAGTTTGTGTTCTGACAAATAATTTTCACAGATTTAGATTCAGCGAAATATAAATTATACGAGTATAGGCTAATCCCAATTTTCATGTTTCTGCTGTTTTGACTGAAAATTGCCTCCCGCTCCTCCCCTTAACTCCGCAAGCAGCGTAAACCTTCAACAAACACATGCCAAGTCCTTATGTCCGGTGCCATCCACTTTTTCCATGTCCTCCTCGTCATTTTCATTTCTATCTCCAGTTATCTTCTCTATGTGTGTTTTTTGTTCGCCTACCTGAGCCTCACTTACCCTGGGGATTGAACAACCAGTACTGCTCTGTAATGCTATCATCAAGCTCCCTCAATGTGTATCATATCCATCGCCACCGTGAATTATTTTTCCACATATAACTTTAAAACAAGACATATGTGATAAAGTTGATATTTAGTTGGATATAATATATGTTGATAAAGTACACCAGAACACTCCTAGGCGGGAAGACAGGCGTCTATCATCATCAGTTGACAAGATCCCTATGGTGTTGCCTGCCCCACTGTAGTGTATGGAATGTCAACTTGACCTACGCAGTGTTGTGTAGACATGGATGGAGTGTATAATGTGCGAATGATGATAAGGGTTCGTGTTGTTGACAAATGTTCTCTTCTCACACTCATGTATGACCGGAAGTCATCGACACCAACGACTGTGTACCTTTTCTAAAGTTTAATTGGACGTACACACTCGACAGCACAGATAGTGACAAATCACAGGTTGCCATAATACATCATAGTACAGTGGACAAATGGTCTTGCAATGTTACATGGGCACTCATGTAGAATAATGGTATAATGGACTGTCAATAGCCAAGCACTCAGTATCGCCCATACATATATCATCTGACGTCACTGACTGAGCACGTCAGCTTGTAAACAATATTTCAGATGACTTCTAAACCTAATCTCGTTTAGCAACGATTCTTCAACATAATGTTCAGCACATATTTTTCCATATAATAATATTGAACCACTAACAATGGGTTCTCATGTGTAGCAGTGATCTCTGGACTGATCAAGCGATAATACGGGCATCCCTTTTCTCTTCTTGAAAGTCCTACATGTTTTGGTTCCAAGATGGCTCCACTCGTGAACTGTCACTCACGTTTGAATACAGATAATGAATCTGTTCTAAAGTTAGTCATTCATACAACATTTCGTTGCTCTGTAGATTTGGTCATGAACAATAGACTGCATTCTACAGAATATAGTGCTGCTAGGAATCGAAGTCGTTTTTCATCGAGTCAAATATATTCTCTTAAACATTCAAATCGTAATTATCGACAATGGTGGCTTCGATCGAGAGTTCATAAGAGTATCTTTGATTACCTTGGTAGAGGGAATATGAAACTGCCATTCCTTGGCAAGATGAATAAACACTGGGGTAAAGCATACACGATAGGTCTAGACGACTATCACTTTCCCCAAAACCACTGAGATCACTTTTCAAGGCATCAAGCCGACATAGCAAAACACACACATTCCCTATCAGGACGAAGCCAAATCACCCCACTCAAGCGACACATCCGCCGAATAGCCTTTGACCTCTCTAGAGACAACAGAACATATAGTTCGACCTAGATATGTAAAGATATACAGATATAAGACAGACTTGTCCTACTCAGACAAACAATACACATAAATTCAGGCCATAGATCTTCTGAAGCAAGAACAATCTATTATTACCCAAACAACGAATAAATCGCAGTAAAAATGTATTTATCCGCGAGAATTGCGCAGATGAAAAAGGAGAACTAGACATATCAAGAAGTCTAAGCCCTAATAGTTATGTGGAATCATGTGGGCATCTTGACAGAATGTCTGCCATCACATTATCTGATCCCCGAATAGCTCGCACAGAGAAATGAAAAGGTTGAAGAGCAATTGCATATCGAGTAGACCTCGAGCTCTTCAAATTCTTACTCTGTATAGCAGTAAGAGCTTTTTGGTCTGTTTCTACTATGAAATGTGCGCCTAGTAGGAATCTCTGTAGTTTGAGGATCGACCAAACCATAGCTAATAGCTCACGGTCTAAAACCGAATAATTCCTTTCTGCCGCATTAAGTTTTCTGGAAATATACATTACAGGATGCAGAGTTCCAGAGTACTCTTGCATTAGTGCCGCTCCAATCCCAGTGGATGAAGCGTCACTACGAAGAACGAATGTCTTATCTTTAGTGGGTAGCACTAAAATAGGTGGTGTTGAAAACAGTGTTTTAATCTTATCCAGAGAGCATTGGCATTCCTGAGACCAGTGGACCACATTAGGCGAACCTTTCTTTAGAAGTGTTGAGAGAGGTGCCATGATAGAGGATAGATTCTGAATGAATCTGCCATAAAATTGAATAAGACCTAACAGACTTCTCACCTGTTTTTTAGTCTTAGGGATTGAGATGTTAAGTATCTTACTAGTATTATGGTCCTCTGTCTTTAGGAAACCATGACCAACTCGGTGGCCTAGGAAAGAAATTTCGCTAAAACCAATATAGGCTTTAGAGGGTTTCGCTGTCAGGTTGTGCTCACGCAAAGTAGACAGCAATTCATCTAACCCTGAATAGTGATCTTCCCAAGTATCGCTGAAAAGACAGATGTCGTCTAGATATGCAATGACATCTGACCGATAAGATAGGATTCGGCGCATCATGCGTACGAACGTAGCTGGTGCGTTCATAAGACCGAAAGGCATAAAATTCCATTGGAACAAACCTCTAGGTGTTGAAAAAGCCGTGAGAGGTTTGGCGCGTTCAGATAAAGGAACTTGCCAATATCCCTTAGACAAATCAAGTTTAGTGAAAAAAATGAGATTTGGAGAGTCGAGTAAGTAGCTCTTCCAGTAAAGGCATAGGTTCGGCATCGAACTTCGTTACTTGATTCAATTTTCGATAGTCAACGCAAAGACGTATGTTATTGTCTTTTTTACGCACAATAACCATCGGCGAAGAATACGCAGAGGTGGATGGTTCGATTATTTTCAAATCTATCATCACATCCAACTCTTTCTCGACCTGTGCTTGGAAATGTATAGGTATAGGATAAGGTCTAACCCTAATAGGAGTATGGTCAGTTAGCACAATGTCATGTTGAATGACATTAGTTTGTCCAGGGATGTCAGTGAGTACATCCTGAAATGTTTGCAACATAGTTGAAACTTGTCGCTGTTCTCCTAGAGACAAATCAGGAGAGACAGTAACGTTCTTCCATGATTCACTGGAATGAAGTGGGATCATTGGAAGAGGAAGATTTACATCTGAAAAAACTTGTTTCCTCATCCTGTATCACGGACAGTGATGAGTAATGACCATGTGGTACTGGAGAATTGTCCGTTGCTTGGAAAATGGGTTGCAAATAATCCGGACGTTCATGGAATTCAGTAAGCATATTGATGTGGAAGGTTTTATGCTTCCCATCAATATCGACAATATAGTCGACATCGGAAATTTTCGATATTATATCGTACGGACCTTTCCAAGAAATAAGCAATCTGTTTTCCCTACAAGGTAGTAATACAAATGCTTTGTCACCAGGACAAAGTTGTCGTAAGCATCTCTTCTTATTGGCAAATTGCCTTGCCTTCTGTTTCGCAAATTCAGAAGAAGAAGTTGCTAATTTGCATGCTTCGATAATCTTTTGTCTCAACGCGATGACATATTCGTAGGATGACTTTGTGTCATCGTCAATATTGTCAGATGTTATGAGATCGTGAAGCAACGACATAGGGCCACGCGGACGCGCGCCAAAGACGAGTTCAAAGGGAGAAAATCCCGTATGTTCATTGGGTACCTCTCTGTAAGCGAAGAGGGCCGCAGGTAAAACTCTGTCCCAGTCTTGAGGATGATCCTCAGTTATCTTCCCCAGTAAGTTTTTAAGTGTTCTATTAAGGCGTTCGACCATACCATTAGACATTGGATGGTAGATACTACTTAAAGATCTATCTATCTGCAGGGTAGACATTACTTGAGACATGGTATCTGATATTAGTTGGGTGCCATGGTCTGACAATATCTCTCCGGGGAACCCCAGACGAGAAAATATAAGCCAAAGAGCATCTGCAATATCAGCAGTAGTAATGCTCTTCAGAGGAATAGCCTCTGGCCAACGTGTGCACATATCAACACACGTCAAGATAAACTGATGTCCTCTGGCAGACTTGATCTTAAATGGACCAATAATGTCTATGGCCATTTTTGAAACGGCCGAATAGGAATGTCCGCCGCCTGAATGGGTGCAGCATGCCGTGGACCTTTGGATTTAACTTCCTGACATACTTTACAAGATCGACAATAAATCCGTATGTCCTTGTTTACCAATGGCCAAAAGAAAGCCGCAAGGACTCTTGACTTAGTACGGGAAAAAAAAACCCATGTGTCCAGCACACTGAGAGTCGTGAGCGTGCTGCAAAATTTTAACTCTCAAATTCTTGGGAACCAGGATTTGAGAATGACTTGACGTAATGGAGTCTTGAACCATACGTACAAGTACGCCATTCTTCTTTGTAATCCACGATTTACGACTTGTGTCCTTATTCGGATCACCTTTAGTTGCAAGAATGAAGAATTTCTTCAGAGTGGGATCATCTTCTTGCTGTTTTATAAACGAGTCACGAGAAATTACCAAGGGATTATCTTGGTTATGCACTTCATTATCTTCAGTAGATGAAGTTTGAGGCACATTAAGAGCCTGAGCTCTAGTGACTACAGCGTTAGCAATCTGCATGTTTTGCCTTTCCCAAGTGGAAATTTGTTGCGGAGTGCATTCCTTGACTCCATGAATGCGACCGATGATGAGGTCAGCGATCGGATTCGGAAGAAGACATGCGTGTACATCTCCTGTAAAGAAAGGAGTAGCAATCCTAATGATAGCGGTAGAGTATTTCTCTAATGTGCCGCCAAATGTTACACATTTGACTACTTGTCCAGTGGCACGGGAAGGATCTACGAGTGACTGCCTAACACCAATTGTGGTGCATCCAGAATCAAATAGCACAGAGACTGGATTGTTATTCACTAAACCCTTATGTAAGACAAGAGACCCTCTTCCATCATGCGCGACTGATGCTGGAAGAGCAGGAAGAGGATGGCCACAGCTTAAAGTAGTCACTGTGGTTGGCTCAAATAACGTTTTGCATTGGGGGCACTGAGATGCTCTCCCAAAATCAAAAGCGGCACATGCCATATTACTAGCATCATTATTATCTTTACTCTGTTTATAGGCTTCATGGGACTCTTGTTGTGCAGAGTTTGCCTGAAAATGTGGTTTATGTCTTTTGTATTGAGATCTACCTCGGTTATTATCACCTCTGTAGTTATTGTTACCTCTATTGTAACCCCTATTTGGGTTTGAGTCATAGTACCCTTGGTTACCATTATCATATTCATTATAATGAGTATCTCTGTAATTATGATCTTGTTGACTCCAAGACGGATAACCCTGATAGTTTCTATAATTACTTCCTCTACGGAAATTCCTATAATTATGACCACCCCTGTGTCGAGAGCTATCAGGTCGTCTCCAGTTCTTTGAAGAAGAACCCTGAAATGATTGGTTACCTTGGTTTTGATAACTATTATGGTTACCTTTTTTATCAAATCTGTTTTGAGGTCCCTGAAATCTGTGTGAATAATTGGGATTGTATGGTGTTGCTGAAGCAACTGGCATACTCTCCTTAATCTTAGTGTTGCCAAAAGTCACGTCGGGGTGTGCAGTGACATATTGGGAACAATATTCTTCCATTTCTTTTAGAGATTTAGGTTTACGCTCATGTATAAATTCAAGGAAAGGTTTGTTCACACATGACATAATCTTATCTCTGAGCAACAAATCCATAAGTCCTTCATACGTTTTTTCTGTTTTGGAAAGCTCAATCCAACGATCAACTGTGAGACGTGCCTTTGCAGTGAATTCTGAGAATTCTACCCCCGTCTCAGGTACCATCGTCTTAAATAAAAGGCGATAGCCTTCCTCACTTAGCTGATATTTTTTTATCAAAGCCGCCCTAATGACATCATAATTATCCTTATCTGCTTCTCCTACAAGGCATAATCTAGTCAAAGATTCACCTTTCAAGTTTTCTGATAATTGATTAGCGTATTGTGATTTATCCACATTATGTGTACGACAAGAACGTTCAAATCTATCCAGCCAGAATGTAATATCGTCACTGGACTGATTGAACGGTGGAACCTTAACCTTGTAAGTAGAAGGTTTACCATTACCACTAGATGCCTGATTAACATTACTCATACTTGTCAATCTCAATTTCTCCAACTCAAATTCATGTTCTCTTATTGCTTTTTTCTCTTTAGCATCTAATCTTTTTTGTTCAGCCTCCCTGTCTAATCTTTTTTGTTCAGCCGCAGCTTCTCTTTCCAATTTTTTTTGTTCAGCTTCACTGTCTAATCTTTTTTGTTCAGCCGCAGCTTCTCTTTCCAATTTTTTTTGTTCAGCTTCCCTGTCTAATCTTTTTTGTTCAGCTTCACTGTCTAATCTTTTTTCTTCCGCCATAGCTTTTCTTTCTTCTGCAGCTAATCTTTTCTCTTCTGCAGCTAATCTTTTCTCTTCTGCAGCTAATGCTTTGTCATATTGAGCAACTGCCCATTGTTCTAATTGTTGACCAGTCTTATCAAGAGCTTTCCCTTGAGTAATGAAATAATCTAGAGTAGACATGATGCCTAACAATAATACTAATCACCTGAATCAATAATAATACCCCAAGTTCTCAATGACCTGATTAATCAGTATACTATCCCAATATCTGTGGGTCACAAGCCTTTAATAAGGTCTTGTATAATAGTAATAATAATCAGGTACTGGTCTATACCATAATCCAAGTGCAGTGCACAGGCAATTGTGTCTTATGAAATATACCCATATAAAACATATGTCAACCAACAGAATACATAAAGTACAAATAGGACTGACAATACAAGAACGTTTGCAGAAATCAAAATAAATCAAATAGGGAAATCAATGAAGATAATCACTGAATCTGCAAAGAATAACAACACAAATGACGTCACAATATATGAATATAAATTATGAATAGAACTGAAAGATAGAAAAGGTTAGACCAACAAATTACAAACAAATCAAAACAAAACTAAAGAACAAAGAAATATTACAAAAATAACAATAATTACAGACTTCACAGCTAACACAAAAGCAACAGTTGTCGCAGCAAATTTTCAATCAAGAAAATTGCACCTATAGAAAACGCCCACAACGGACCCTCTATGACGTGGGATACTCTGTTGTGAGGACGCCGCCCAACCTTAAACACAACCCGCTGACATAGAAACTAACATACTATACAAACAAATAACATGTAAACATAAATATATATAAATTATGTGTATGATAGTATGTGTTGCAAAATAGGCTCAGTCTTACAGTAATGGCAAAGTTATTTTTCATGAAAACAAACAAACTGCCACTTTATTCAATTAAACATTCTGGCCTTAAATATTAAAGTTCATATATGGCAAACAAGAAGATCCATCGATGAAACCAGGACTTCTTAGTTCACAAATACTGTCTTTCTGTTAACACTGACAAGAATTGATCCAACTGTTCTGTGAAACTCTATAATGTCTAATGTAAAAAATGTCAACAACGCTGACCTACATACTGCATTCACTTGACAGGTCACGTGACGAAGCGTTGACAAAGAGCAAACCAATACTGCAAGTGTGTCGTATCAGCCACAGGAAACGGTCTGGTATCGGTAATCTGTTGACTTCTGAATTTCTGCGAGGTCAAACCCAGAAAGCTGGTCCACCAGTTGATAAAGTTGATATTTAGTTGGATATAATATATGTTGATAAAGTACACCAGAACACTCCTAGGCGGGAAGACAGGCGTCTATCATCATCAGTTGACAAGATCCCTATGGTGTTGCCTGCCCCACTGTAGTGTATGGAATGTCAACTTGACCTACGCAGTGTTGTGTAGACATGGATGGAGTGTATAATGTGCGAATGATGATAAGGGTTCGTGTTGTTGACAAATCTTCTCTTCTCACACTCATGTATGACCGGAAGTCATCGACACCAACGACTGTGTACCTTTTCTAAAGTTTAATTGGACGTACACACTCGACAGCACAGATAGTGACAAATCACAGGTTGCCATAATACATCATAGTACAGTGGACAAATGGTCTTGCAATGTTACATGGGCACTCATGTAGAATAATGGTATAATGGACTGTCAATAGCCAAGCACTCAGTATCGCCCATACATATATCATCTGACGTCACTGACTGAGCACGTCAGCTTGTAAACAATATTTCAGATGACTTCTAAACCTAATCTCGTTTAGCAACGATTCTTCAACATAATGTTCAGCACATATTTTTCCATATAATAATATTGAACCACTAACAATGGGTTCTCATGTGTAGCAGTGATCTCTGGACTGATCAAGCGATAATACGGGCATCCCTTTTCTCTTCTTGAAAGTCCTACATGTTTTGGTTCCAAGATGGCTCCACTCGTGAACTGTCACTCACGTTTGAATACAGATAATGAATCTGTTCTAAAGTTAGTCATTCATACAACATTTCGTTGCTCTGTAGATTTGGTCATGAACAATAGACTGCATTCTACAGAATATAGTGCTGCTAGGAATCGAAGTCGTTTTTCATCGAGTCAAATATATTCTCTTAAACATTCAAATCGTAATTATCGACAATGGTGGCTTCGATCGAGAGTTCATAAGAGTATCTTTGATTACCTTGGTAGAGGGAATATGAAACTGCCATTCCTTGGCAAGATGAATAAACACTGGGGTAAAGCATACACGATAGGTCTAGACGACTATCACTTTCCCCAAAACCACTGAGATCACTTTTCAAGGCATCAAGCCGACATAGCAAAACACACACATTCCCTATCAGGACGAAGCCAAATCACCCCACTCAAGCGACACATCCGCCGAATAGCCTTTGACCTCTCTAGAGACAACAGAACATATAGTTCGACCTAGATATGTAAAGATATACAGATATAAGACAGACTTGTCCTACTCAGACAAACAATACACATAAATTCAGGCCATAGATATTCTGAAGCAAGAACAATCTATTATTACCCAAACAACGAATAAATCGCAGTAAAAATGTATTTATCCGCGGAGTTCAAGGGAAGTAACTCAATAATGACTTTCCCTTAAGCACTAAAAAATTACCTATGTATAATATTGTAAGATATCAAAGACTGCACGTAACAATATGTTTACATAAAATGACCTAATATAAAGAATTACCTGAGTGGTAAGTAAATTTTAACTTGTACACAGAAATTTCGCACTCGTGACTTAGCTCGCGTGGTTGCTAAGCAATATCAGACATACAACTTTTTTTTTCACATCGTTAAATTTATTGTTTTTCAAAACCGGTGACGGCACCCAGCGTACGGGCTTCCTGTGGGAACGGGGCCTGAATTGGTCAAATAGGTTAATTCGGCCTTGTCAGTACCTTCATCACGAAAACCAAGAAGTTGTGGAATTGAAAAAATGGTGTCGTGTAACTAATGTAAGGTGTCAGACAAATAACAGTGCAATAACGTGTGAAGAAAACCACTTTAATGTGCGATGAGCACAAATAGGTAACTATTTAACAACATTTTGTGCTCTAAGTAAAAGAAAAAGGTTGAGATATAAACCGAATTGGAGACACGCTTAAAGGGGTAAAACGGTAGAATGAAACACATACACACACACACACACACAACACAAACAAATGGTAATGCGTCTTACTAGGAGAAAGGACAAGAAAAAACCTACGTTGCGGCCACAAGACAGGGGTAAAGAAGACAAAAGAAGACCTTGGACGGATGGTACAGGACGCGAAAGCTGAGCTCGAGCATCATAAAGGCGTATGCTCTATTGTGGGTGGAACTGTAATGAATGAATATCAATAGACAGACAGACAGACAGACAGACAGACAGACAGACAGACAGACAGACAGACAGACAGACAGACAGACAGACAGACAGACAGACAGACAGACAGACAGATAGATAGATAGATAGATAGATAGATAGATAGATAGATAGATAGATAGATAGATAGATAGATAGCACCGCGTTCAACCTCGACACAAGGTCCGTTCGTTATATTAGTATGCATGCCTTGTTCTTTGCCAATGTTCATACACATAACAGTTTATGTTCAGTATTAAAATAATCCCCCAATTATTCTAACGATAATTTACATAACACAACATATATTTATTGTCATATTTACTCTGATGTATCTACTGTGTCCATCTACGCGCTTATATACGACTCCTGCCAGTTTGTTATTTTAATACAGCACGTTGAGCAGTGTTATCAATTATTATGATAATAACAGTAACATCCCGTGAATGATAAAAGTTCACCATTTATTGTTCGAGCCTCGTGTGATCTACATAATGCGGGCACGTGGCCAAAAGATCTTAAATTTTAAGCGGGTAGACATAGGTTTCCGCTGCGCTGCTCAAAGCAACATACGGTACGTAACCAGACTTAATCCTGAGCAAAATGCCGAACTTATTTTTTTTGTTAAATACTTTAATTAAGTCATTATAAATTTTCCTTTTGGTCCGTATGGAGCAAGGTGTTCCTGCTACAGCTGGTCCCTATGAATGAAAGCTGCGCCCGTCACGGGTTTCCTCCCCTTAGCTCTGCAGTAGTGGTCCAACAGTGGCCAAAACTCAAGAGTAACTAATGTGGGTCTTCAACGGTGTCTACCTTTGCACAAGATTACTCTTGGCAGAGTTGTACGTAAAAGGATAATGATGCTTCTACCTCAAGGGAATATTCACAAGATATTCAGAAAGCGAGGACAATGTTGCTTTGGCTGAGCACGTTAACTCTAGTATCTGCCGTCAACTTTTGTGAAGGATTATTTAATCTTATTTTAGCTCGTACAAGCCCCCAGCTGAGTTAATTCAGCGAATTTCCTCTTATTATTATTTATAACTCTGTTTACGTGTATTTAAGAAATTGTCTGAGACATACGGATGGAGTACATTCAAAATGATGAAATCAACTTGAAATTTGGATAGATATAAATAATAAATTTAATTATCACTAGGTTTTAACAGTTATTAAAAATTGAATATTCTTTAACAAAAATAGTTCATCATCATATGATGTTAATGGGGACTTATACAAAGGGAAGTTTCACATGTGTCATAAAATTAACCATGATACAACGTTAAAATATCTCCAATGATACAACGTAGGGATAAAAACTAATGCGTAAGCTACTAGAATACATGATCGCCCACGCCGCGGGTCATCACCCGCCATGGAAATTAAATTGTTGGACGTGAAGGCAAAACGTTACCCTTGGAACGGGATGAGAACGAAGATCAAAAGGGAAAAAATATGACTGAACGCGTGCTTGAAACTAGCAAGGCTAAAAGACGCAATTGGTGGGGAAAGGAGGAAAAAGTCACGTCCCTAAGTTGACATAAGGTAAAGAAATCGACAAAAGAGACCTTAGCTATTATACGCAACAGTCATTTCTTGGACGCTTTTGCGACAACTTAGTCCGTTTATTTGAATTCAGCGGCATACGCAGTATAGAAGATGCTAGAAATATTTCGAAAAACCAACTAACCTTGAAAAGTAACTTTTTCTTAATAATGATGTTAGGAATATAAAACCTAGCTGGCCGGATGGCCCATCTTGAGCAGTGAAATAATATGCTTTCATTTATACAGACGGATAAATAATAAGAAAGTTATTGACAAAAGACTGTGTTGTTCATATCAGCGAGCGTCTGCATTGAAACAAAAAATGTCCCTAATTTTAAAAAAAACTGCAGCCTTGAGACTCAAGTGCTAAAATCTAGTTGGAATGAAAGAGACGGGGTGGGCTGGTGAATTGTGGCTAAAAATAACTTTAAAGGCAAAATTGTGTAGGAGAAGGCGGAGTTGGTTCAAAAAACAAGTGTGTTTTTTTGTGAAACGCAAGTAGAGACAGACGGACCAACAGACAATAATGCATACTTGACTGAGGTATGACTGAAATGACTTTTTGGTAGGAGGTTTGAATTTGAAAAGAAAAAGGTGGTGATTGGCCATAGATGAATATATTATCGGCGCTCAGACGCGCATTTTTGCCATTCGTCATAAGTTGTCTTAGTAGACACAGTGTATTATTTAGTGGTGTAATTCCCAGAAGCTAATTGAAATATTTAGAGGGACGCCATACTAAAGGCCGCAGCTCAGCTGAGTTTTGCTAGCAATTAACTGTGTTCTATATTCATAATTCTGGTAAGACTGAAAGTATTTCTTTGTATATTTTAATATTTGTTTAATGTTTCGAGTGATTTGATACTGCCATATCAAAATCTATCCCTTACAACAAGTAAGGATTCGCTCTAGACCCCCCGCCCCAGTTCAGGGTCTAGAGACAAATAAAATACATAAACTCCAGCAAGGATTATGAAAGACAGATCAAGTGTTGAGATCAGTGGAACATATCACCTATCCTATTCTATGGCAGGAAGCTAATGAACATATTTCAGAATATGTAGTCTGGGAGAACTTATCCTATGTGAAGTCAACTTGGTAAGATGTGTTGTTTGGTCAAAGAGATATGACCCGTCTATGTGGTGTTGTTGTTGTGTGTAGGGTTGTGTCCAGAAATGGTTTAGAGGATGGAATTCTGACACATGACCAATACTTTATTGCAGAGCTGTGAGTTTTTTATTTGGCACCAATGTGGTGTCAAATGTGATGTTGAATATTACAAGAGTGAACCCGTGCAGTTTATATCTTGGCAGAGCAGCCGTATATTGCCCCAAGCACGGAGAGGTGGGGCCACCATATTCCAGCACCAGAACTACTCATTCAAGATACGTGAGCGTCTGGCCTGCTGGAGATTCACAAACTCATTTCTAACACACCAATTATAATATCAATAAATGGACAATGTGTAGTCGCCATAGACAGGGAGTGATGAGGTCACCCCAACAGCACATCCATTAAACATTCTCCCAGAAAAATTACAACTATAAACAGTAGTAATATTAACTAGTATTGTAACATACATATGTACACTCTTTTCATTTATTATGCCATATATTCATGCATTTCATTAATAATTGCAAAACCTTTCATATGTTCTGACCAAAATAAAACCTTGGTTCAGAACAAATAAACTAAAGAAAATTTATTATCAAAAATTTTACACAGCTTGAGTTAGTTCAGTGTGTTATAACATTTTATTAATATTATTAGACTTATTAAATATCTGTGTGTGTGTGTGTTAACTACCACAACACATTACATATCATTACCCTAGAATTTTAACGTAGCCACATTCATTAGAAAAAAAAAGATAGGTGTGAGGTCGTAGTGGTAGCAAGAAGGGCCTTCTGAAAATTCACAGCTACATTTATCTCAGGAGCCTTCACAGCTGACCTCATGCAGCACACTTAGTAATATCACCATCATACAATACCATCAATCCACTACAACATGGCAGCTTTTATTTGACTAGTTAGCTGCCAATGAGGTTTTTGCTTCTGCTTGTGTTTTGGTTCTTCGCAGATAGGTGACTGGACTGCTCAGTTCCTGGTCAAGATTAAAAGTTGCAGCACGTCCCAAGTAGAATCAGGGAGTTACTACAAAGCTTGTACCGCGTCTCTAAGACCCGTCTGATGATGGTGTTTAGCATCGACTTCAGGCCACTTACACCCTCACTTGTTCCAGAAATGGTACTCTCAACTGGTACCACCAACTAGTATGGCAAACGAAGAGAAACGAATACCCTCTGAGTATTGAGTTTCTCGACACATACTTATGTGTTTCCATCTTCTTATTCCACCATCCCATCTATCTTCAGAATTTTTACCCTCTCTGAGAATTAATCTTAATCCCAGTGGGTGAAAAACTATTTTTACATTTAAAATGAATAGTGTTATATTTAACTTTCGTTGAAAACGTTAACAATATAGTTTTAATATGTTTACATTTACATCGATTGAAAAGGTTGTAAACTTTCATTGCAGTTAGAGTGAATATGTTTTACATTTACACTGGTTGAAAAGGTTAATAATGTAACAAGTATGTATATAATATCTCTCATCATTCCCTCCTTGTTCCGTATGGAACTTGGGACTGCTTCAGCTTTTGGTTCTTTATAAGAAATTCGCAATAAAGCAGTCACCAGCCCTGGCCGTGGTGGTTCATGAAATCATCATTCTATATGCTGAGGTTGCCAGCCTCAAATTACTTGGACATCCACTAGCAATTTTCACATATTAATATTCACATGTCAATATATTCGTATTAATTCACATCTTAATATTGAAAAAATATAGAATTCAATATGTACAACTTACGCCAATCTTAAGGCTCATAGACCGCTGGCTCAGAGAAATAAAGGCACTTGTAGAGGCCTCTTACACTTGCTCTGTGGTGTTGTTACGTTAACAATAAGTTCATACTTTGACTTGTGTTTCAGTTCCCTCAGATTCAAGTTTTCCGTGTTAAAATGATAGTTTTTTCTGGGCTTTTAAGTCCTGAGAATGCCTAAACAATCTCTGGTCTGATAAATGGAAGCTGATTTTAGTGTTTACTCTGGCAAGGTCTGGTTGTCTTCTTGGCGCGAGTGAATTTTCACAGTGTTCTACTCTGGCTGGAGTGTCAGGCTATATTGCCTGTCTTCCCCCGCATTTGTTTGTTACAATGTTAAGCAGGGCTATAGTCGGAAGGGATGTTGTGCCTTCATTCCGAGTGTCTGCCAATCGTTTCAAACAAGCGTGTTTTGTGGGGTAATTCAAATTATTTCCTCATGGAAATTTCAGTAAACTCCGCCAATGCCGGTCCCAAGCCCGGATGAAAAAGGAGGAGGGCGGCCTGCATGGAGGCCGTAAGGAGGCAGCCCCTCCACTATGCAAAGGCACAACAGGCCAATCACCTATTTGCTTTAAATCACGATTACTAGCAACACAAGAGAAAAAACTGGACTGATTCTAAAGGCGACGAACTGGAACGGACTACGGAAGAGTTGGCCACTCGAAAAGCAGCAGCTGGGAGACTTTTTCAGGCCATAAATCGAGGATTCCTCAGCAAGAGAGAGGTTGGTAAGAAAACGAAGATGGCTGTATACCGCTCCACCTATGTCCCAGTCTTGACATACGGATGTGAGTCATGGGCGATGACTACAACCCATAAAAGCCAGATCCAAACCTCAGAAATGAGGTATCTGAGGAAGGTGGTTGAAGTAACAAGAAGAGACATGGTACGCAACCAGACGATACGTCAAGGCCTTAAATCCTACCCCCTGCAGACCCAAGTAGAACAGTCCCAATTAAGATGGTTTGGCCATGTCTGCAGAATGGGAGAAGATCGGATACCACGACAAGCATGGGAAACAAAGAGCCAGGGATCCAGACCCCGAGGACGACCCAGAGTCCGCTGGGAGGACAACATTAGACAATCTTTGAAGGATCGAGGACTAGAATGGAACCAGGCCAGGAGGAAGACAGCCGATAGGATAGTCTGGCGCTCTCTCTTCCAAACCTCTACACCTCACGGTAGAAGGGGAACGGCTAAGTAAGTAAGTAAGGAAATTTCAGTGCGTTACTGTCTCCCAAATATGGAATGCAAACATTCAATACTCTCTCGGCAATGTTTACAAATAACCTCTTACATCTGCCCGGACTATTACAACATTTCCACTCAGGTGTGTCCGACTGATACTTATCCTCCTTGAGCAAACATCGACCCTCGTGTACCCATCTGGGCTGTGACTCTGCATGACAGTAATTAATGAATCACAATAGCAATATCATCGCTAAATAAACTGGCTGGGTGTACGTCATGCTAATCAGGCGCAGCGAAGATTTGGTACACTTTAAAAAAAAAAAATAAAGTTTTGCCTCGTTTTGGCGAGGCGCACCCCGTTCAACCTAGTCGGTCATATTAGGGCGCATGTCCAAATTGATAAGGAAATAGCTCTTTTCTGCTTGATAGCAGAGAAATACAATGGACCGACCACGGAAATTGCGAGTGATTTAGTACACTCAAAAATTGTAACTAAATGCTGCCGTAGAAGAAAAGAGATCGACCCAATGGTAATGTGACAGCGCCAATGCACACATCTGCCCTTGCAGCAGTGGTTTCTGTAGGAATCTGTTTAACATGATGAGGTTGCCAGTCTAATTAGTCGCCTGGTGCATCAGGATTATTCTTTCTTTATCTTCTCAGAGACTCACGGACACTTTGATTATGTACTCTCCGTAACTGTACAGAAGAGGTACGAGTGTTCTATCTATCTATCTATCTATCTATCTATCTATCTATCTATCTATCTATCTATCTATCTATCTATCTATCTATCTATCTATCTATCTATCTATCTATCTATCTATCTATCTATCTATCTATCTATCTATCTATCTATCTATCTATCTATCTATCTATCTATCTATCTGTCTGTCTGTTTGTCTATCTGTATGCCTGTCTGTCTGTCTGTCTATCTATCTATCTATCTATCTATCTATCTATCTATCTATCTATCTATCTATCTATCATCTATCTATCTATCTATCTATCTATCTATCTATCTATCTATCTATCTATGGAATCTAATCTTATCTAATCACATTCATCTGTCTGTTTATTTGTCTGTCTAAATCTGTTTATATACAAATATATACACATACACCATATAGTGTCTCCGCTCTAACATAAAAAAGGAATTGATTCTAGTCAATGCCCAAAATGAGACGTCACATTACCTTAAAAAAAATTCCCTAGGACCGGCTCTGATTATGCATCCAGATGATGCTGGTGATATTTGAAACATTGGTTACCGTTGTCTTTGAGATTATTATACCTGTTTGTAGCTCCAGGTGTCTTCTTGTTCTAATCAACCATTTTGGTCCGGTGTTATCTCAGACGCCTCGTCTAGTTCCTAGGGGTCTCTGAAGAAACAAAGAAGGAATAGAACCCTGCTCCCTCATGCATGTCGTACAAGGCGACAAATACAGGGTTGTGCATGGTGCTGGCAACTTCCTCATGTAAAACAATTTGCTACAGAAACCACTTCTACTGGAGCGTGTAAATCCTGAGTGCAGGCTGCCTGTAAGAGGACCTAGTGCAGGTGTGGCACCGTGTTTCTTTAGGAGACATAAGAAAAATGATGACGAATGATCATTATCTTCGTCTGTTGTGTATTTATGTAGTAAAACGCGGGGAGCCGCGATAGCATAGAGGTTAGTGCACTGGCTTCCTAGCTCAGTGGTCTATGGTTTGATCCCCAGATGAGGTGGGATTTTTAGGCCGCAAACGGCTCCTGGGTTGACCCAGCCCCAACTGGCTCACAAATATGTGCACATCGTAATGAAGGGTGTATGCAGGCTAATTCATTCTGAACCAAAACTCAGTCTACCATAAGCAGCGCAGGACAAAAAAAATAAATAAAGAGTGTTAGGAATGTCTTGGAACGTATTCCAGTTTGGCAGACAATATGGAGGTAGAGGCCTTGACATTTGAGAAACGGAAGTTAACACGTGATAAGAAGATAAGCACGCGATAACAAACAATAAGAAAAATTGAAGGCAAAAGATGTAGACGAATAACAAGACAGGAGATAATGGATAGTTTGATACGTCAGCATTAGAAGCCAAGAACAGAACTGATGGTGAAACGTGAAGATTCCATGTCTACGGAAAGACACTATCGCCTACGGCTTTGATAAATTGAGTTTGCGCATAAAAAAAAAAAAAAAAATTCAGACCTGTTTTTGTTTGGAAATTCTACTTCTGTATGTTATTTATCTGCCATCACCGGTGTCAATACCTTGTCGAGGTATGGCGGCTTGCGTACCCTGATTACCCCCAGAGCTATGCCAGCGGAGTTTTACTCGAGGAAGGTTCTACCACGCTGGACGGGTTTGCACGGGCAGGGGTCATACTAAAACAGACACCCTGGTCCTCCAGGTTGGGGATTTTAGCATAGGGCTGACACCTCTGTCTATGTAAAAGGAAACGAAGTTACGGAAACGACAACAAATGAACAAACTTTGCTGCGGGACGAACATCCGGAGTCTGAGGCTCGTATGAATGTCAGTGATGAAAGCCGAAAGGAAGCCACTGACACGAAAACGGACGTCCTGACCGCAAAACGTGAAACAAGAATAGGATTTTGGAATGTCAGGACAATGAACGAGACGGGTAAACTAAAACAGGTCACAGCAGAAATAAGAAACTATAGACTACATATTCTAGGGATAAGCGAGAGCAGATGGACAGGGGAAGGAAAAGTTAAAACAGCAACAGGAGAAACAGTACTTTACTCTGGAAGAGAGGATGGGCAGCACAATGAAGGTGTAGCCATTATTTTACAGAAAGGAATAGAAAGGACATTACTGGAATGGAAACCCATCAACAACAGACTGATAAGAGTAAGACTGAGGTGGAGATTCACCAACACTACAATAATACAATGCTACGCACCAACGAATGACAGCGATGAAGAGGTCAAGGATGAATTCTATCAACAACTGCAGAAAGAAATGGAAGACACACCTAAATATGATCTTATCGTAAGAATGGGAGACCTCAATGCGAAAGGTGGAACACACAATGCATATAATGAAAGAGTAATGGGGAAATGTGGCAGCGGAACAGCAAACGAAAATGGGGATAAATTAATAAGTTTTTGTAGCATTAACAACTTGTTCATTGGAGGAACACTTTTCCCACACAAAGAAATTCACAAAATAACATGGGAATCACCAAATGGTCGGGACAGAAACCAGAAAGACCACATCATGACTAGTGGTAGATGGAGACATGCATTACAAGATGTGAAGGTAAGAAGAGGTGCAGATGTGGGAAGTGATCACCATTTAGAAGTAGCAAAACTGAAAATGCAAAGTCAGAACGGCTGGACCAACTGTAACTACACAGAAAAGGTTTGACATAAGCAAATTGAAAGACCCCCTTAATACAAAAGCTTTTGCGGCTGATATAAAGAAGCGATATCAATTTGCCAAAAGTCAGGAAAAGACATTGACTGATGATATAGACCAGAAATTCAACACCATTTCAACAATATACAAGGAAGGCAGCAAATCAAGCTTGGGATTCCAGGAAAGGAAGAAGCAAGAGTGGATAACACCGGAAACATTAAACACCATAACGATGAGAAAGGAAATGAAAAGAAAGAAAACAGAAGCGAAGTCCCCAAGGTTAAAGCAACTATGTAGCGAACAGTACAGTCAGCTGGACAAGGAAGTTAAACGCCAAACCCGAGCCAACAAAAGGAATTTCCTGGACGATCTTGCAAGACAGGCAGAAGAGGCAGCACTGAGAACTGAACAAAGCACAGTTTACAAAATAAAAAAAAATCATCAGCGGAAAACGAGGTGCAAACAATATTACTTTAGTAAGAGATAAGCAAGGAAATCTCATCACGACAGCAGAGGGGCAAGAAACAAGATGGGCAGAGCATTTCAGAGAAACTCTGAACAAGGAACCACCAGAGACACAACTGAATGTTCCTGAGGCTGAAAACGATCTAGATGTTAATACAGACTTTCCACGAAATGCAGAAATCATCACAGCAATCAAAGGGTTAAGGAATGGAAAAGCTCCTGGCCATGACAACTTAAATGCAGAGCTATTTAAGACAAACCCTGAGCTAGCAGCAGAATTATTTTGCAAAAGTCTGGAAAACAAGGACAACACCAACGGAGTGGAACAAAGGTATAATTGTCAAATTGCCCAAGAAGGGAGATCTTGCAGACTGCGATAATTGGAGAAGAATCACTCTTCTCTCAGTTTCCAGGAAAATACTAGGCAGGATAATTATACAGAGAATTTCAAAAGCAGTAGACCACAAACTGAGGAAAGAAAAAGCAGGATTTAGAAAGAACAGAAGATGTGTAGATCATATATTTACCCTCAGGAACATTATAGAGCAGTGCTCAGAATGGCAAACACAGCTGTACATTAATTTCGTTGATTTTGAAAAGGCTTTTGACAGTATACATAGGGACAGTTTATGGAAAATACTGAGGGCTTATGGAATTCCAAGCTGCGAAGTGTCAATCATAAAAAGCCTCTATGACAACATTACGTGCAGCGTTGGGCAGAGCAACCTAACTGTTAAGGTGGAATTTTTTTATATAAATATATCGTGCAATGTAAACAGCCTGAAGTGTCACTGAATGCGTTGAAGCGTGGCGGCTGCCCGTGACACAAATAGCATAGATACAGTTTGGCCACTGTAAATATTAAGTGTTAAATGTCGACGAATGTCCAGTGTCAGTATTTATATGATTCCGCCCAATGCGGGCTGACATGAGTGTATATAGGCCCTGGTTGGCCGCAACAGTACTGGCATTCGTGTAGATGTCTTGAAGTGTAGAATGAAGTATGAAAAGTGAGTGGATCTCAGTAGTTTTGCGAATGCGTGTTGAAAAGGTTCGTGGAAGTAGGAAAATCAGGCATATAAATGACGTCACACTCTATAGCTAGACATGTAGAATTCATAGAGTTCTGGAACACCTTTGACGTTTACAGGACTTTAATACGCCACAAGCGACAGGTACGCCGATATGAATACAATGGTCATAGAGCAGTTCATGGTCATGATATATTAACAAAGTTCAACATCCAGCTATGCATGTATCTAGTAAAGCTGATCTCGTACAATTCTCTCACTCATCAGCTTCAGGCAAGATATATCCCATATGTGAGTTTAAACAAACTCTACTCTGACATTAGTAAGTCAGATCTTAGATGTCCCCAACAGGCCGCACAAATGGCGGACTTACAGTCCAAAATGGCCTCCGGGTAATTCTTCATCAAACAAGGGGAATCCCACCTTGTATACTTAGTATCGCCGGCAAGCGGGATACAAACAATATGTAAGTACTTCGGGCAGACACCAGCCTAGTGCATAATATCAGAATATATAGTGAGCTTCCTTTCAGGATACTGAGGTGGTTAGTTTTCCCGCTCAGGGAAAAAATCATAAGCTGTCGATAATACGAGTCATGAAGATTCTAACAAATAAGGGAAACAGTTCAAAGAGTCAATTACCGTCTGTCCCTTCAGAATAAATATAACCACACTCACATCGCCTCCTAGGCTTATAATATTCACATGAAATATGAAACGACATCTTGTCGACCCACAGAGGACTTGTCAAAAGACATCTTCACTCTCTTAAACACAGCCCGATCTCTGTCAGTCAGTAATGGCCTCTTCAAAAAAATCCCGCCAGACGCTACGCATGCGCACAGACACGCAACCTCTTGAGCACAGCTCAAAGTAGACGGTTTGAAACCATATCAGGCAAAACTGACCTCGGTTTTCAAATCAAACCACAGACATCACAGACAAGTGAGATCACTACCCTGTCAACAATCATCCCAACAAAAACCATGGATTAATGCCCTTAGACTAGGAAATTAATAATAATGTTCCCAGCTTTTTAAACAGGCACTTTTACTTACATCGACTCAGCAAACTGATCGCAACACTAACCTTTGAGGTAAAGACAGGAGTACGACAAGGATGCCCCTTATCAACCACTCTATTTTTAACAGTCATAGACTGTGTGATGGGCCAGACAACAGAGGGCAGTCCAAGAGGAATAAGATGGACTACATTTTTACATTGGAAGATCTGGAATATGCAGATGACATTGCTCTACTAGCACATTCACATCAACACTCCAGAAAAAAAAAACGGGTAGACTTAATAAGTATAGCCAACATGTGGGCTTGAACATCAATCTAAAGAAGACAGAGGTCATGACGCTCAATGTGAGCAACCCATATCAGTAAGGAATCAGCAACTGGAACAGACAGACACCTTCACATACCTAGGATGCATAGTAACGCCAGACGGCGGAGCAAGCAAAGACATCAACAACAGAATGAACAAAGCAAGAACAAACCTTTTTTAGTCTAAACAACATCTGGAAGTCCTCTCAGTACAGCACAAGCACAAAATTAAGATTATATCAGAGCTGTGTGCTTTCTGTGCTTCTCTATGGTGCGGAGAGCTGGAGAGTTACAGAGAAGGAAATGTCGAAATTGTCCTATTTTCACACAACATGCCTAAGAAAAATTCACCGAATCTTTTGGCCGAATACCATCACCAACCAAGGTCTGCTTACTCGGAGCAAGCAAGAGGACATGCACACCATCTCCCAGTCGATCACTTGCCCACCCCATGCACTAACTTTTCATGAAGAACTATGTTTTCATCCATCGTCTATAATGGTTGTATCAGACAAAACGTAATGGAATTATCGTAAACCTTGTACAGATGTCAGTTCATAAGCTACTACTTCTTTTAGATCAATTAAGGAGACACACACACCACGCGATTCTGATACTAGATCAGGCAGACAACAGAAAACAATATAGTAAATTTCCCGGATTTATGAGTAGAGCGAGTGAGCGAGAGACACTCAGTAAGGTCGCGTGCGCTGTGAAACAAAAAACAAAATAGGTTAAAAATACAGAGCCGTCCAGCTAATAACACATCTCATAAAAATTTTTTTTTTAAGTCATCCTGTTGTTGACGAATGCTGGTATTTACCATAAGAAAGAGATTAATGACAACCTTCGATAACAGCAGATCAGTCTGCGATAGAAAGTAGACCCTACCGGGGGACGCATTCATCGTGTAGTATTTTATGGCCCGCTTTTAAAATCTAGTATGTACATGAATTTCCCATTAATTTCTTTCGCTATAACCCTTTCCACAAATCATATGCATGTACTTTGGCGTATGATTATGGCCATTAACAAGAACGGCCGTGGAGACTGGACACTGTCATGTGATAGCTGGCTTAGAACTGGTCATTCATTAAATGAAACCAGATCAGACTATGATGGCGTTTACAGTCCCCCTGGTCGATTTTCAAGTCTGGTATTGGAAAAAAACACATCGTGGAATGGAGTGAGATTTTCATAATAATAAAAACACAAAAGAAATTGTAATCCTCGTTCCTACTGACCACTTACTAAATTGGCCTTACTCGCAACAGTTGTTTATGTACACGCTGGTTACTTTCACAGTTGCCTGTAGCTGGCAGCTTGGATAAAACTAGGAGTGAAGTTGGAAGTCGCAAGCAGCATGGAGTGGGTTCAGTTCCCAGTACAGATTAGAAAAAAGACAAGAGGAAGCTGACACTTGGAAGTCATGACTCAAGTGGGCCTGGTCACCTATGTGTGTAAAGAAGATAAAAGAGCGAAACACTTGCCTGGCAAGGGACAATTTCTGATGATCAGATTTTCTTCTATTGTAACGCTCTGCAAAGAGTTTAGTACCGGTGATAATAGAAGAAGCCGATATAACTTTTGAGATGGCACAAAAGGTAAAGGGGCTGGTTGGTCTTCTCTGAGTAAACGAGCAGGAAAATGTGGTCATATTTCAGTGTGGTGTTCAATATGAAAGTTGCCCTCGATCATCTAAGAGTAAATAACATGCCGCCCCATTTCGCCACACGCGCGGATTTCTGTGTGGAAAACGTTATATTCTGAGAACAGAAGCAATGACGTAACTACTATGCGGGTCACACATCCCAGGGGCTCCAGAACCTAGTGAGCACCAGAATGTAGAGCCTGGGCTTTAGATATATCATTTTAGTTTCCTTTGTTCCTGTATAAAAGCCATAGCATGGCTTAGCATCTGGAGCATCATTTTTTGGTGATGCCTAGATGGCAGGGAGGATAGTGTGATTCGCTTGCATAGCTAGGTGGGGTTGTCGCACGGAAGGTCCTGGGTTCGAGTCCTGGGTAAGCCACTCACGTCTGTTGTTTTTCTGTTGTCTAGTGTTCTACTTCTTTATTTTTTACGAGTGCCTGAAAACATACCTTTATGTTTGTTTAATATTTATTTAGAAACCTTGAGAGGATGGCAGAGGACCTGGCACACATTTTTCGAAGATCTTTGCATCTATGATGATGAAGATGTACGAGTAGTTAACTTTTTTTTATACGTCCTTGACTTTTATTGATTGATAATTGTTGCGCTCAGTATATGTTGTTTTTGTTGTTGTTGTTTGCGTTCGCTCTCAGTAATATATATCTCTTTCTTACAATGCTGACCGTTAGTTCTGAGCGGTAAGTATGCTGAATCATAGTTTACACCTGGACTGAGATATCTACCTTTTCCTTCCTTAGCTCAAGAGAAAAGTCAGGTACCCATTTACAGCTGGGTAGACTGGAGCGTGTTGATACCGTGAATATAACCCGGCACCAGGATATCCTGCTGCTTCATTGTTCTCAACATATTTTATGTCATGCTTATAAGTAGTTAATGTTAACATGAGTGTGCTATTTTATTTTACTTTACAACGTTGAATTCCTTGACATTGACATGTAATATGCATGTGAGAATAAATGAATTCAGAATGAAAGGTGAGAGAAAGGAAGGGCAGAATGTCAGACGGGCATGTGTGCCCAATTCTCAACCCTTTGAAAATAAAGTTCGTTCGTTCGTTCGTTCACTACAAGTCCAAAGAAAGTGGATTGCTTCTTTCTAACGTGACGAATACGCTTCCATCGCGCATTGGCTTCTTTCAGGACAGTTTCATGACTCTTTTTGGCTGTCCATCTTTCAGGACAGCCTCATGACTCTTTTTGGCTGTCCATCTTTCAGGACAGCCTCATGACTATTTTTGGCTGTCCATCTTTCAGGACAGCTTCATGACTCTTTTTGGCTGTCCATCTTTCAGGACAGCCTCATGACTCTTTTTGGCTGTCCATCTTTCACGACAGCTTCATGACTCTTTTTGGCTGTCCATCTTTCAGGACAGCTTCATGACTCTTTTTGGCTGTCCATCTGTCAGGACAGCCTCATGACTCTTTTTGGCTGTCCATCTTTCAGGACAGCCTCATGACTCTTTTTGGCTGTCCATCTTTCAGGACAGCCTCATGACTCTTTTTGGCTGTCCATCTTTCACGACAGCTTCATGACTCTTTTTGGCTGTCCATCTTTCACGACAGCTTCATGACTCTTTGTGGCTGTCCATCTGTCAGGACAGCCTCATGACTCTTTTTGGCTGTCCATCTTTCAGGACAGCCTCATGACTCTTTTTGGCTGTCCATCTTTCAGGACAGCCTTATTACTCCTTTTGGCTGTCTATCTTTCAGGACAGCCTTATTACTCCTTTTGGCTGTCCATTTTTAACATTCTTATTTAAAGCCACTTCTCTGTGGCCTCTAGTGATTTTCCTACTTATTTACTAATTGTCCATGACTCACTTCTGTATATCATGATTTGTTCTATACAGGGCCGTAGATAGGACTTAATAAAGGGGGGGGGGGGGGGTTATAACAAAATTTGGCACAAAACATGTTTGGTACAGTATAATATCCCCACAAATGTTTTTCACCAAACCCTAAGAGGGGAGAGGGGGTTTGAACCCCCCCCCCTCCCCCGTATCTACGACCCTAGTTCTATATAGCACTGAACAACTCTCTTTCTTACTTCCATTAACAAAGAGAAGCTGATAATAAATTCAATGATAGGAAACTCAATACACAGCGAAACAACAGGAGGCAATCTGATCATCAGAAGTGGTGCCCCCGTCGATCAAGTGTGTCGGCCCCTTAATCTCCTTTACGAATATTATTTGCAGCTTTGAAGGAAAATGACAATAAATTGTGTGTATGTTATTATCACCTACCTAGAAAAATCGTTGAAGATACTGACTTCAGCTAATGTCAGGGCAAATGAAACTGAAGCTTCTTAGGTCGAGAATTGTCCCCACACCGGATGGTCGTAAAACGTCACTGACATGCTAATTATAGGACAGCCGAGCGCGCTCTGGCTTTCAAGGTCACAAGCTATCTGAACCCTGAAGGTCCAGACCCTCTTCGGTGAGCACGCCAAGGTCACCAATGTCAAGCAGGTCGAATAGTGGCAGCGTCTGGTGTGGACATGCCCTTAATTTAAGATCCCTCGCGTGATGTCCGGCTTGAAGCTTTGTAATTTGAATGCTGAAAATTACCTATTTTACGACTTTTCTCGGTGTACGCATTTTTTACGAACGTACACTCATATTACGCAACAAAACGGCATTAGGTGAAAACAGTTAGTCCTATATCAAATAGTGCCGAAAGGAACGAACAAACGAACTTTATTTTCAAAGGGTTGAGAATAGGGAAGTGTTACATGCTTCCTTTTTACTCGGTCTTAGCTTCGCTGTGTTTGTCTTCCCTAATGCAAAAGGTGAGTCTGGTACCCATTTTTAATGCTGGGTAGACTGGT
This sequence comes from Oreohelix idahoensis, assembly GCA_024509875.1. Classification (NCBI taxonomy): domain Eukaryota; kingdom Metazoa; phylum Mollusca; class Gastropoda; order Stylommatophora; family Oreohelicidae; genus Oreohelix; species Oreohelix idahoensis. The sequence goes on from JAMPIV010001871.1 coordinate 288,633, forward strand.
TTTGAACCAGGTCCCTTTGCCTCTAGGAGGAAGAGCTCTAACCACTCTGATACTTGAACGCTGTGCTGGAATTTTAAAAAAAAAGTAGGAGTAGTCCCATAGCAGATACTGCAATAGGGGAGTGAAGTGTTAGAGACTTCACCATAATTGATCCAGCTTTATGAGGTGGGTTGACCAGTTCCCTTCCTCGCAAACTTTGCCTTCCCTAACTCAAGAGCAGAGTCGGGTGCCAATTTTTACAACTGGGTAGACACAACCTGGTTCTGAACCAAGTTTCTTTGTCTTGAGAAGCATGCGTTCTAACGACTGTGACACTTTGAGGCTCTATTTGAATTAGCTAGGGGAAAATATCTGCTTTGAGGACATGGTAAATGTAGTCCTATAGCAGATAATGTCGTAGGGGAGCGAGGTGTTAGAGACGTCACTATACTAGGTCCAGCTTCAAGAAGTGGGAGTGACATTTTCCCTTCTTCGCTGTCTTTTTCTTCCCTAACTCACGAGCAGAGTAAAGTACCCATTTACATGCTGGGTAGACTTGAGCGTGACACCAGATTGTTTTGAACCCGATACCTTCATCGCGAGAGACCAGCGCTATAACATCTGTGCCGAGAGGATGCTCATGAAGAAATGGGAAAGAATAAGATAAACTAAGCAAGCCCGTCAGTCAAAATTGTCAAGATGAAAACACAAGAGGAAACAGTTACAACAAGCACGGTCATAATTTGTGTGTATTTTAAAGTCCATGGTGCAGTGTACAAGTACTTGCAACATATGGGGGGAAATTAAGGCATCAAACTCGAATCCATTGAAATGAAATGGCGGAATGTGAAACAGCTGGCTCAAGGCCAGAGCTGGAATAGGCCTACAGTCAAAGGTGTTTAGTTCAGAGCTAGCGAAGATTATTCATAACAAAAAAACAAAAAAAATTATGGAAGTCACATGTCGTTGTCTTATTTGTGTATCGATAAATGACAATGGCGATACTAATATAAACTGTGAGTATGAATATTTTAACCATATCTAGAAAACGTTTGCTTGTTTTTAACCAAATCTTGAAAAGTTTTTTTTTTAACCCTATCTAGAAAACATTTGTTTAAATTTAACCTTCTGTTTAATTTGAACCAAATGTTAATTTTTAACCGTATCTTAAATAATAGGTGTATTAATTTTGTAACTGTATCTTGAAAACATGTGTTTATGTTTTAACTATATACTGAAAACGTTTGCTTATTTTTAACCAAATCTTCAAAATGTTTGCTTATTTTTATACAGATCGTGGAAACGTTTGTTTATTTATAGCCACATCTTGAAAACATGTGTTTTCTATGAGCTTCTCACTCACACACGCTCACTATATCCTCTGCTTCTTCTTCGCCCTGTAACTGTATATGGAACAGAGGTTTTCATTTCGTATATGACAAGCTCTCTGGTCCTGAGCCACCCTCATTCAAATTCTTTCCAGTTCTTTCTTTCACCTTATAATGTCTGTCTATACCCATCCTGTAGAACCGTGGCCATAAAAATACTTCAAGCACGCCATGAGCATGTCACTTCATCTACCACGGTTCAATTCTAACAATAGAATCTTTATACTTTTGAAAATTTATGTTGGCCTTTATTTTGACAAAAACCTGGCTCTTTATGTGAATTATTCAAAAGGAAATTCAGATTATTATGAATTTTCTGCTACGTTGAGCATCAAAGACCTCACAAAACTGCCACCTTGAACGTTTTTATCGTTTCCTTTTTTTAAGATGATGCAATTTATACCACAAACCTTATTAAAATATTAAAAAGGGAGCAATCAATAATGGGTCCGTTGTTGAATTAAGACGATCAGGGAATCGAAAGGCGTCTTAAGACAACGCCGACGTCTCTTAAGAGAAAAGGCCAATAACGACTTGTTATTAGCAGACCAGGACCGGCAGCTCGCGCCTGATTGACGCGTGTACGACGAAAGTCAGGGTAGTCGACTCCTTGGCACGTGACGCACTGGTGACGTATTAACATGGGGTTTGACTGAGTGGAATAGAATTATTTGATTGGTTAAATCCCAGCATATTGTTCCAGCAGGCATGGCGTCGTGATCCGAAACGGGTTTTATTTGGGTAGAGACGTATTCATTTAGTCGTTAAATTGACGACAGGTCCTGTACAAGAACGGGAAATATTGTCTCAGTAAAAGCTTTGTGGGATTTGTGGTCGGTGCTAAAGCGTGCATGTGCTATATCGTTCGTATGTGTGCATTAATGTGTGTGTGTGTGGGGGGGTGGGGGTGGAGTTGGTGGTTGTGTGTTTAGTGGAGCATGCTTGGTTTTATTTGCTGCGGTTTTTTAAATCACAAGTCGCAGAGACTTGGGCCAGAAAGTTGAAGAAAAATTCTAAGACTGGTCAAAATAATATGTTTACTTCCATTCACTTGTCGTCCCGTATATGTCCCGGCCGTCTATGATGAGACAAAGATGGAATAGGGCTACCGCTGCCCCAGGCATGTCGTACGATGCGACTAGGATGAGGTTGTGCATTGAGCTGGCAGCAGTGGAACTAAGGGGGATGCGAAGGGGGCGGACCATCCCGGGTGACAGCCAAGAAGAGGGTGCCATCGGACACTATTATTATAGTACTTACTGTTGAAAATGTACTTCCAAGTGCTTTTTTATTAGGGGTGGGGAATGCCAAGGGTATGATCCGCCCCAGGTGCCAAATACTTGAGGGACGCCTCTGGCTGGCAGTACCATCATGTAAGACAAACAGTTATAGAAGCCACCACTGTAAGTGCGTGTACATGATTTGTGTAGTCTTACTGCAACACGTGACACTCCACTAGGAGCTACGTTGAAAACGATTATGATGAATTAACGTGTCAGTTCAAGTCAGGTACCATTCCTTTAGGCGTACGCAACCATGTATCTGCACATATCTAGATCTCCTATGCTCTCCTTCAGTTTTGTTGGTGATCTCTTGTCATGACATAGTATCAAGCTATAGGTTATCTTATCTCTCTGTTTCTACTTCACTTGCCATTCATTTTTCTTCCGTGGTCGTAATGTTTTCGTGTGCTTCCTTCTTATCATATGTGCAATAAATATTTCTAGTCTTCTTGCCTCTACAGATCTTTGTTCATTACCTCTTCTCCAGCATTCTTTTATTTGTCTCCTTAGTTGCTCAATGTATTCAGAACATTCTTCTGAAAAACCACATCTCTTTTGCATCCACTGATTTCTGTACTTTGTTTCAAAAGTTGCTCAGTATCTAGAGCTCACTTCCATACAATAATATTGGCTGAACATAACACGTCAGAACTCGTTTTCTTGTGTTCAGTCACAAGGATTTATCGCAAAGGATGTTCCTCCGTATATATAATGTTGTTCTAGCTTGGCTGCTTAATCTTACTGACGAATTGTCCATCTGATGTAGTCATTGTGCTAAAGAATTGGAAATTTTGAATGTTTTTTAATGTTGTTTTCTGTTTATCAGTATTCTGCATTTAGATGCGGTCCTTCAATTCTCGTGTCGACATACTATAAAGTGTATAATAACCGTTTAAAATTAAACCAGACATACTTCTGGTTCTTTTTTTTTTCTTTTAAAAGCACTTGGTCGAATTCAGCTTTGCTTATACTTTTTCCAAAGTTGGGAAGTCTATATTATTATTTTCCTGAAATTATTTTATTTAGCTCATTTTGTTTTCCTCTACAGTTCAATTCCTTTGTTCCATTTTCATTCCCCTTTATTGTTTCCATGCGTGTTAATATTTGTTTTAAACTCTGTCTGTCCTTAATTTCCTTTTTCTTTCAATTCACAACCCATTCTTCAAGTCGTGTGTCTTATTCCTCGATCATATCCAGCAGGATAAAACGTCTGCTATAGTTGCTTTGTTCCGACTTATCTGACTATCATCTCAACTACTATGACTTGCTAACGTTGCTAATCTAATCCTGTTTCTGCAGGTGGTCGCCTGGGATGTGTGTGACTTTAATGAAAGTAGAAACATGAGTAAGGTTACAGTGGCTTCATTTTACTCTTTTGAATAAATTACAAATCCTATCTTGGGATAAAGAAAACAAAAAACACTGATCTTCCTTAGCAAAAAAGCCTGATATTTTTTCCGTTGAGCACACGTAACTCAAACGCTGTTCTTTGTTGTTTATCTTCCTCTACGATCTACCAGATCACAAGTTCTGAAACCTTCTTAGGGTCGAGAAGGTCTTCAGTCGGGCAGCAGGAATGTCCCGTAAAAGTATGAGAAAAATTAAAAAAAAAACCATATTATGTAAGGATGATATTATGTATTATGAAGAGAAACAAATAATAAGACTGGTTCGCCAGCAAAAAAAGTTGGTAACCACTGTAATATACATAAGTATTTGTGTGTAATTTGGTTTATGCTTGCTAGTATGATAGATATATAGGCGTTGATTCTGTATATGTCGTCTCAGGGTCCTATACTACATAGTTGCGTATAGTGTCGTTAGAATGACAGCCGCCTATGAGGCACTTATTTTAGGGAGTACTTAGTTCACCAGCAGGCCATGTGTCCTTTCGCGATTCCCTCTCGAAGCGAGGCAATGGCTCGTTAGGATGAATCCTGGTTTCAGTCCCCGGTGAGCTATAAGTTCTGTAACTTTTTAGTTGACTACTGGCCTTAATTTTTTTTTGGCTTACGAGTGCCAGCTATTTACATATATTCCTTTATTATTTAAAGGGCATTTATTCTTCTTCATTGGTTGTCATATAAGCTAATATATTTTTGACATATCATACACCTTGGCAATATATGTCTCATGTAACCAAAGCTCCGGTATATAACGCCTGCGACACCAACACACTGCTATATGACAGCGAGACATGAACAACCTAAGCTAAGCAAGAAAGAAGGCTCAATACCTTCCATCTGCGCTGTCTACGCCACATCTCGGTATTTCATGGAAGGACAAAGTGACAAATGTCGAGGTGTTGTCACGTGCTGGTATTTAAAGCATGGATACACTGCTTAGACAGTGCAGAATACGCTGGTTTGGCCATGTCCGCCGCATGGAAGATTGTCGCATTCTGAGAGATATCTTCTACGGACAACTGGCAGATGGCAAAAGAATAGTTGAGCGACCGCAGATGAGGTTAAAAGATGTGTGCAAGAGAGACATTAAGGCACCGGACAAAAATCCAGCAACCTGGGAGGATAAAGCTGCGATGCTCTCTACGGCGCCACTTCAGATTGGGCAAAAAGAAGCAGAAGAGAGGAGAAAACATCAAAAGGAACACAAGGATTATAAGCAGCTAAGGGCTGTCACCTTAGGAACACATTCCCGTAGTCAGTTATGACTGAAGGGGCTATTATTATGTCTCAGGTTTCTCTCATCACCATAATGTTTCTCACTCAAGGGTGTCGCATGGCCATGACGTCAGTTTGCATCTCGCATGGAGCAGACAATCTTGTGGAACAAATTCCACTGTCTGTATATCTTTATGGACACATACCAGACTGTCCGTTATTTTAATTCTTTGAACAGATGGTAAATAAATAAACGAACATGGGTACATATCAGGCAGTCGTAAAACAGAAAGGAGTAAGATACTAGAGAACAGAATACTAATAAAAGTGACAGGATGACCGAGAAGTCTAATCAGAGACCATCCGAACGGTGCCATCACATAGCAGTAAGAGCGAGTCATGAAATAATTCACAGCCAACAAAGCAGAAGCTGAGTCTGCATCTGCAGGTTTTCAGTGATAACATTCTCACTGACCTCGTCATGATAAGGAATAATATATCCATCATAGTTGGCCCTGTGTGTTTTCTGTGCGATTTTCTTTTGAGGTAAGAAAGATCGCAAAGAGTCGTGTGAGATGCATATTATAAGCTGCTAATATCACCGGGAAACACAGAGAGTGAAGGAAGTCAGAAACAGCTTGTGAGCAACATTATTCATCAATTGTAGAGAAATATTTAAAAGTTACATGGTTTTATTACGTATTTTAAACGAAGCCCAGTCAGGGCCTTCACAATCCTTCAAAATGTAGAATATATTGCTATAAGTAAGATCCACATGACGATTAATCGAATCATTTAATAAAGTATATGAGTCTGAAACATGAATATCAACAAAGCCAATAAGCAAGAAGCTGCAGACTTTTCGTGAATGGGTGTGCTTAGACTAGAAATGGCATGACAAGATCACTAATGGGGAACTGATGACATGATCACTAATGTGGAACTGATGACAAGATCACTAAAGTGGAACTAATGACAAGATCACTAATGTGGAACTGATGACAAGATCACTAAAGTGGAACTGATGACTCTTCTTCTTCTTCTTCTTCTTCGTTCGCCCTGAAAAGGACGGTGGTTGCGTCGTGTCTGTTTACAACGTAGCTGTGATATCTGCACCTTTCGGTCGACACATCCGACTTCTGCACGGCATTTTTTAGGACCGGGTTTCCCTTCCCATTGCGATCCGTGCTCGCTCAGCCAGCCTGCACTGCTGTAGACTGTTTCCAGGACCACCACGTGGAGGTGGAGCACGGTCTTGACCAGCTCTGGTTCGCTGGTCCTGACGCAGGCAGTCAAGCTATGAGTCGCTGACTGCGGTCTCTATTGCTGCGTCTTGAGGTCCCGGAACTGATGACAAGATCACTAATGTGGAACTGATGACAAGATCACTAATGTGGAACTGATGGCAAGATCACTAAAGTGGAACTGATGACAAGATCACTAATGTGGAACTGATGACAAGATCACTAAAGTGGAACTGATGACAAGATCACTAAAGTGGAACTGATGACAAGATCACTAATGTGGAACTGATGACAAGATCACTAAAGTGGACATGATGACAAGATCACTAAAGTGGAACTGATGACAAGATCACTAATGTGGAACTGATGACAAGATCACTAATGTGGAACTGATGACAAGATCACTGATGTGGAACTGATGACAAGATCACTAAAGTGGAACTGATGACAAGATCACTAATGTGGAACTGATGACAAGATCACTAATGTGGAACTGATCACAAGATCACTAATGCGGAACTGATGACAAGATCACTAAAGTGGAACTGATGACAAGATCACTAAAGTGGAACTGATGACAAGATCACTAAAGTGGAACTGATGACAAGGTCACTAATGTGGAACTAATGACAAGATCACTAATGTGGAACTGATGACAAGATCACTAAAGTGGAACTGATGACAAGATCACTAAAGTGGAACTGATGACAAGATCACTAATGTGGAACTAATGACAAGATCCCTAATGTGGAACTGATGACAAGATCACTAAAGTGGAACTGATGACAAGATCACTAAAGTGGAACTGATGACAAGATCACTAATGACAAGATCACTAATGTGGAACTGATGACAAAATCACTAAAGTGGAACTAATGACAAGATCCCTAATGTGGAACTGATGACAAGATCACTAAAGTGGAACTGATGACAAGATCACGAATGTGGAACTGATGACAAGATCACTAAAGTGGAACTGATGACAAGATCACTAAAGTGGAACTGATGACAAGATCACTAATGTGGAACTTATGACAAGATCACTAATGTGGAACTGATGACAAGATCACTAATGTAGAACTAACGACCGGAACCAGATAAATGCCAGAGTAACCAGATGTGAGGAGAAGAAGACATTGGCGTTGGATAGGACACACGCTGAAAACCTAGTTGATAACATAGCAATGACACAGCAATGACATAGCAATGCAGCACTTGTTCAAAAAACCCCGGAGTAAGAGAAAAACAGAGACCAGAAACAAAACAAATGGAGAAGTGAGATGGAGACAGATTTGAATGGGATAAAAAAGACATTGCAAAGATGGTACAGGACAGGAAGACTTAGAGGTATTTTTAACGACCTATGCTCCAGGGGGAGTCGAAGAGTAGTGATGATATTAATAAAGCCATAAAGAAAAATGGCCTGACAAATGGACAAAGCAACTCATCTTGCACAAGAACGTACTATGGATATCCCTACAACCAGATCGGTCTTAGGGCGGCGTGAGCGGGACGACCGCCCTGGGCACTAAGGCCACGGGGGCGCCAGAGATAAAATAATAAAAAGAACTATGGTTGTCATGGTAATACAGATCTGTATCATTTTATTCGAACACCCGAAAACCGAAATATTTTGAAAATCAGAAGTTTCTGTAGGAGATTTTGGTCTATTTTTCGAACACATTATTGGGCCACTTTGGCTATTTTGGGTGATTGGGGCTACTTTTTTTAACGCGATTTGGGCGATATCTAAAATCCGAAAAAATCCGGTTTCCGAAACACAGCTGGCCCCGATAATTTCGGATAAAAAGATACAGACTAAATAAAAAATAAGATTACATACCACTGGTAACGTGCTGTCATTGATATCCCACTGATGATTCTGGTGGGGTCCTCGGGGTGACAGCGGCGTACAAGAAACTCCTGTTTGTTGTATGTGATGCTGAGCTGGTGTAGAGGCTGATGGGGAATGAGCGTATTCAGAGCAGACCCCCGGCGTCATACTTTGGTGTCCGACACACTGGGAGGACACTGGTACAGCGGATGATTCGGATGATGATATCATGGTAGACAGTTCTGACTCAGCTAGTACAAGCATGGCAGCGGTACAGTTACTAGCTGAAGCATCGGAAGAGAAAGCTCTTTCCGAGTCTTTTCTCCGTTCGGATGATTAGTGGATTCAGTTTTATTGGCCGCTACGAATGTGGATTCTTTGCTGTTTGTTTGATGAGATTCGTGTTCTGTGAACAGAAAATCACAGTTCTGCTTTAACGGATTTGCAAATGGTTGTAAAGAAGTTAAAAACAATTATTACATTTCAGCTCATTATGGAGTAGAAGTTCTTAAAATAAAAAGATGCCAGGCTTTTTTGTCTTGTGCCATTCATTCATGGTCTTTCCGAATCTGTTTTATCCCCAACATTTCTGTCTCTCGCTCTCTTCTCCATGAGTGTTTTTGGGTGTCGTTTCTCTAACACTGAGAATTCTAGAACAAGGAATTACTTCTAATTCTATTAACTGGTTTTCATAATGCGTTTCCTAACAGCCCCGCCGTCTTCTCCTCAGCTTCTATTTTACCGTGTGTAACTAGTTCTTTCGATCAGTTCCAGTACTAGTAATCTTGTCATACCATTTCCATTCATCTGCTCATTGCAAATGCCCATTTATAAAAGTCTGTGTCTTTCTGATTGTCATTTGTATAGTTCTGAATGTTTCAGAGCCATACAATACAACGCTACAATAACACGATTAAAAAATAATACAATAAAAACGATACATGGTGGATATTTTTATCATAATTGCGTAGTCATTATAAACAGTGGTTCTCAGGAAACTCAGGAAACAAGCGAAGAGCGCTGGCGTGGAGGAAACAAGCTTATATTATAGCATTTCGGAGCCGCGCTAGCGTAGTGGTTACAACACCGCTCTGGCGACCGGGTGATTCAGGATCAAACCCGGGCGACGACATTTGAGGATTTTTCGTCGACCGGGAATTGGACTGGATTAACTCGAGACCTGGCGAGTACATTTGAAGGAGTGTCGTCGACCAGGGATTGGCGGCTCCTGAGCCGACCCAGCTGCAATGGGTACCTCCGAAATCGGAGAGTATTTGCCTGAATGGCGAGGGACACCTGTCTCTGTACAAGAAAAAAAAAAGGGATACTCACGTAAAATCAATGTCAGGTTAGACATCAGTAATAACCTGAGATTTCGCCTCGAGTATTAGCGGGCGTACGCAAAAAAAAAAAAAAAAAAAAAAAAAAAAGCATTTCGTATATATACTCATCTTCTAAAGCAATGCGACGATCTTCACATGCTACACACAACAACGAAGAATAATCTTAACATTTCATAACTGCAAAGATGTGAGACACACTGAACACATAACATTGTCTTCCATGTAGAAGTAGATGACACGAGACGTTTTGTGTGTTAGGTTTTGGTTTAGCCAGATGTTAAAGATCGTTCACTTCCATAAGCATGTTTTTTTCATACACAAAGTTTTATCAAATAAACAAGGATGGGAAACCCGAGGCCTGTAAACAATAAATAAATAAATATACAATACCAAACCTATATTCTGTACTGTACTGTTCTCATTCTTCTATCATTTACTAGACACAGGATTAAGATCTTTGTCTTGTGTAATCTGACCTATACTGTTAAATAGGAAAACTGCAGAAGTGATTGCGTATATAATTAGTCTGGATCATCCTTAGGTACATATCCGGGTTACATGGAGAGATAGTGCTAAACCTCTGTCCACAAAGCATTATTTTGCGTCTTTAAACTGTCTTCATATTGTCTTCATTAATCCAGCCGGATTAACCATACAGAACTGATTCTGTTCGGGCATCTGGCATTCCAGTGTTCCCCAAACGGTAAATAGCTTTAAACAATAAACGATTTTTACTCCAGACTCATTCCTATCAACGGGTGAGCAAACTTCGGGGATGTTAAAAAAAAAAAAAAGCTTACGCAGAACAATAGATCCCCACACAAAACGACGTTACCAATTCTTCCCGCCTCTTCTTCTTTGATCCTTAGCCGCCGACCATCAAAGCAGTCAGTGGCCATCACGCCTAGTGGCGTCTTGTAGGGCAACAACAAAGTGATTCCACTTTGCTCGGTCAGTGGCCATCCTTCGTACAGTGCCCTAACTCTGGTTCATGCTTTGCATCTCAGCCTCCACAGTCTTCCCGTACTTATCAAATAATCCCAAGAAAAAAGTGAATAATAACATATCACCGAATATCACAGCACAAACACACTATCATCATTTTTTATTTGCGTTCCTTATGGAGCACTGAGCCCCCACTGTAGCTGAGCTCTTTTGTTGGAAGTCTTCACCATAATATTAATGTGCCCTTGCAGCTGTGGTTTCTGTAGCAATACGTTTTACATGATGAGGTTGAAAGCTCAAATGGACTACCTCAGATTAGTCGCATCTAACCATTACCCCAAGCAGCAGTGGGCCTATTCTTCTTTGTCTCCTTAGAGACCCCCCGGGAACTACACATGGGGCTAAACACATTCCCATGACCATACAATTACCAGCGCTCACGTTGACTAGTATAATTGGCCTGCACTTGGAATCAGAGAATATACTCTTTTTTCTAGTAAAGCATCAACGAGTCACGAAACGAAACAGTTCAAAAACTTTTTTATACAGTGTTTCCCAAACATATAATACTCGCGTACCCATTACGAGAGGTTAGCCTCACCACTGTAATGTATTAAAGTTTAGTGAATTCTTTTCTGCAATTTAAAAACAAAAGTATGATAAAATAAAATTAAAATGTCTGCTGCATACCCATTAAGCCCTTTTCGCGTACCCCAGTGGTATGCAAAAATAGTAACACTTACCAAAGAACAATGTGCAAATGACGGTGTCCACAAAAATATATTTATAGAATGTGTGATCCCGTATACACACATTGGGATCCTCGCTGCTGCTACGTAGTTCGTGTACTGTGGTGATGCACAGTGGTTTTTTAAAAATACTTTTGAATAAGTAAAATTGCCGTTAGGTATTGCTGCTTTTGAATTTAATTCCCGTCTTATGACGGGCTTTTACAATAGTTAAAATATAGTAGTGCTTTAACAACAGCTAATAGCGCCCTACATTAACAACAAACAAGGACAAATACTTTACCTCATATCTTCTCATAAGAATCTCCAATACCAGTTGATACGTCCTTCAGTATTACGTCAGATGCCCATGACCCTGTGTGCAAGAATATAATACATTTTAGATTGTAGGCTTCATGGATCCAACATTACACCAGCTTGTTCTCCTAAGAACAGGGCTGTAGAAGCACCTGTTTGATAGTTTTGCGCCACGAAATATTGTCGTTTATTGCAACTTTTAAGAGTAACATTTTATATTTTTATATTTGATTTAAATTTTGTTTTTGTTTTTTTAACACAGGTTCGGAGACTTAAATCTATCAGTAAAAATCATTTATTAAACATTGAGCTGAACAAAACATTTCAATCTACAATACATAAATAGTACATATATCTGGGCAGCTAAGGTTTTACTAATTATCAGTGGAAACTAGTGCGCATCTCGCAAACTTAATGAACTTTTCACATGTTTTTGCTTTTTTATTAATATTTAATAAAGTGTCAAAATTGTTTCACAGTACGTCTTAAAGCCCCGGATGTTGTGGAAAAGTGGAAAAGCAGCATAGTAACAAGTATTTGCGACAGTGTGGTTTAAATTGTGTAGTCCTTTTTGTAGGAAATTTGCGACAATTTTCTTTATAAAGTATATTACCTTTCCCTTCTAGCTCTTGGAGTTTCTAACATTAATGTTCTTTTTATTATAATTTATCTTTTTTTTTTTTGCATTAATTTATTACAGAATTCTCATCACTATCGCCATATTATATCTTTATTATATAACAATAACGCAGGATGGTTGACTAGGGTTGTGGAGACCTCACTAAAAAGCTTCACGATTTTGGTCTCTTGATACGCTATAATAAAACAATAGAGCTCGTAAACTTTACATTAAGGATAATAAATTTACATAAGCAAAACCAGATTCAAATTGGAATCATGGGTAGTTAAAAAAACTGTAATAGTCTGGAACGAATCGAAATATCGATGCAGCGAAGTCCGCAAGATTTGTCATAGGTAAAATATTGTAAGTCATGAATTGAAGGTCCTACAACATTTCATTCGAATATGTTATATCTCCATCTTATGCCAAAATAAAGTTATCTTCACAGCAAGTAAATTACTTGTGGTCTATCGTCAAAGAGTGGAATACGTAAGCTATATGCCCAGCGAATAATTTTGTGAAGCCATACCATTTTACAAGTAACTTAATTGAGCCATATTCACATATAATTTACGCTTTACTCTTGAGAGACTTATATATGTTTGTTGGATGACTGAAAGTTATATTTTGGACACGTGAATACATACATAATTACATTCCCAACTAATCCTTACTTTATATTCTCAAAGAATGACTTACTTTGAAGCAGTATAAACAGTGCGCATTCTCATCTTATCAATTGAAGTTTTAATTATGGCAGCGGAATGATTACTAGATGTTGTCCTTCCGCGTTTGGAGATTCCTTAGATGAAATTTGGACGAGACAACCGTTTATTAAATTAAAGGTTTTAGAATCTAGTCATCAAACTTTGACACACAAAGCTTCAAAATGGGCGTGATGAGCAAGACGCCGTCGCTGACAGCGCGCGCGTGAGTTGTAAGCGCTCACAATCCGCCAAGATAAGGCACGTGGAGGAGGATTTGAAGGCGGGGCAATGTCATCCATTTAGCCAATCCTTACTTTCGCCTCACCTTAACGGGATGTTATAACTATCCACAGGAAATCAATACGACGTTAAGCGACGCACGTGCCGAAGTTACTGCGAATTATCTGGACCGTGCGCCAAGAAGTTCATGAACATAGCACGTAAGTTGGGAAGGAAAAATGAAATGTAGGCTGTGTAAAAAGGTGAAGGTAGTTCTTTAGCAGAATCTGTCGTAACAGAGCGAAATGCTAGAGACCACCATATTAGGTTCAGATTTTTTATGAGTTTGGGTTACCAGTTGCCTTTCTGCCTTCCTTAACTTTCTTTTTTCGCACCAGGGGCGAAGTATTTGGCACCAGGGAGGGGGGAGGGGAGGCTTCCTTTAGCACCCCCTATAAAACACAGAACAATATTATTATGCTTGTAAGTCCATTTTTTTAAACAGTACAATATTTGTCATAATAGTGTTCGATGGCACCCCCTTTCCTGGCTGTCACCCAGAGCGAACCCCGCGCCCCCGCACCTCCCTTAGTGTACCACTATTTCTTACTTATCTTTTCTCTCTACTTCCGGCAGTGGCGGCCCTTTTGGTCTAGCCATGCCAGTTTAATCCAGTGTAGTCGCTTTTATTTTTTCTCTTTTAGTTTTCCCTTTCTTTTCTTTCTGTTTTTATTAGTCTTTTCCTGACGAAGGCATTATGATCGCAACCTAGGTTTTTTCTCACCTTTTGTCCTAGTAAGACGTATTACCGTTTTTTCTCTCCACCTCACCTAACTCATGAGCAGAGTTAGGTATCCGTTTACAGCTGGGTAGACTGGGGTGTGACGCTACCAGCTTCGATCTCGGAACCTAGTAACGTAGATGCAATAGCCAAGCGCATTAACTTCTTAGCCTGCGGAGGCTCACAGGTAAAGGTAGTCACTGACTACCTGTCTCATTTCGATCAACTCAGGTGATCAAACTTCGATAAATAAATAAATAATACACAAAGGTATGTATCAGCACTGGTGAGAAATAAAGAAGTAGAAGACTAGACAACAGAAAAACAACAGAAGTGATAAGCTTACCGGGAATAGAACCCAGGACCTTCCGAACGACACCTTCGCCTAGCTACGGGAGCAAATCGTTGCTATCCTCTCTACCAACTGAAGACCACAAAAATAATGCTTTATGGACAGAGGTTTAGCACGATCTCTCCATGTAACCCGGATATGTACCTAAGGACGATCCAGACTAATTATATAGGCAATCACTTCTGCAGTTTTCCTATTTAACAGTATAGGCCAGATTACACAAGACAAAGATCTTAATACTGTGTCTAGTAAATGATAGAAGAATGAGAACAGTACAGTACAGATGGTAGGTTTGGTATTGTATATTTATTTATTTATTGTTTACAGGCCTCTGGTTTCCCCTCATTATTTGTTTGATAAAACTGTGGAATGAAAAACAAATAGTTAGCGCAGGAAAACAACACAAAACGACTTCCCCAAATTCTTTCCGTGCTTATCAAATAGTTCCAAGAAAAAATAAATAACAACGTATCACCGAATACCAAAGCACAAACGTGACAACACAGGCTGTTATCATTGAGTCCTCACCGCAGCTGAGCTCTTTTGCAGGATCTCTTCACCATAATATGAATGTGCTCATGCAGCACATTAAAGAAAATTAAAGAAAGCGGTGGTCACTCGGAGGTTGTTAGTATCTCGGTAGAGTTTGTCCAGGAGTTGTACTGGTGAATGCCATAGGGCTTTCTCTGTTCTTCATATACTGAGTCGCAATGGCTAAGAGTTATCGCGACGCGCCTCTAATTCTAAAGGTAAATTAATATTAGACAAACATAAAGGTATGTTAACAGGCACTCGTAAGAAATAAAGAAGTAGAACACTTGGACAACAGAAAAACAACAGACGTGAGTGGCTTACCCAGGGTTCGAACCCCGTACCTTCCGTACGACAACTCCGCCTAGCTATACAAGCGAATCACACTGACCCCACGGCCAGCTAGGCATCCCCAAAAAAGGATGCTTTACTGACTAGTCATCAGTGTGAAACACAAGACAACACCGGAAGTATACAGTGGGCAACTCAGCCCATTAATGACGCAATCACTTCTGTTGTTCCTCTATACAGCAGTATATGTCAGTCCAAACAAGACAAAGACCTTGATACTGTGTCCAGTAAATGATAGAAGACTTAAGGACAGTAGTATAGAACAGAGGGTAAGTTTCTGGTATTGTATAAACATTAATAACACATAAGGAAGGGAAACCCGAGGCCTGTAAACAGTAAATTAATATTAGACAAACATAAAGGTATGTTAACAGGCACTCGTAAGAAATAAAGAAGTAGAACACTTGGACAACAGAAAAACAACAGACGTGAGTGGCTTACCCAGGGTTCGAACCCCGTACCTTCCGTACGGCAGAACCAATGGTTCCTGACGATGTCATACTCCCCCATCTCCTTGGTAGTGAGATCTCCTTGGTAGTGAGATCTCCTTGGTAGTGAGATCGGATGCCTACCGTTCTCGGATAAGGGCAAAAAAATAGGAGGTCCCGTATGATCTAGGGAGGAGATCGGAGCACTGATGGAGTTGTCCGAGTGCAAGGAAGACTTACCTTACAACCGAACCCAAATTATGGTGATGGTATCAGGATCTGTTCCGAGGACATACCCGACAAATGGCTTAATCGTAAGAGACCTAAAATTGAATTGGCTGAGGGCTATATGCCATGTAAAACGTTGTTCCAGTTTTAGCTTCAGAAACTCAGATAAGAACACAAGAAGTGATGTTCGCACAGAAACAGCTGACTATACTGAACCTTGACATTTTACTGTCAATTGCTTTTATACTGTACAGCGATAACTTATTTCCGGTTTATTTCTGTCTGCTTCCGTGCCATTTAATATTGTCGCCGTCCTCTCTTTTTTTTTCCGGAAACGTTTTATATTCCTTAATGTCATAACAAGCGGCCGATTGACAGAGTGGTTAGAGCACTGGTCTCTCGCGGCAAATGTATCGGGTTCGATTCACGGTATCGTCACTCTTCAATCTACCCAGTGTAAATGGGTACTTGACTTTGCATTTGAGTTAGGGAAAGAAAAGGCAACGAGGAAGGGAACTGGTCACCCCACCTCTCGATGCAGGACCTAGTATAGTGACGTCTCTAACACTTCACTCCCCTACAGCAGTATCTGATATGGGACTACCTTGACCTTTTATTAAAATGTCATAATGCAAAGACACTGGCATTGCCACGTAAACTAGTGCCCTTATGATCAATTATTAATTGCGCAACAGAAATTCTGCCATAACTTTATGGTTAATGACCCTATCAGGATAATTCTTTTGAGATTTGAACAGCAACTACGAATACATGTAATTATGGCAGTATGAAATCGTTATCTTTGGCATTTGACGAAGAAATTATGATTGTGTCGGAAAATCCACACAACCGCATTGAAATCCCACGAAAGCTTACAAGAAGAAAAGTATACTCAGGCGCAGACCTCTGAGGAAATAATGGTTAGACCTGAAATTACGTGTATAAGCCCGATCTCAGATATAGTTCCTTACTTCTTGAAATCACTTCAAGATCTGACACAGCTGAGATAATATCTAGAGGTCTGACACTTATATATTAGAAGTCTGAACCCATAACACAATAAGATAACTGAGAAGAAGCCACAAATGACTGCTATTGTGAGCTATTTGTAGATCGAAGCTTCTAGCAGCCGCACGACTTCGAAGTACCACTGTTCTGAGGGTAGTTCTGTACAAATCGTTAAGCTTAAAAAATATCTTAGTGAATTAATGTATATTTAAAATTGATGAATATTTAAAACTGATGTTATGCTTAACATAAATCCTCGTGTCTATATCTTGCGTTGTGCCCGAAGGAAGATGGCTCCCACCACTATATGACGTCAATCCAGGACAGAATTGGCTCAGCTAGAAGTCCTTGTTAGGACTGACTAACGATCGCTATAAAATCTGACAGTCCTTTTTAGGGCTTTGCTTTTGGGTGTTGTGCTCAAAGAGTCTGTCTTCTCTTTTTCTTTCTTGTCTTTTTTCCGGTACATTTTGTCGATGTATTGTAAGGGAAACAATTTGACTAACTTTGGCATAACACTATGCCAAAAGGGAGTATTCATGACTGGGTTTGGAAAATGTGTTTAATTGATGTTAACATTTTTAAATATATTGTAATGTTGTACGACGTACCCCCTTTTGACTGACAACAACAACATCAAGACAGGGTTGTCGAAATGAGGAATCTGATCAACAGTGGCCAGTCAGCATCAGAGGGCCATCTTGGTCATACTCCATAGATACCGTAATCTGGTCTTATTTTACAAGTTCAACTAGTGGTGAAAACTTAAGACAGTTTTGGAAATTGTGAACTGTTTAACAGTGGACCAACTTTGTTCCTGGCTTACGCATAACTTCTTCAATGTCCAGATGTTTCAGTGACCGAGGGAAATCAGCTGATACAACGTGTCAAGCAAGTTAAGTAGAACTTAACGCGAAAAAAACAACCCATCACACCCAAGCCAATAACATAATGACAATGACCAAACAGTGAGTATATATTTTACACCTTTAAAGTGCATTGATTTGTTTATAACTGCAAGTAATGAATTATTTAAATTTCCAGTTATAATTTTGTTGCGTGGTCAAAGAAATATTAATAGTTTAAAATTTGCACGGAATAAATACGAGCTGCACTCACATATTTATATAACACTCTAGGAGAAAATGATAGGTCTAGCGAGAAGGCGACTTACTTCACAATTCTCTTCTACACGAATCATCGAAGACTGCGCAGTTAACTACCTGACTGTCTTGTGTCCTCCCTACCACTGGTTCACTAGCTCTCTTCTTCATTTCTGGGAACTACTTTGTAATTTTCTATCCAACATCCATCTCACCACACTTAAGATATTACAAGCCAAGGTTATATACTTTTATAAATGGGTGCTTGAGTAGACTAACTGGTTATGGTTTGGTTTTAAGGATTATTTTCATTACACCCGGATAACGCCATCAGTGCTCCGATCTTCTCCCTAAGTTAACACAAGGAAGATCTCAGCACAGTGGCACGAACTCCGTATCACCGGCGAGAATCCCAATGTGTGAATATAGGAATAAAAGACAAGAACAGGTATGACAAGATCAAAAAGTGTGGAGGAGATAGAAAGAATCAGTGCCATTATAACGTAGGTGAAGAAAAGACCAGTTGAACTGAACGATTTTGACATTTGACCACCCTTCATACTCTTCTTTGTTCACTCTCATTTTCCCATATCGATTTCTTTTATAAAGTTGGCTTCTCTCTCAGACTGCTCTTGACGCCATTTAATTTCATTTCTCCTTCAAATGGATCGGTGAACGCCATACTGTCATTATGCTCCTTCAGCGGAGCCGACTGTCTTGAAGGGGATGTCCAGCATGGACACTTATCTGGCTCATTCTCGTTCATTCTTGGTTTAATGAGGTTATGACCTCAATATCTAAACAAAGCCACTCCGCCTACGTCGAGATTGCTAACCAGTTAGTGTTATATGTTACCGATTGGGAACATCAAATATGTTAAAATTTCCGCAGGCAATTAAGATTTATCGCTGTGTGATCTCTTATACACATACAACTGTGGATATATCCGTTACAGGAATTCTAATGACTTACGTACTTCTCTGTCCCGTTCTGAGCACAAATGGCTCTGTATTCTGTATATTTTGAAACTTTGCCATTTGGGCGTGTGAACGAACGCACCACGAGTTGGCGCAATCTGATATCTTCCTGTCACATTTCTTGTTTAACAAAACTGTCAGGTATATCACACGAATATTGATGCGCGACCAGGGAATACGAGCTGCTGGCATAGAATAGATCAGCGGTTTTCAAACTTTTGTCGGGCGCGGCCACTTGATCACCTGTGCTATTCATATGCTGCCACCTTATGAAGAATTACAATTTAAAGGATTCATTCAGCACCAGGTATAACGAGCATATATCTGATTATTTGTTACACAGCAAAAAGAAATTTACTTGTATTAAAAAGTCAGGTCATGTAAAATATGACTTAGTAATAAAAGGTAAAAGGTAAAATATCCCGTTACACGCCCATTGGGGCATATTGGGAATATGGTGTTAGGTCCATATTTTCTTGACCATCGGCACACTAGGGGTGATGTGGTCAGCAGTAATAATTGTACTTATTTAAAGTTCTTCTGTAATCCCATGACAAATTGGAAGAGAGATTGAAACAAGATGCCAGAAAGCCAGTACAGTGACTTAGCTGTTAACTGTCACCACTAATCAAAAATAACATCACTATGGAAACTAAACAACGGCTAATAAATAGTATATTCTCACCAAATTTTAACTATCTGTAAAGGGCAATTTTTACTATCTTGCAATATAATACATTTATATACTTATTATGTTCGCAAATATTTTGTAATCAAAGTATTTCCTTTTTAAGTGCTTAAGGAGAAGTCATTTTTGAGTTACTTCCCTTGAAAGTAGTTCCGTCATCTTCGATCGGACTCCGCGGACGAGTCTAGGCCTACTGCGATTTATTCTTTGGCTGGGTAGGAATAGATTGTTCTTGCTTCAGTATTTCTATGGCCTGAATTTATACGTAGTGTTTGTATGAGTAGGACGAGTCTGTCTTATATATGGATATCTTTACATTTCTAAGTCGAACTATGTTGGTTGTCGCTAGAAAAGGTCAAAGGCTATGCAGCGGAAGGATCGCTAGCAAGGTGTGTGATTCATGGCCGTCATCCTGTCTGGATGTCGAATTTTGTTGTAGCAGGCCTATCGCCGAAAAAGTGATCTATAAGTCAATGGGGAAAAGTGATAGTCATTTAGACATGTTGTATGTACTTTACCCCAGTGTTTATTCTCTTTTGCCAAGGAATGGCAAAGTTATATTTCGCATAGAAAGGTAAAACCACAATTTATTATGAACTTGGGCTTCGCCATCGTTGTTGATAAACAGATGCACAGTGGTACTTTTGAAAAGAATATTTATTCAAAGGAAGACGACATTCCTATATATCAACACTAGATTGTATGATATTATTCAATCACCTCTATGAGAGAAGCTATGAAGAAGTGAGGACATTTAACGAATGACCAATTTTGGTCTGGGTCCTATAGTGAGTGAAACTCACGAGAGAAGAACAGCCATGTTGAAATTCATATACTTTGTATTTATCGAGTGAGAAAAAGGGATGCCTGTACTATCGCTCGATGAACCAAGAGATCACTGCTACATGTGAGAACCCATGTCTGGGATTCCTATATCTTTATGGAAAATATATATATTGAACTTTACGTGAAGGGATATTCACTAGACGAGGTTAGGTCTAGGAGCCTTCCTATATATTGGTTATGGTCTGACGTGCCCAGTCAGTAAAGCCAGATGATTTACATGATGGAACTCTGAATGCTTATTTACGAATGCTCCATTATGATATTTGCCAAGCATGAATGCTAACTTAAGATGATATTCCTGTGATCAACATTATGCTGTCTATGTCGACATTTGTTCCTGTAACCATACACGTACTGTCCAAGTGTGCGTCCCATTAAATGTTATAAAAAGACCACCGTAGTTCCAGTACTTCTTGAATTCGAACAGTGTGAGTATGAGTGATGTACTACCAACCTGTCAACTCTATCGAATCATGCTACCATTCGCGTTCTGACATTCACATACACACTCATTGTTTACACTCACATTCTTGTCGGAGCCTCATCACGTTCCAGGACAAGATGACCTGTATGACCAAAACTGTGCTGGGTTTAATGAGTTGACAATCGTTACACTTTACTACACCAGTCCCAACATCTACATTTATCAACTGGTGGACATTCACGTCATTTAACAAATAAAGCGTGATTCAACAACTAGTAGCCAGTATGAGTTAACAACTAAACAGAGTTTAACAACTGGTGTGCCAGCTTCCTGGGTCAACCTGCACAGTGACCATATTGAGAAGTAAACTACTGAGACCAGACGTTCCTTGGGGTCTGTTACGACACACAAATACATCAGCAGTACAACTCTACAGTGATGTCAGCGTGACCTGTCCTGTCGACAGTATGCGGTAACTAGGTCAGCGTTTGTTGACATTTGGTTCGTTGGACATTTGCCATACAACTGACAGTGTTACACAGCAAGCTTGGTTGAAACATAGAACATTACACATCAGGACTGGAGAATATTTGACAGTGTTTGCGAAAGGAAATGTTATTGAACTGAGAAGTCCTACATCGATTGTTATCATTCACATCAACGATGGAGCTTCTATTTCTGTGTTGAATTTAAAATAATTAGACCAGAAGTATTTGTTTAATAAAGTACCACAGTACTGTACTATTAGACAGTGTAACTGAGCCTTCTTTACAACACATTCTTTCTGCAACACTCTATTTACATCATATTGCCATACTATTTATGCAATTATGTATTTATGTTTAAATATTTATATGTGATATTTGTTTGTATCCAGCGGGTTGTTGTTTTCGTTGGGCGGTGTCACACAGCAGAGTATCCCACGTAATAGAGGGTCTGATGTGTGCGTTTCTATAGGTGCAATTTTCTTGATTGAAAATTTGCTGCGACAGCTGTTGCTATTAGTGTTAGCTGTGAAGACTGTACTCATTGTTGTTTTTGTAATATTCCTCTGTTCTTTAGTTTGTTTTGATTTGTTTGTAATTTGTTGGTCTACCCTATTCTATCTTTCAGTTCTATTCTCAATTTATATTTATATACTGTGGCGTTATTTGTATTTGTTATCCTCTTGCGGTTTATCTTTTATTGTTTTCCCATTTCATTTATTTCATTTCCGCAAATGTTTTCATGTTCTCCTGTATAACTGTTTTGTTTTGTGCCTGATCGACATACACTATTTAAAATATAGTTGATCATATAAATTGATGTACAAGAATCAACTGATAGTTAATTGCTATTACTAAAGGTACACAGTTGATGATATAAAACACTATTTCTGGTGCACTGCACTTATATTATAGAGTGAACCAGCAACTTATAGCTGTTATTATATAAGGATTTATACAAGACCTTTGTAAGGCTTGTTTCCCACAGTGATTGGGATAGTTAAGTACTATTTTCCACAGGTTAAAAAGTTATCATACAAGGTCTTTGATTAAGACTAAGAAAGTGAATTTATTTACTTTTGCAAATTACTGATCTTATTAGACAAGATGTCTACATTAGATTATTTTATCACACAAGGCAAGGCTCTTGATAAGACTGGTCAGCAATTAGAAGAATGGGCAGTTGCTCAATATGACAAAGCATTAGCTGCTGAAGAAAGAAAAGCATTGATTGAGGAGAAAAGATTAGAAGCTGAGGAAAAAAAATTACAAAGAGAGTATGAACAAAAGAAATTGCAGATACAGACTGATGAAAAAAGATTCCAGATGGAAATGGAAAAAGAGAAAAGAAAAGATGAAGCTGCTGCAGAAGAGAAAAAATTACAAGCTGCTGCAGAAGAGAAAAAATTACAAGCTGAAGCAGAAGAGAAAAAATTACAAGCTGCTGCAGAAGAAAAAAGATTACAAAGAGAAGCTGAAGCAGAAGAGAAAAAAGCAATAAGAGAGCATGAACACAGAAAAGAACTTTTAGCATTTGAGTTAGAAAAGTTAAAGTTAACAAACATAAGTGATGGTAATCAAGCATCTGGTGGTAATGGTAAACCCTTTACTTACAAGGTCAAGGTACCAGCGTTCAACCCTTCCAGTGATGACATAACATTCTGGCTAAATAGATTTGAACGCTCGTGTCGAGCACATAATGTGGACAAATCACAATATGCTAACCAGTTATCAGAAAATCTGAAAGGTGATTCTCTGACTAGTTTAAGTTTGGTTGAAGAGGCTGACAAAGATAACTATGATGTTATTAGGGCAGCCTTATTAAAGAAGTACCAGTTGTCTGAAGAGGGTTATCGGAAGTTGTTTAAGACAATGGTGCCTGAGGCAGGTGTAGAATTCTCAGAATTCATTGCAAGGACACGTCTTACATTTGATCGTTGGATTGAGCTATCCAAAACAGAAAAGACTTATGAAGCACTTATGGACTTGATACTCAGAGACAAGATTATGTCAAGTATAAATAAACCTTTCCTCGAATTCTTACATGAGCGTAAACCTAAGTCTCTAAAAGAAATGGAACAATATTGTACCCAATACGTCACTGCACATCCGGACGTAGCTATTAGCAACAATAAGGTTAAAGAAGGTATGCCAGTTGCTTCTGCAACACCATACAACCCTAATCACTCTCACAAATTCCAAGGACCTCAAAATAGGTTTAATAAAAAAGGTAACTATTACAGTTATCAGAACCAAGGTAACCAATCATTTCAGGGTTCTTCTTCGAATACCTGGAGAAGAGCTGACAGCCCTCGATTCAGGGGTGGTCATAATTACAGGAACTTTCGCAAAGGAAGTCATTCTAGAAACTATCCAAGTTTTCCTTCATGGAGACAACAAGATCATAATTACAGAGATACTCATTATAATGAATATGATGATAGTAACCAAAGGAGCTATGATTCAAACCCGAGTAGAGGTTATAATAGTGGAAACAATGATAAGTACAGAGGCAATAATAACAGAGGTAGAGCACAATTCAAAAAACATAAAGCTCATTACCAGGCGAACTCTGCACAGCAAGAGTCCCACGAAGCCTATAAACAAAATAAAGATAATGATGACTCTAATAATATGGCATGTGCCGCTTTTGATTTTGGGAGAGCATCTCAGTGCCCCCAATGCAAAACATTATTTGAGCCAACCACAGTGTCTACTTTAAGCTGTGGGCATCCTCTTCCCGCTCTTCCTGCGTCAATCGCGCATGATGGGAGAGGTTCTCTTGTCTTACACAAAGGTTTAGTAAATGACAATCCAGTCTCAGTACTTTTTGATTCTGGATGCACAACTATTGGGGTTAGGCAGTCACTCATAGATCCTTCTCATTCTACAGGCAAAGTAGTCAAATGCGTAACATTTGGCGGCACCATAGAGAAATACTCTACCGCTATCATTAGGATTGCTACTCCTTTCTTCACAGGAGATGTACACGCATGTCTTTTGCCGGATCCGATCGCTGATCTTATCATCGGTCGCATTCACGGAGTCAAAGAATGTACTCCGGAGCAAATTTCCGTTTGGGAAAATCAAAATATGCAATCTGCTAATGCGGTAGTCACTAGAGCTCAAGCTCTCAATATGCCTGAAACTTCATCTGTTGAAGATAATGAAGTGCATAACCAAGATGATCCCTTGGTAATTTCTCGTGACTCGTTTATAAAACAACAAGAAGAAGATCCGACTCTTAAGAAATTCTTCACTCTTGTAACGAAAGGTGATCCGAATAAAGATTCAAATTGTAAATCTTGGATTACAATGAAGAATGGCGTACTTGTACGTATGGTGCAAGACTCCACTAAGTCAAGTCATTCTCAGATTCTTGTACCCAAGAATTTGAGAGTTAAGATCTTACAACATGCACACGACTCTCAGTGTGCTGGTCACATGGGTTTTTCCCGTACAAAGTCAAGAGTTCTTGCGGCTTTCTTTTGGCCTTTTGTGAACAAGGACATACGGATCTATTGTCGATCCTGTAAAGTATGTCAAGAAGTCAAATCCAAAGGTCCTCGTCATGCTGCGCCTATTCAGGCTGCAGATATTCCTATTCGTCCATTCCAGAAAAGGGCGATAGACATCATTGGTCCATTCAAGATCAAATCTGCTAGAGGACATCAGTTTATCTTAACGTGTGTAGACATGTGCACACGTTGGCCAGAGGCTATCCCTCTAAAGAGCATTACTACCGCTGACATTGCAGATGCTCTTTGGCTTATATTTTCTCGGCTGGGATTCCCCGGAGAAATATTATCAGATCATGGCACCCAACTGATATCGGATACCATGTCTCAAGTAATGTCTACTCTACAGATAGAGAGATCTTTGAGTAGCATCTATCATCCTATGTCCAATGGGATGGTCGAGCGACTAAATAGAACACTTAAGAACTTATTAGGGAAGATAACTGAGGATCATCCTCAAGATTGGGATAGGGTTTTACCCGCGGCCCTCTTCGCGTACAGAGAGGTCCCCAATGAACATACAGGGTTTTCTCCCTTTGAACTTGTCTTTGGCGCGCGACCGCGCGGCCCAATGTCTTTGCTGCATGATCTTATAACAGCTGACAATATTGACGATGACACAAAATCTTCTTACGAGTATGTCATCGCGCTGAGACAAAAGATTATCGAAGCATGCAAATTGGCAACGTCCTCTTCTGAATTTGCTAAGCAGAAGGCAAGACAATTTGCTAATAAGAAGAGAACTTTACGACAACTTTGTCCTGGTGACAAAGCATTTGTTTTGCTACCTTGTCGTGAAAATAGACTCCTTATTAGTTGGAAAGGTCCGTACGATATAATATCGAAAATTTCAGATGTTGACTACATCGTCGATATTAACGGGAAGCATAAAACCTTCCACATATATATGCTTACGGAGTTCCATGAACGTCCTGACTATCTACAGCCTATTTTCCAGGCAACGGACGATTCTCATGTCAAACATGGTCATTACTCATCACTGTCTGTAATACAGGATGAGGAAACAAGTTTTTCGGATGTTAATCTTCCGCTTCCAATGATCCCACTTCATTCTAGTGAATCATGGAAAGACGTTACTGTTTCTCCTGATTTGTCTCTAGGAGAACGGCGACAAGTTTCGTCTATGTTACAAACATTTCAGGATGTCCTCACTGACATCCCTGGACAAACTCATGTCATTGAGCATGACATTGTTCTAACTGAACATACTCCAATTAGGGTTAGACCTTATCCTATCCCTATACATTTCCAAACACAGGTTGAAAAGGAGTTGGATGAAATGATAGATTTACAAATAATCGAACCATCCACTTCTGCATATTCTTCGCCGATGGTTATTGTTCGAAAAAAAGACAATAACATACGTCTTTGCGTTGACTATCGCAAATTAAATCAAGTTACGAAGTTCGATGCTGAACCTATGCCTTTACTGGAAGAACTACTTACTCGTCTTTCTAAATCGCATTTTTTCACTAAACTTGATTTGTCTAAAGGATATTGGCAAGTTCCATTATCCGAACGCGCCAAACCTCTTACCGCTTTCTCTACTCCCAGAGGCCTTTTCCAATGGAATTTTATGCCTTTCGGCCTTATGAACGCACCAGCTACATTTGTACGCATGATGCGTCGAATCCTATCGTATCGGTCAGATGTCATTGCTTATCTAGACGACATCTGTCTTTTCAGCGATACTTGGGAAGATCACTATTCAGGGTTAGTTGAATTATTATCAACTCTGCGTGAGTATAACCTGACAGCAAAACCATCTAAAGCTTGTATTGGCTTTAGCGAAATTGCTTTCTTAGGCCATCGAGTAGGTCACGGTTTCTTGAAGACAGAAGACCATAATATCACTAAGATACTTAACATCTCTATCCCTAGGACTAAAAAGCAAGTGCGAAGTCTTTTAGGTCTCATACAATTTTATGGACGTTTCATTCCGAATCTGTCCTCTATCATGGCACCTCTCTCTACACTATTAAAGAAAGGGTCGCCTAACATGGTTCACTGGTCTCATGAATGCCAATCTTCACTAGAGAAGATCAAAACTATGTTTTCATCACCACCTATTTTAGTGTTACCTACAACAGATAAGACATTTGTTCTTCGTAGTGACGCTTCATCCACTGGGATTGGAGCGGCACTAATGCAAGAGTACTCTGGAACTCTGCATCCTGTAATGTATATATCCAGAAAACTTAATGCTGCAGAAAGGAATTACTCGGTTTTAGACCGTGAATTATTGGCAATGGTTTGGTCAATTCTCAAACTCCAAAGATTCCTTCTGGGCGCGCATTTCGTAGTGGAAACTGACCAAAAAGCTCTTACGGCTATCCAAAGTAAGAACTTGAAGAGCTCGAGATCAACTCGATACGCAATCGCTCTTCAACCTTTTCATTTCTCGGTACGAGCTATCCGTGGTTCAGAAAATGTGATGGCGGACATTCTGTCCAGATGCCCACATGATGCCACTTAACTGTTAAATATTGGATCTTTTTAATATGTATAACTTTACAACAGTTATTTTTTGTTTCTTTACTAAGATACACATTTGTAATTTAATAATAGAATGATGGTATCGCTACTTAGCGGTTTATTGATGTTTATTCACCGCTGTTCTTTGATGATTGTTTCTTCATAAATCATAAATTTAAGATTATAGTGTGAATTTTTGGTATGCATTGTATAATTACCAGAATTGTATTATACGTACATCACACCTTCCTGGAAACATTTATTCGTAGAGAAACAATTTCTCTCAGATTTTGAGATATATTCTCACCGGTCATATTAGGAATTATAGTTATTCCTGATATTTTCATCTGCGCAGTATTCTTGCGTTGTGAGCCTATTCTACGTGCTCCGAGATGTATTTAAAAAAAAAAAAAAATTTTTTTTTTTTCCCGGGAGGTGTGGTAAGACTGTAAAGGGCAATTTTTACTATCTTGCAATATAATACATTTATATACTTATTATGTTCGCAAATATTTTGTAATCAAAGTATTTCCTTTTTAAGTGCTTAAGGAGAAGTCATTTTTGAGTTACTTCCCTTGAAAGTAGTTCCGTCATCTTCGATCGGACTCCGCGGACGAGTCTAGGCCTACTGCGATTTATTCTTTGGCTGGGTAGGAATAGATTGTTCTTGCTTCAGTATTTCTATGGCCTGAATTTATACGTAGTGTTTGTATGAGTAGGACGAGTCTGTCTTATATATGGATATCTTTACATTTCTAAGTCGAACTATGTTGGTTGTCGCTAGAAAAGGTCAAAGGCTATGCAGCGGAAGGATCGCTAGCAAGGTGTGTGATTCATGGCCGTCATCCTGTCTGGATGTCGAATTTTGTTGTAGCAGGCCTATCGCCGAAAAAGTGATCTATAAGTCAATGGGGAAAAGTGATAGTCATTTAGACATGTTGTATGTACTTTACCCCAGTGTTTATTCTCTTTTGCCAAGGAATGGCAAAGTTATATTTCGCATAGAAAGGTAAAACCACAATTTATTATGAACTTGGGCTTCGCCATCGTTGTTGATAAACAGATGCACAGTGGTACTTTTGAAAAGAATATTTATTCAAAGGAAGACGACATTCCTATATATCAACACTAGATTGTATGATATTATTCAATCACCTCTATGAGAGAAGCTATGAAGAAGTGAGGACATTTAACGAATGACCAATTTTGGTCTGGGTCCTATAGTGAGTGAAACTCACGAGAGAAGAACAGCCATGTTGAAATTCATATACTTTTTATTTATCGAGTGAGAAAAAGGGATGCCTGTACTATCGCTCGATGAACCAAGAGATCACTGCTACATGTGAGAACCCATGTCTGGGATTCCTATATCTTTATGGAAAATATATATATTGAACTTTACTTGAAGGGATATTCACTAGACGAGGTTAGGTCTAGGAGCCTTCCTATATATTGGTTATGGTCTGACGTGCCCAGTCAGTAAAGCCAGATGATTTACATGATGGAACTCTGAATGCTTATTTACGAATGCTCCATTATGATATTTGCCAAGCATGAATGCTAACTTAAGATGATATTCCTGTGATCAACATTATGCTGTCTATGTCGACATTTGTTCCTGTAACCATACACGTACTGTCCAAGTGTGCGTCCCATTAAATGTTATAAAAAGACCACCGTAGTTCCAGTACTTCTTGAATTCGAACAGTGTGAGTATGAGTGATGTACTACCAACCTGTCAACTCTATCGAATCATGCTACCATTCGCGTTCTGACATTCACATACACACTCATTGTTTACACTCACATTCTTGTCGGAGCCTCATCACGTTCCAGGACAAGATGACCTGTATGACCAAAACTGTGCTGGGTTTAATGAGTTGACAATCGTTACACTTTACTACACCAGTCCCAACATCTACATTTATCAACTGGTGGACATTCACGTCATTTAACAAATAAAGCGTGATTCAACAACTAGTAGCCAGTATGAGTTAACAACTAAACAGAGTTTAACACTATCAGTGTCAAGCATGGTTCCTGACCCAAACACAGAAGAGGAAAATCCCATCCTGTGAGATGATTAAGAAAAACCATTAATGTTACCAGGAGAGACAGAATGAGAAATGATCACACCAGAAGAATTTTGAGAACTATATCCTGCATCAAGTACTTAGAGAGACAGAAAATTAATCGTTTGGCCATTTCATGAGAATAAAACCCGATCAATCACCACTGCGTGTTTATAACAGTAGATCTGGTTTCAGGACCCAGGGAGAAATAAAAAAGCGGATGAATAGACAACATCAGAGAAATCCTACTACAACACGGGTTCACAGCAGACAACATCAGAGAAATCCTACTACAACACGGGTTCACAGCAGACAACGTCAGAGAAATCCTACTACAGCACGGGTTCACAGCAGACAACGTCAGAGAAATCCTACTACAGCACGGGTTCACAGCAGACAACATCAGAGAAATCCTACTACAACACGGGTTCACAGCAGACAACATCAGAGAAATCCTACTACAACATAACACGGGTTCACAGCAGACAACATCAGAGAAATCCTACTACAACACGGGTTCACAGCAGACAACGCATCACCTTTGTCTCAAGAACGCAGACTTCAGCTTCCCACTACGCTTCATGGCAATAGTGGTAGGAAAACGTAAGTAAGTAATCAAACTAGAACAATTTAATGGTTCAGTGGAATGGGGGGGTTTGGTTCGGATCGTCAAGCTGTCAGATTGATTCAAAAGACAATATTTTAAATCACAGGGTTGGCTCCTTCTTTATTTAGTCTGTTCCTGTATTTATTTTTCATATGGACGGCAGCTAAATATGTTGCAACTGTGTTTATTATTGCTGTTTGGTTGATTTTATATGACTTTATTTTTAATATTGTAAAATATTTATTCCGTATATTGCAGCTTCCCTGGGCCCTTGTCACGGAGCAAACGTTGAGAACCGCTGCGATTGGATGATAAAACTGATAGTTTTTCTTTTCTCCCCATAACAGTTGCAGAACATCCGTTACAGCAATAACTAAATAACTTTAAACTATAGCAGGAGAGCTTATTTAAATAAATGCGGGCAGAGACCTATCTTTCATATAAAAATGATAATTGCCGTGCGGATAACACGTAGTTATCACAGAGAAGTATATTTGTAATTAGCACATATTATACCAGTTAACTACAGAAGATGGGCGGGAAAATGAAGACTACAGTCAAATAGGTCTCTGTTAACTAGGCTGTAATGTATCATTAGTAAGCAGTGTGTATCATTATAATAATAATTAAATTGATGTGTACACAATTCAACAAGTGAGATTTATGAAAACGAGTCTGTGTTTGTTTGTCTGCGCTTTACCGTGTAATTCCTAGGTGTCTCTGAAGAGACAAAGAGAGGATACAAAGAACTGGCACACTCAGGCATACTTAGTTCAAGGTGACTAATATGAGGAAATATTATCATGAAGAACAAATTGTCACCGAAAACCACGGCTGCAAGAACATAATGAACGCTGGAGCAGGCATCCCTGAAGGTGACAAGCTACAGTGGTAGCTCTATGCTCCGTAAGAGGCGGAAAGTATATATATGTACTAGTGTAAAAGCCCGTCATAAGACGGAAATTATATTCAAAAGCACCAATACTTAACTGCAATTTTAATTATTCAGATACTTTTGGAAACAATGTTAGTTGTGAACATTCGATTGTTCATCAAAAGAGCACCTTGATTTTCTGTTGTTTTAATTTGTACTTTTACATTGTTGGGATTTCTCGATCGAGACAGTGCGACGAATAGCTGTCTATGAGAGAAGACTGGCTCGTTCAAAAATATTCCAACATGTTCAAATGTTTGCCCCTGAGATTTGTTGATGGTTATCGCAAACCGTTCACAGTTAGATTTTAT
The DNA here is from genome assembly GCA_024509875.1 of Oreohelix idahoensis. Lineage (NCBI taxonomy): Eukaryota > Metazoa > Mollusca > Gastropoda > Stylommatophora > Oreohelicidae > Oreohelix > Oreohelix idahoensis. Next base: position 320,004 of record JAMPIV010001871.1, read on the forward strand.
TGGTGCATGCACACCAGTCCTGCAGTAGTAAGAAAAAGAACACTTTAATGCTGTATACGCCAATCCTGACAAATGGAAAGAAGCCATGGACAATTAGTGAACAAGCTAAAAGGAATTGTGAGGATTCGTGAAGGAAACCTGTGCACAAAGGAAGTTTATATGTTAAAAAGGATTGATCTAATTTTTTGGGGGCATGTTATGAGAAGAGGAAAGCTGGAATATATTGTAACAGCAGAAAAGATTGGAGGGTAAAAGAGAGGCGATTTGGGACAGTTTGACATCGTGACAAGGAAAGACGTCAACAACAGAATTGACAAACGGCGCTGAGTACATGAGGTCGTGGAGAAACATGATCCCTAGGCTAACTGGCATAGGACGAATAGAAGCAGGAGAAGGAGAAGAAGGCCAAGAAGAAAAAGAAGTAGTAGAAAAAAGAAGAAGAAGAAGAAGAAAGAAGAAGGGGATGAAGAAGAAGCAGAAGAACGAACGAACGAATTTTATTTTCAAAGGGTTAAGAATTGGGTGGCAGGCCCGTCTATCATTCTGCCTTTCACCCACACTTATCTTGCATTCTGTATCCTTTCATTCCCACATGTTACTTTAAGCATCAATTTAACGGCATGCAAGATAATAAGGTAATAAAACAGAATACATGTAAAGGATCCAATCATAATCATAATTAAGTATTTTTTTTAAAAACAAAATAAGTAATAACAAAAGAAAAAAAACCAAACACACACACACGCACACACACAAAACAAACAAACACATCCAAAACATCCATATAGTAAATCCGACAACAATTCGAACATAATCAGACTGGATAATAAAAAAACTTAAAAAATATTTTAAACACACGCTTTTAATGCACTAAAAACCCAAAAATAATTTTTCAAAGAGTTTATAACTTGCAGTTAAAAAATGTAACATCAAATTGACAAAAAACGTGGGGCGCTTAAGCGCTTATCATATATTTTATCCATAAGTGTCTGATGAAGTATAAAGCAAAGTTAATTTCATGCAGATCAGCGCCCCACGCTTTTTGTCAATTTGATGTTACATTTTTTTACTGCAAGCTATAAACTCCTTGAAAAATTATTTGTGGGTTTTTAGTGCATTAAAAGCGTGTTTAAAATATTTTTTTAATATTTTTTATTTTCTTCTTTTTAGTGTTAGAAAAATTATGACATACTAAAACATAAACAATATTTTTACTTATTGTAAATCTGGTCAAAAATTTCTTAAGCGATTCATTTCTTTTAGAGCGTCAATATTACATGGCTTTGTGCCTGTTAATTTGGTGCAATCAATTTCTTCAATTTGAAGGCCATCTAGAGATCGAACTCGACTTTCCTTTGATTCATAATTTTACCATTTGGATTGTTTCCCTTGATTTAGCTAGACACTTGTTTGAGTACTGCCCTGTTTTACGCATTAAAAAAAATAAAGCACACCACATACTCTTGAATTTTTAATTAACTTGATTATGGCCCCTGATTTGTTTACATTTCTTTACGAAAAACTTTAATTATTCATAATGTCATAATTACAATATTAAATTATTAAATACTGACTGATTATTGTATTGTCATCGGGCATATACACAACTATGCCAAGTTTCAGAGCTATTGCTCATCTGGAAGGGATTTAAAAATCGATTGCAAGATTTGAAAGTGACATGAAAGTGACAACCAAGTGAAGTTAAATTAAAAGCGCGTGTAAAAAGAAAAAGGACCCCTTTACACGCCCATTTGGGCATATTGGGAATACAGTGTTAGGCTCATATTTTCTTGACCATAATCAGACTGGGGTGGCATAGAATTAGAACTCATGAAATATTTGAACACTCTTTTGAGACTTGGTGTGTATTTCTTTGCCCTCCTAACTCAAGAGCAGAATCAGATAGAACGAACGAACGAACTTTATTTTCAAAGGGTTTAGAACGGGGCGCGCAGGCTCGTCTAATATTCTTCCCTTCCTTTCTCTCGTCTTCCATACTGAATCCATTTACTTTCACGTGCATTTTGAATATTAGTTTTCAATAATAAAATAAACAAAATACAATTCATTCATTCATTCATTCATAACCCTCCGCTCCCCAAGAAGCACAGGCCTTCAACAAACACATGCCAAGTCCTCCTGTCACGTACTATCATCTCAAGTTCTTTCCACGTTCTCCTCATCATTTTACCTCTGTTTCCAGTTCTCTTCTCCTCTGCCTCTCTTGCCCTGGGAGTTCCAGAATAAGGACTACCTTGTAGTGCTATCAACAGGTTTCCTTAGTGTGTGTCCTATCCATCGCCATCGTCTCCTTCTCATCTCTCGTTCCACTGGTACTTGTCTGGTTCATGTCATCAGTTCCACATTGGTAACATTGTCATACCATTTTAATCTTTCTATTTTACGCAAGCACCCATTTGTGAAAATCTGTAGCTTTTTGGTTGTTGTTTTTGTTGTTCTTGTAGCGAAAGGTTTTTATGATGATAGTTGTCAGTATTAGATACTGATAGAACAGAAGAAGATTCCGTCTGACAAGAATATATTCCCAGTGTCAGAAAAGAGAACTGGTTTCACAGGATAGTCACGGCTGTGGAAGTCTCTGCGTCAGCTAGTATTCAGATTAAAGTCAGAACCTAAGATGCCACCTTTGCTATGTAACTTAACCTATGATAAGTAACAATTCAGTAAAATTCAAACTCCAACAGTATAAAATTGATATGTCAGATGAATACAATTACTGAATCATTTATTATGTACATCTATCTTTGTTATCTTCTTATGCAATTATGAATGATGACAAATGATAAAGTGAATTAAATAAAAGATTAATTTCCCACTTAATTACAGTTGATTTTAAATAAGTATTAAATAAACAAAAGTCCTTGTTGATATCTTACTACTTACTTACTTAGTCGTTCCTCTTCTACCGTGAGGTGTAGAGGTTTGTAAGAGAGGGCGCCATACTATTCTATCGGCTGTCTTCCTCCTGGCTTGGTTCAATTCTAGTACTCGGTCCTTCAAAGATTGTCTAATGTTGTCCTCCCAGCGGACTTTGAGTCGTCCTGGAGGTCTGGATCCCTGGCTCTTAGTTTCCCATGCTTGCCGTGGTAGCCGATCTTCTCCCTTTCTTAAAAATAAGGTTTTGCCTCGTTTTGGCGAGGCGTGTCCCGTTCAACCTAGTCGGTTATATTAGGGCGCATGTCCAAATATAAAAGACCCTTAGTCTGAAACATTTTGCAGACATGGCCAAACCATCTCAGTTGGGGCTGTTCTACTTGGGTCTGCAGGGGTTGGGTTTTTAGGCCTTGACGTATCGTCTGGTTGCGGATCATGTCTCTTCTTGTTACTTCGACCACCTTCCGCAGATACCTCATTTCCGAGGTTTGGATCTGGCTTTTGTGGGTTGTGGTCGTTGCCTATGACTTGTATCCATACGTCAAGACTGGGACATAGGTGGAGCGGTATACAGCAATCTTCGTCTTCTTACTAACTTCTCTTTTGCTGAGGAATCCTCGATTTATGGCTTGAAAAAGTCTCACAGTTGCTGCTCTTTGGGTGGCCAACTCTTCTTTGATGCCACCCTTCCGGTCTATGACAGCTCCAAGGTATTTAAAGTGGTCGACCTGCTCCAGGACCTGTTCTCCCAGCTTAATCTGATGTCTACTTTCCTCTCGTGATATCACCATGGTTTTTGTTTTCGAGCTGCTTATGATCATCCCTCTCTTTCCCAGCTCTTCCTTCCAGACTTGCAGGTTGAATTGAAGATGTGCCTCTGATTTAGCAATCAGGGCAACATTATCAGCAAATGTCAGCTCTGAAATACATACCTGTCTCATCTTCAAGTACCTCACTGAATACTTTCTTGTCCTCTCCTTACATGCCTTGATGACATCGTCCATGAGGAGTATGAAAAGATAAGGTGACAGGATGTCACCTCGTCTTACACCAGTGGTGATCCTGAATTCTTCTGACTTATGGTTTTCCGTCCTACATAATTTCTGCAAGACTTGTAGAAGCTCTGTATAGCATGAATCAGAGGTGTTGGAATGCTCTTCCTTGCCAAAAAGTCCCAGAGTTTGTTCCAGGGGACCTTGTCAAATGCCTTTTCCAGATCTAAGAAGCAAAGATGGATCTCACTCTTATACTCAAGAGCCTTTTCACTCAACTGTCTGAGTGTGCAGATTAGGTATTGATTACTTCAATTTGCTCGGAAGCCACACTGGACCTCATCCATTTGTGGCTCAGCTAGGCGTCTGAGTCTCTGCTCCAGTATTCTAGAGTAGATTTTACCAGGGACACTGAGAAGGGATATGCCTCTATGGTTTCCACATTGTCGGTTGTCACCCTTTTTGAAAATCGGTGTCATTATGGTATGGTCTTGTTGCACCAAGCTGCCTGTAGGACCTTTAGGAGTAATAGGTACTTAACCATTTCTGGTGTTATGCCATCATGTCCTGCAGCTTTGCCCATCTTGATTTTCTCTAGTGCTGCCTTCAGTTCTTCCATCTTTATGTCATCTTCATCACCATTGGTTTCCCATTCTGTGTTAGAGGTTATCATTTCTGATTCTTGACCTTGTCTACCATCCAGGAGCTCTGAAAAATATTCTTTCCATCTTTCCATTACTTCTTTTGGGGCAGTAAGCAATTTGCCTTGCTTGTCCTTTATAAATTTAAGAGGGCGCTATTTTTCCTTCCTCATATTCTTTAGGGTCTTATAGAACAATTTCTGGTTTTCTTGCGCACCGCTTTCTAGCTTTTCTCCAAATTCTTCCCAGGACATCTGTTTTGCTGCTAGCACCTTGTTCTTTACTTCTGTTCTGAGTATCATATATTCTCTGTATTTCTCTGTTTTTCCTGGTGTGTTTTTTGCTCCTAAGTATTGATTCCATGCATTTTTCTTCTCTCTTATTTTCTCTTTAACCTCATCTGTCCACCAAGGTGTTCTCTTTCTCTTGTTCCCAAGTCGAACTTCACCACATGCTTCTGCTGCAGCTGTCTTTATGATGTCCTTGAATTTCAGCCAGAGTGTTTCCAGGTCATCAGGTTGTTGTTCTGTGTTTTTCACTGCTGTAGCAATAAGCCCCTGGTATCTGGTCTTCACTTCTGGCTCTCTCAGCTAGTAGGTCTTAATGCTTGTTTCCCCTTTTCGTTTACTTAGCTTCTTGCGTGATGTTAGGCAGTTCCTAGGCCGAGTAACTCTTTCAGTGGTATTCTTTTAATTGTTAACAAGTAGTGGTCACTTCCAATCTCTGGCCCCCTACACACTTTAGCATCCCGGACATACTTAAATGAGCTCGTCCTAACTATGGCAAAGTCGATCACTGACTTCTCAGTCATTGTTGGTTCACACCTAATGTATACATGTATGCGCTTATGGGGGAACTTTTTGTTTGTAATGATCAGATTCTGCTCACTGCAGAATCTAAGGAGTCGCTTTCCATTGTCATTAAGAGTATCTTCTCCATATCTTCCGATAACTCCACCCCATCTAGCATGGTCATTTCCAACTCTTGCATTGAAATCTCCGAGCATGATTATTTCATCCAGGCAATCGTCCACTGTCCTTTGAAGCAGCTCGAAGAATTCCTCCTTGACCTCTGCTCGCTCATCTTCATTTGGCCCATACACAATGACAAGGGTGACTATGGTTAATCTTTCTTTTAGTTTTAGGACCATAATGCGTTCCGAGACAAAGTTCCATCCCTCGATATTATCTTTTTGGTATTTGGCCACAATACAACTGTGACGTACGTATAATGGAAATATAGCCTACAGTATCTGACAGTCTTTCGAACCTCTTAAGCGTCCTATGATTTGCCAGCGAAAAACGCCGGACCTTTTTAAGTGCCCTTTGATGTTCGTACAGAGGGAAACCCCGAATCCTTTGATCTGCAGAAGCGGGCAAAATTCTTCGAGAACCCCGTTAGACGTGAGAATTCTTCTGTTGTCGATTAGCAACGCTGAGACAGAGCGACCGTAAAACCTTTTATCTGGCGAATGTTGTTTTTAGATTTTTTTCAGATAGAACTGATTAAGACTAAATAAGATTGGTCCCTTCTGTATAGATTCTTTAGAGATAGGTTGATAGCTTGTTTGGTTTGTTGTTAGGAGGTATAATGTTAAAAGAAAAAATATATTTTTTCACGAGTGATGATGTGTGGAAACTAGTTTAGAGTGCTGTGTCCGTTGAAATCGAGAAGCTTCTCTCTGTTCATGCCCTATCTCCTACAACAGAACTTAGTTTGGTCAGACAGTCTACTAGAGATATAATATGGGATATATAAATATAAATTATATATAAATATATATATATATATATAATATATAATATATATAATATAATAATATATTACTATCACCAACTCACATACACAGCCACATAAGTGACGACGACAGTTTAGACGCACAGACGTGAAGGTGAAAACTACATCAGATGGGAATAGGGGGATTTATTATGGAGACAAGCTGACCGATACACGTAAATAAAGTTTATGTTAATTTTATTTATCATAAAGAAACTTTACAACAGCAGCAAGTTGAATATCAAATCAAATACAAAATAAACATAGGTTAATGAATTTATTAAAGAGTTAGACTCATATGTGTAATCCACCTGATAAGATCTTTCTTTGGGAGACAGACGTCATCATCAGTTGATAAACTCTTTTAATACAAGACCCGCTTGGGCCACTGAGGCATAAAGACTATGCTGGAATAAATATCTGAAGTCTGCACTTCTACACATATCACCAGAGTTAAATACTGTGTTTGTTGTTGTTTGCTTCGTAGCAGGTTTTGGAGTATGTGGAAAAGGGATGTGCAACTTGACCTACGTTGCAAGTATGGTGTGTAGCGACAATAGATTGAGTGTAGGTAATATATATATGCGATATAAAAAAAACAAAAGAGGTGTTGGGGTGATAAGGAAGAGTTCGTGTGTGTTGACAAATGTACTTTTCTCAGTCTACCAACTCATGTATGGGCTGGAAGTTCATCCGACACCAATCGATTGTGTAATCCTTTACTACAGTTTAATTGGATCGTACACAGCTCGACACTAAGGCACAGATAGCTGGGCAAATCATCGAAGTGTTGGCATATCATACATCCATTGGGGTTGGTAGCAGTGGATAAATGGTCTTGCAATGTTACATGGGGCACTCATGAAATAAAAATATGAATTAATAGTATAGAATGTGAGCTTGTCCAACTAGCCATAGCACTCATTAGGTATTGGCCGCCTTATATATAAGTATATTCGAATTCTGAGACTTTAGCTGACTAAAGCACGTCAGATTTATGAAAGCACTAATCCAGGATGACTTCTAGACCTAATCTCGTCTATGTGAAGATTCCTTTAACATAACGTTCCTAGCAGGCAGATTTATTGCCAAATAAATATCAGGACTTGTAACCGGCTAGCAATAGGGTTCTCCAATGTGTCAGCAGGTGATAGCTCGAGGACATAATCAAGTCGATAATACATGGCATTCCCTTTTCTCTCTTGAAAGTCATTGCTAAATGTTATTACAAGATGGCTTCTCATGCTTGATTCTGTCAGGCACTCACGTTTAGGATACCAGATAAGTAGGAAGATCCTGTCCTAAAGTTATGTTCAATTCATTAAATTTTGTTTCTATTGCTCTAGTAGATTCTAATCACTGATAGCCGCTAAATTTGACTGCATTCTACAGGGAAATAGTGGCTTCTATGGTAAATACAGAAAGAATTCGTTTTCCATCTAGTGATTAAATGCAATCCACATCAGATTGTCAGAGTCATACCTATTGGCAGTAAAAACGTGCTTCGTTAGCGATAGTTTCTAAAGAGATATGGCTTTTATTACCTGGCGGCTATCAGAAAATATGATTCTGCCACTTATTTCCTTAAGCAATAAGAATATAAACACTTGGGGTAAACGAGCATAACGACATAAGGGTCTAGACGATCTATGCAACTTTCGCTTCCCCATAAATATACTGAGATCTACTTTTATCCTCGGCGACAAAGTCCGACATAGAAAACACAGTCCTTCCCTTGATCAGCTGTGCGAAGCCCAAAACAACGGTTCTCTTAAGACACCATTCAGCCAGGAATCAGTTCCCTTTGACCACTCATCAGAGACAAAAAGAACGATATAGTTTCGACTTTAGATATTAAGGAGATAAATACGAGATATAAGTCGTGAGAGAACAGCACATCGTCCTATCTCAGTGACCAGAACAATATCACATAAATTCAGCGGCTTCATAGATTAGCCATGCACTGAAAGCATGAGTAAGCAATCTATTACTACCCGCAAAATCAAAGAATAAATCAGCAGTAAAAGCTGGATTCATACCGCGGAGTTCGATCGAAAGAGAGGCGACAACATCAAGGGAAGTTAAATTCAATAATTGTACGTTTCGCGCTTGAAGGCACTTAAAATAATATCTTAAATTTGTTGGGTACTAAGATAGTTTGGTGCGACACATATACGAAAGTATATCCAGATGTATAATATTGGGAAGTAGATATCAAAGAGCCTTGCAGTGCGGGTAACACAGTGGCAACCCTGCGCCTCTGTTTAAGGTAATCAAAAGAATCGCGCCTGTTCAGTAAGAGAAGTTATATTAATCCCGCCAAAAGAGAATTCTAAAGGTGTTTACTATCTACTGGTCTAATAATATTCGCAATCTGACAAGGGTAAAATGTCCACAGGGAGTTAGTACGGCATTTTTTTAAAAAAAATGGCACGTTTTAGTTAATCTATTGCTAACGGAGTTAAACGATTGTATTAAGCAAAATGCTATTTGCATTCATCAGGTGAATCTTTCCTATCGAAAGTGGGTACAGGGAAATTATAACTAGATCATCGTAAGGCCAACTCATTGGCGACTGGCTTTGTTTTCTTATCACATACAACATTAAGTGGCCACTGATTCATTACGTGGATAACTTCACCGTACTAAACTTTGGTCCATCTTATCAGACACCTTCTGACTGGGTCAGAACTTTAGCACCTTTTCTTACACGTTTATTTTTTTGATTGTGCGTACAGTCCAGGTAAGTTCTTTTGGCTAAAGAGAACTCCCATGTCTTCAAATGGCATCGAGACAGGGTATAAAAGTCCAATTATTCGTAAGGCCAGAGGGAGCACTACGCGTTCTCTTTTAGGGCCTCAGGACTGATATATTATAAGCGGTCTTCACAATGTTACTAGTTTTATGTCATATTGGGGTTTTGGGGGTGATTTGGGGGGGATGGGTTGTTTGTGTGTTGCTTGTAAATCAGTTCAGCCGTAATATAATGTTCTAAACCTGTGCTCCACAGTGTCAGAATGTCATTGAGGTTATCCTGGGGGGGGGTTAAGTCAGTAGCTTAGGAGATGTTCAGGATGTCGGCTTATACTTCTCTTCCAGTATGAAACGAAAAAAATTTCTATTGAGATCGATACCACAAATTAATCTAACCTGTCCCGGAATGTTAAAGGTTTGTTAGGTCAGCCACGAATGGGGACTGAATGTAAATGAGATTGAAGGCAAACAAATTTTGATCAACTGTCCTAGGTTCCAACAGAGGTCGACGCGTCTTGAATTGTTCTTTGGGTTTGGTATTCTGACTCTCATTTTGGGTGTAAATAACAACCTCAGAAAGATTTTACGATTGAGAAAACCTGATCCACCCGGGAGGCTCGCAGTTACTATGATACTCCATGAAATGTTCTTGAGTATTGAATCTACTCTTCAGGTTTACATGGAAGCCGCTGGTAAGAATTTTGGTTTGACTCGCAAATCACTGGTAGAAAAGCATTAAGAGAAAAATACAATGCTTAACCAAATAAGTATAAGTATTCGTCATCGTTCCTGTTCGACTCACTCTCGAATGCGTAAATATAATATTAGTTCTACATCGGTTAATTTAACGTTAAATGTATATAATTACATACAGAGCTTAGAGGCTTGTCATTATCGTTTTAAAACTCCCAATGAAATAATTCTAGTCAGTTCGTAAAAAACAGCGATTTATCAGGAATTATGAAATATATATACATATTTCGTCAATAGCTCATTGATTAACGGGGCCTTTACTAAGGTTGGTTAAAAAGATTATATCTCTGACTGGTTAACTAACAAGTAGTAATTGAGATTTTTCTTATATAGCTAGGAAGAGTTTAGGCTAGTAAATATTATGTATTTCTGCTATTCCACTGTAACACGAGTATAACTAGAGAAATACCAATTTACGGACCGATATTAATAAATTCAACTCTTGTCCAAAAATCTTTATAGAAATATAAATTGATACGATCTTACCACTATAAAATCATTTTTCAAAAATCACTATATAGGTATTTTTACCTTCGACACAAAATCAAACTTCTACTAGACTATCTCGTCAAACGTTAAACTCATAGAAACTATCGTATACAACCAGGGGATTCTAGAAATCGCCGCTAGATATCTTTAATAAGCAGGGGAGAACTGAGTAAGTTTTTAGTTATAAATGCTCTAAGTGATATTATATCTACATGTAACATACTAAAGGAGACTTATATTAACAACTTATTGATCGATTAAAACAGATCTCTCTGTTTGCAGATAATGTTAACATAAAGCCTAGAGTTCAGATCTTCGTTCAGATTTCGGCTTATGTGTAAACTCAAAGGGCTGCGTTCTACATGTTTGAAGTAGCTTCGCCCGCTAGCAACGTCTCTGTAAAACCATGAAATCAGGCTGCCCTAAAGCGTAAATTTTGGCTAATAAGTCGCAAATTTCCTTCGTCTCTTTCGTACTGCTCCGTTCTTCTAGGTCGGATAGGCCTATAGTCTTTTGATCTCTACGTTCTCACCTTACGTTGTTAATATAACATTAGGCAGAGGCGAATGGACTCAAGGTGAAAATGTTAATAGTATAATTATCCTTCCCTTTTTCCAAATATTATTTCGCACCTTGAGTCGCATAGTCTGATCTCCATTTATACAAGAGCTGATCTGTCGATCAGGGGGGGGCATTTGTAAAAATAATACAGGGAGCTCAACTGTTAGGCGTAGATCTGGTCTCGTGGTTAGAACTTCTCAATCAACAGGGAATTACGCAGATACAGCAATAAAATAATAGCAATCGCTAATCTGAGAAAGAGACACAGATATGCATGATGTCATTGCAAGGCATATGGGCAACTGATAAGAAGTAAAATTGTAGATTAATGACATAAATGATAATATGAAAGCATTATTTTCATAATATGTTCAGCGAGGTGAAGCATCTGTCAGTATCAATTGCGATTCTCTGCCGATTCAGCATGGTGAATAGTGAAAAGTAAGCGCCATCTATGTTGTTGGATCATGAGAATATCTAATAATATATTATAAAATAGCGTAATATAAATCGTATATATATCAATAAACTAAGAGGTTTCTTAAACCTCGCTATTTCCAGTTGTCCCTCAAGAATTTTGGATAGTCTAAGGCACGTATCTAGAAGCCATGTGGAAGATGTGTTATTTATAGTATCAGTTTTGGTGGGGATCGTTTCTATTTCTGATTTTGTGGTAATGAGTAAATTAGGCATTTTAGCGCACGTGAGTTTAATTGTGTTATCTTGTTTTTTACGCATTATAATTCACGTAGGATTTGTCTAGCTGTTATATGAACTGAGTGAAATATAAATAACAGCGTAAAGACTTATTTTTTTAGCGCAAGTATGTGCAGTTAAGAAATGTAATTTCCATTACCCGCTGTTTTTTTCATCACATTAAGAAGAAAGGTTGAATTGTATTTATGTTGAACTTGGGTTCACACTTATGACGGCAGTAGCCTGATAAAGTGACTAGAAAAAGATTATCATCGTTTATTTCCTATTTGTGTTGTATTTATTATAAGCTGACAATATTGTTAAATATCATAAGCGACCTAAACAAACAACGCCATCTGTTGCGCTGGCGAAAGCTGAGATCCAGGTATAGAGGGAAGCTTCAGAGCTAAAGTACAAAGCCTGTGTGCCTTTTAAATTTAATCAGGAGCTGTAACGCGGAGTGGATAAGAGATCGGTCTTGTCGACTTCCGCGCGTCTCCGTGTGGCAGATGATGTACGAGGTATATAATAGTAGGCATATTTTTTTCTAATGTTTCTTTATTCTGCGGCAGACCATGATCAATAAGGGCGACAGACGATCTTTTCTTTTGGGATGATTGAGAGTGGGGTTTCATTTTACTGATATGATTAATGTTGTCTTTTTCATTTGGCTTTCGCGTGCCTTAACCATGTTCATCGTCCCTTTGTGAACAGGATTGCTCAAAAAAAGGACAAATTAAAATCATTTTAAATGGTAAATTTATAAGCTACCTTGACTTTATATACACCCAGAAGGAATTTGTTTGAACTTTTTTATCATCTAACGTGGGTTGTTGAAAACATATAACCCAATTGTTTTCATTCCGGCGACTTTTGACAGTCGTATCTCAGATGTGGGACTTTTTAAATCGGCAGTAAGAGTTACTCTGGTTACGATGATAAGTTGCTGGTCACTCTACCTATAAGAAGCCAGCCGATATGGATTAATCCATCATATTAACAATTGTAAACAAGTGTTTTATGCAAATTTATGATGTTTCCAAAGTAACTGGAGAGTAATTTGTGTTCACTTGTATTGCATGTGAACAGCAAAACTGATCTCAGGTGTTCTACAGCAGTAACCATTTCGAGGTGACATTTGTTCAGTAATTTAAACCAGTAATACACCATCCAAATTTATGTGGCTGCGTCCCCCCATATCAAAAATCATTTAGATTTGTTATAGAGAGTATGAGGACTGGGGCGCTACTACTTTGAGATAATACCCCTGACATTCGGTAAAATTCAACGAAGCCATTGTAATTCAAATGGATATCACCCATAGAAATAAGGGTAAAGGCGTGATTGGAGGTGGCTTCACTGTATGGACAGATGAGGGTATGAGCTAGAGAGGAGTGAATATTTTTATTTGCTTCTTATTCTACAAGTTGCGGTTGCGGTCGGTAAAACTCAGGGTCCCATAGGGCGGAATTGTTGAAAGCATTGATATCACTATCGTGGTGACGTTTGTTTTAGGTAGCGCAGTTCAAACATTTTTGGGGCATTGCGTGCCTATGCGATGTTAGTTATTAGCGAATGTAGAGGTTTAAATGAGCTTTTTTTTTTTCTTTTTGAAAACCATGATACGTAATAATTGACATCTCACCAAATGTTTTGCATGGGATGAGACGGGATAGTAAAGTCAGTCATTTAAGGGGCAGTCTCAAACAAGACATTTATTATACATTCTTGATAGACAAATCGTACTGTTGGATAGCATGAGTTACATCACAAATATACATTTAGAATGCCTATGTTGTAGGTACGGCTTATCTTGGGCATATCAGTCCTTTGTCTGCGTACATCTGAAGTACTGTAAGGCTAAGTAAGACGACATATACTAATATGCAGACAGCGTGTTGGTAATGCAAGGCACCCTGAACGACCGTACAATGGTGAGATTATGCGTACCTTAGGCAATTTTACTAGTATCAACTAAAAACGGACATATGTTAACTGTCATGCTCTGGACAAGGTTTAGTCAATTACTGAATCGCTGATTAACTTTCTATCTTTCTTCATCATACACAGTGATGTGACATGACCCTATGTACCATTTAACAAGAATACAATTAGTGAACGTGTGCTGGCATTTCGTTTAAGCCGACAGACACTGTATAAGGTAATATTAAAAAGTACTAACCGGTACAAGACACGTCTTTTCTTCGGCGTTTCGAGCGTGTCATATCCAAGAAAGGGTCGGTAAGCGTCTGCTTGGTTTCAACGGTGCGTGATCTAGCACTGTACGAACGCAAACCTGTAAAACGTCACAAGATGGGTCTGTTTCATCACTAGGTTCCTAATAATACTTTTAATTACTAGTTTAAGCGTTGTATACCCTTGCTTAAAGATCTGCATGCTGCTTAACCTCTAGCAGATAATGCCGAATTAAACTACCTATGTAAACAATTCCCTGTCCACGTTCGGGGGGAAAAAATTTCTTATTGCGATATATTTTTTTCAATTCAAATAGCCTATCTAATGACTACATATCCAAAAGATTTAAGGAATTTAAGCATATGAAAATAGTTCCTAAAAATGCGGCATATTTGGCCTACAATGTTGGCTGTTCTTAGCAAACAAATGTCGTGGTCATGTCTGACTAACTAACAGTTCCTCTCATATTATTAATTAATCATCTTATATTAAGCATAACATGATATTAAACATAAAAAGTTTTTATATGAACTCAAAAAAGAAAGTCTAATGTTGATCTATCTAAATTAGTTTAAGTTAATTTAAAATATGTCCTTTTTTCAATGGAAATTGATCACGTCAGACATAAGTCTAGAAAATAAATTTAGAAATATTAATTAAACTAAATAAAAATTATAATTTGAGATGTGTAATAAGATAGAAGTTTGTTGAAAAATCTAATTTGTAAAGAAAAATGAAAGGATATGTTAATAAAGAGAGTTAAATATAATAGAAATGAATGAATAAAGTTAGTAGAAGAGAAAGTAATGTATATAAATTTTTTAGCTTAGATTATGTGTGATTGGACATTAATCTAATTTTTAGTTTTAAAGTTAAGGTGGTGTGGGAGGAGGGTACGGAGTGGTTGAAATTAAATAAACCTATCTTAATTAACCAATTTAAACAATAGATTTAATTAGGTATGTAATGTATCAACTAAATATTATTAACTATATAGATATATGGTAGGGGTTTACATAGTCAATATCCAATCATTATCTAAAAAGAACTCATGTGATTCTTATTTTTTTTTCTTTCTTTTCACATTCCATTTTTTTTTTCCACATTTCATTTTAATTTCAGTTTTTTTTTTCATATTTTATAGTCTCACCTTTTCATTTAATTATCACATTATTTTACACAAGAGTTGTCTGTAGGGCTATAATTAATATATTAATTAAAAGTTGGATATGATGATCCATAAACGCGTAAGGCTTGATCTCTTGTGATTCTCCCGATTAGAATAAAATGTTTATGTGTTTGCAGATTCATAGAAGTATGCGATAGACCGGACAGTTATTTGACTTAAGATAGTTCATCGATCGAATACTGGGGTGGGGGGCTTGAGTTACTTTGATAGTATTTTCTATTATTGTTTCGACGTATGATGCTAGCGAAAATGTTTCTGTTTCCAATAGTTTTATGCATGACTGGATTGTTATACTAAGCAAAAGGTACTAGGCGTGTAAATACGAACTATAGAGTCTTAGATTGATTTGCGGTTCATGTTCGTATATAATTAATGGTCTTATAGTAAGCAGATACGTGTATTATATAGGTCAATTGTTTCTGTCTATTGTAATGTGATCCATCAATGATATGTGCGATGTCCTCATGATGTAAGTATCTTGCGACGTTACTATAGTTCGGCGAGAGACTCGACCAATCTAGTATGGATTCTAGAACAGGAAGTATTCTGCCTAAAATACGGTTAGTACAGCTGATCCTGTGATGTACTCGAATTGAGCAAGTCAAAATGGTTGAAGAGGAATGGGCGTATCTTGGTCAGGCTTCGGGACTCATTGTGATTAACATCCGACGGTAGTGATGGGGCCAGAACCGAATGCTTTTGGTCCTGTTCTTGTACGGCACAGAAGAAGGTGGGCAGCCTATTAAGGAATTTTTCAGAGCTTTGTGATCGCCGCAAATGACGGATAGATAATTGCTCTATCAACTGTTGAGATAGCTTTTGATTTCTGGGTGGCGTTCATGTTTCTCGTGAGTAACGTACAGTGTAGGGATGGAGGACGTAGTCATGATTATTGGAACAATTACCGTGATTGCTATGCCAATTGTCGTAGTTATACTACTCGATTCTTTGCGGAGAATGAAAACATTTTAGAAGCATCATGTAGTACTGCAAAATAGGTGTGTTGTGTGAAAAATATTAATTATTTGAGCGATATTCTAATCTACATTTCAACTTAGATCAATAGGAGAGTCACCGAAAGTGGCACGGAAGAGACATGGTCTCTTTTTTAAAAGCAGTGATGATAAAGAAAATGTAATGTGATATTGATGAACAGGATTAGAGTAGCAAATCTATCTGGGCTGTAATGAATTGGACTTTAGTCCTAATCAAAAGGCTTCTAACTTAGTCTTGTTATCTTCGTTTGAGAACGGAAATGATTTAAAATCTTTAGAGAACGCGGTGATCTGCGTGTACGGATTGTTTGGATATATCCTTGGCTCCAAATGATAGTGTCTTCAAAAAAAACGTTAGTTTCTATGATAACGCTACTTGTAATTTTTGGGGTTTAGCACAGATTAAATTATTCCCATTCTTATGTGTCCAAAAGCGTATTTCCAACGTACCACAAAAAATGTTCCTCGAAAAATGAAGCTAAATAAAGACATCTATGTCGTCTATGTATGTAATATATAGTCTGGTTCTCACCTGAAAAAATGTGGTCGCAGTCATGGCGAACACAACAGGTAGGGGTCTGGAGCGTTAAGCAACAAGAGGAGCGCCATAAGAGGCATAAACATTACCAACTGTTATATGACGGCTTTGCGGAGTGGAAAGAAACGGCCCTGTGTAGTGTATTTAGTTTTTTTCAGTTAGGTGGATATCTGCCAATACAAGGCCTTTAAGTTAAGTCTATCTTATTTGAATATAGTTGGGCGCGTCGATTAAGTAGCGTCGGGAGCAGTAAGTCGCGATCGAGTAAGTGGATATGGTTCGGCTATCAAGCTATCTGTTTGTTGCATTTAATTGTCTATATTTTGACCGGCATAGTCTAAATGTTTACTTGTCCTTTCTTTGCGGATCAATAACTACATGGGAGTTAAGGTAAAATGGGGTAATTACTTATTTCAATATAATTACCTAAAAGATTATGACATAACTGTTCAAGTTCTTAGTAGTTTTATTGTAAGAAAGTGTTTTGAGGAGGCTAGAATATGGATGTGACGGGGCGCGAATTGGGAGTATTCATCGTTAAGATAGTGATTGTCATAGACTAATAGACTTAGATGTGCGGACCTGAGACGTTCGTCACACAATCTGGTAATATTGTATGAATGTTCAATGCAAAATTCTTGTTGATGCTGTTGATGCGCTAGTGTAACACGACGAAGAGATGTGTTATAGCCGTCCCGCGCTAAGATTCATTGATAGGGGCTGTACTACAGGTAGAGGGGGGGGGGGGGGGGGGGGGGGGGGGGGGGGGGGGTGGGGTAGTCACAGGTAATACGCATAAACTGTACCTCAGGGGTAAAGAATGATTCCGTCTTCGTCATGGATTAACAGAGCAAGATAGAATAGTGACATTAGGTGAACGAAGAGTGTCAGTCTATATTCATAAGTAAAAATAGCCTTATAAGATGTCCAGGAGGCGAGGTATGAATATTGTTTGATGTCATCATTTATGATGAAATATTTTGATGATGAGGTCCGGCTTTAATGATCCATATGGACGAAATAATCAACATCAAGAAATGCTTATTGAGTAAATCATGGGTATGGATCGTCTCGTTCCACGAGTAATGGAAGGTTTAGTTATTATTGCGTTATGTGGCTAATAACTACATATAGCTTGATCTCCTATGGAAATATATTGACGTAAGTGGCGTCTATTACTAGAGTTTTGGAAAGTTCTAGCTTTCCGCTTTAGGCAGGGGCCTCGAGATGAAGCTGTTTGCCATTTTGGCATGTGGCATCAATAAAATGAGTTATTACTGCGGAGGATTAATTACATAGGATACTCATCACAGGGAGTCCGGGAATGGACTAAGGAATTGAGCTGGGTAATCTCTGAGTCATCTCGGGGAGTCAATTGTCAATTAAGTCTTTTTTATTAGTCCATTATGGACCGTCATTGGTGGAGCTGCCAAAGACTTAATTTGAAACGGAGAGGAAGCCAGTTTGTTCATACAGGTGGCACCCTGTCTCGATACAGGCCGAATACATACTGCATGGTAGTAACCTGCTGTCCGTGTCCAGTTCCTAGTGATGGTTCAACATGTAAGCTTTATGTAATCATTTGTTTGAGTGGTCGTTTAAAGTCGTTCTACTGCACTCATTACTCATCTTGGGTGATTAAATGCTGGCTGAGAATTTCTATCTATAATTCCAAGAATCGTTCATTACTTCTGGTCATAGTCTCAGATATACATTGGAGATCGCATGATACATGACATACAGTTTTTCCGATAGGAAAACCGACTCTTAGTAGTAAGATCAGGTGTAGTGGCATCAGTACTACATTCTGTGGAGTGAGTTGGAATTCTGTTATCCAATGAGGATAAGCTTCTGCGCCATACGTAAGGTGGCATGAAATCGATGGCACGTTGAGTGCAATAGAATTCTGATGGTCGCTCATGGTGCTTATGGTAAATAAAGTGGGCTCAATAATATCGAATGTAGCCAATCTTGTCAAAGTGTCTCGTGAAAATGCTAGAATATGTCCAGGCAAGAGCCTGAATAAGGCGCCGTGTGAAAAGGCATCCGTCGTGGCTTATCAACTATCCTTGGGCATATCCGTAGCAAGGAGCGTACGTAACTGTAGAAATATCCTCGTGACACATGTAAATAGAACTACCAAGGCCAAAAAATAAAGAAGAATATAAATACTACGTCGAGAACAGTGTCACGAGTATATTCCCATAGTAGACGCCATGCGAGCTACTTTAAGAACTCATTGTGGCGTGTTGAAGAATAGATGTAGTACCCAGTCTAAAAGCGTAACAAGGTACCATGACCTGTTTGTCGTTACATGTGCATTTTATTAATCCATAAAAACATCCTTAATATAAAATGTCATTTGTTAATAATAAACCAATTGTCGTATTATTGTAGTGTGTTCATCGGCGAGTTGAAAGCAAGATTGTTCAATACATTATATTTTGACCAAATAGAAAATGAAAAAAATTTTGTTAATGATACTGTCTTCCTTCTGTTTTGTCATGCAACAGGATTACACTGCCGGTCAATAGTAGAATAACCTCGATATTTTTCATGTTTGTCTGTTCCTATTGATTGCAGTGTTCCATAGTCTCGTAATTGTTTCGTATGTGCTCTTAGTTATTTGACTCCGGCATATTTTTCGCGAATGCATATATTATTTGCTTTTCCCTTTAAAAAAAAACAATAATTCTCTTTTCTAGTTTGCTGGCAAATCTTGTACATGTCCGTGTATGGCATTCCCACCATAGAATGTCGGCAATTGGGTTTCTAAGGGCATGCATGCTTCTAGAGTAAGCGTTTGGCCAGCGTGTGAAAAATAGGTGTATTACATAGGTATAATAGGCAGTGTGGATATCTATTCTATGGTTCCTCTCAAAGGTCAGCAACTTGACACTTGTTTCTCTGTTCAGTTGCGAGCGAATTTGTGGATGAAGCAAGTGACTGAATTCCGGATTTCGATCTGCGTTGTCGATCACCGAATCATATTAAAACTGAGACGAGAGCTGGATTCTAAAACCATTAACTTTCGCCCTCTGTTGAAGATGCATGGCGAGGGGCTGTTTCCCGACATGACTGGGCTTAGACTGACATCCCTGGGTAGAATGTGGGTCCGCTATGTTTCAGAACTGTCTCTTTTGCCGTTCTGATAATATAAGATTACATTGCTGGGGCAAGCTATTGGCCCGACGTTATAATTCATGCTTGCCATAAGCATGTAGTGGTTATGAAGACTGATTTTGTTATTAGTAGGGTGAAACTACATGAACCCCAAGGGTTTTGTAGCAGTAGTAACGGGTTTCAAAACGGTACTGCGCCCCTTACTTATTATTATAATTTGTGTTCGATCTATCGAGTAATGAGGAACTGTGACGAGAATAATCAGTTGAATTATAGGGAAGTGCCCAGTTGTCCTCCCTAGTTACGTAGACTGGTTATCCCTGCGATGTCCTCGAGTTATAATTATCGCTGTTGTTCTTAACCAATTGTTACGGGTCAGATTATATTATAGATTATAACTGACCGATTAGTAAACATGAGTTAAGTGGGATTTATTGTTGTATCTGGGACATGAGGTGAATAAGTTTTTTTCTAATTTGTGGTCTTTGGCGCTCTATTATAGAAGTTAATTTGTTGAAAACACTATTTAGGGCGTCTCCTAAGGAAAATTAAGGTCATAAGTTTCCTTTGACATCGCGTTACTATCTGTCCTACACTGTTTTTTTTGTTGGGTGGTTTTGTGGTTCTTGGCTTTGGTAAATTGTACTATTTGATATGGGGCCATAATTGGAGGCTACAGGAAGAGTGGTATCTACTCTTATTCAAACGATGCCAGAAATAGTTAGCATTCGATGAGGCGGTTGGCAAGTATAATTTATATGAAATTTTTTCTAGATCTCATCAATAGTTTCTGGTTTTACCGTTCTTATGCAGATAAAACAAAGAAGCGGTGGAGACTGACAGAGATATATACTTTAATCCCTCAATATACAAATCGGAGCTGAACCTTGTCGTAAGATTTGTTGAGCTATCCCACATATACCTCTGCCATTTTTTTTGTTGCAACACCCATGCTGTATAAGAAGTATTGTCGTATTGTAAGCAATAAACTTGGCCACATGTAAACAGTCTAATTATTTATTAATCTAGTGGCAATACTAAACTTTTGAAAACTTAATCTACATTGCCTCTTTCGTTCGTGTATGGAACCCGAGCGTAATTAACACATGTCTCTAATATGGCGTCTGCATAGTCTGGGTTGAGCTAATGTCGGATCAATATTTAGTGCTGGCACTTGCAGGATTCGCCATGCCAGAAATTCACTTGAAGTTTTAAAGATGCCGCATGTAGGGCTAGTTTTCGTCAAGGTTATTGACCTTGGCATATTATCCTTCAAGGAGCGAGTTCGCAATTAGCGCGGCCGATCCATGATAGACAAAGTCGTCTTACGTTAGTAAATTGAACGATGGATAGCTGTATAAGGTCAATAGCACTTGGCCCGCTTAAAGGTTCTGGATTGATGAGAGATCGCAGAATGTAGCTATTATCATTCTGGCTGCTGGTCAGCTACTCTGGCGAATGAAGTTTTGCTGTTTTCCAATTTAAAAGCGTATCATATTCTGCATTTCTTAGGCGTGCAGTATTGATTTCGCTGTCAGTGTTCAGAGATTGATATCTCATCTTGCAATCCGTAGGATTTCATCTCTGGGCCACCTTTCTTTTTTCTTCTTGTCTTAATTCTTTCTTTCATCTGCCATTAGCAATAGCTTATTTTTTCATGAGGCCTGTATCTTTTCGTTTTCAAGTTCTTGCCATCTACTGCCTTAATTATTTTCCAAGCCTTGTTGTTCCCGCAATATTCGACGAAGTTCTCGGATCCTTCAAAATTAAAAGTCGCTTCCCCATGTTTTAATAAATATAGTTCTACAGTTAAGCATCTTTGACGTTACATTTAATTAAGTACTTCAATCATCTTATGGTCTAGTGAATTACAATTAATTAAATGTCTATGTAGATTAATTGTAGATTACATCAACACTGTAATAATGCACTACAACCTATCACTACATAAAAATTGCAATTATTCTTGTACTGTTATTTTTATAAAGAGTATCGGCCACACAATCATATAATATTTTTGCTAATAAAATATTATAATATAACTCACTATTCCTATCGATAAATATTACTTATAGTTAGTTTATTCTAATGGAATGCTGAAATTATATACTATGCCAGCTTAATGATTAGTATTAGCAATAATTATGGGTATTATAACTTCTCTTAAATAATTAAAAGATTATTTAATCTTAATAGTTACGTAAAGTCAGTCACACTGATAGTTTGATATTGCTGAGAAAGTGTAACTAATGGTGAACATTTATATGATGTCTTAATGATGTTAGTAAATTTATAATAATTAATTGTATTCGTATATTATGTCATAATGACATGGAGGAGCTATAATAAGATTGCATCTTGCCACATTTCCTTGGAGCCACTCTACTGCAAATTGTGGGGCAAAGTTTCCTAATGTCCGTCTTGAAAAACTCATCAAAAATATTTAATCATTATTAACTAAACAAGCTGCTTTCTTAATGAATGAAATTATAGTATTAATATTAAAATTATAGTAAATGGATGAGATGAAGACAAATCAACAGTCGAATATGTTAACAGTCAAGTGTTAATTGACAAACAGTATTAGCGCATATCGACAAAGACATTTTCGTCACAATGAAAAATGTTCATTTATATACTGAAGTTGAATAAATACTCGGGAAGATGAGAGTATTAAAGAATGAAGCTGAATAAAGAAAATTTAACACTAGGGCGTAGCAAGCAAAAATTAGTGACGATCATTAACATGATCTCATTAATGCTGGTTGGTAGGCAATATATGATAAACAGAAAATAATATGTCCATATGATCAGACAAAACACGATAGATTCACAAACATATTAGCCAGAAATGAATAAAGAAATTTAGATAGCTAGAATAAAGCATAAGAATACGCAGCCAGTTAATAACACTACAGAAACACAGCTAACATGCAGGTTCAATTAATTGGCAAATATTACGAACGAAACAAAAATCATCAGGAAAGCGCATCGATCGTGTTCTTCGGTGAAAAAATGTGCAATTATTCTAACGTGGCCTTTAAGAACAATTAAGAATCAGTTCGTGGCTATCCTTGCAAGGATGCGCATAGAATTAGATTCAATCAGGCGGGCCACTCGCATACCAATGACGCCGAGCAAATGATGAGGAGCAACATCAAGCTGGGAAAATAACAGATTATACACCATATGATATATAGACAAATAGGTAGTTGGCACATGATTGCCCTGGCAAGCAGGATAGAAATGGACTCAGTAATGTGTGCTAATCATGAATGATCAACCATCATTTCTCTAGAGTCTTTAGACTTATCTTTTAAAGAGGCAGCTGCCCGCGATGTCAAGATTCATGCTAACAGGTCAAAGTATGAAATGAGACCTAGTACATGTTGCTTCCCCTTTTGTTGTCCTGGATAAAACGGCGTATTCCTATCGTCATGGTCTTCTTGATCTTTTAAATCTGCAATTGGCTAGAAGCGTCTGTGAGATGGTAGCGTTGACGGTTGTGACTATTCGGAAGGTCGGCGGCAATCTACGCATAGTATGGAGTGACCGTGCGATGTATTGGCATTTCGTAGGTCATCGGTTTTAACAGTCGGGATTTATGCAAATCATGTGACATTTCATGATAATCGTAAATCATGTTTGTGAAAGTATGTAAACAAGAATAAATTTTCCGACTTTTCTGATTCAAGAATACCCACAGCGATGGCCAAACCATATTTCTCGCTGGCGGTCGAGAAACTAGCCAACCGGATTGTTGAAAGCATTTGATATAGTCCAAAAGACTCTGTGTATGAACTGTGTTTTTAGAACAGGTCATTCATTTTTTGGCATGGCGTGCCGTTCGATGTTAGTTTACGGGACGAAATGTGGGTTTAAATACTTTTGAAATACTGAGGTCATGGATAGGTATATAATTTAATCTCCGCAAATGTTTCATAGCACGTGTGATAAGTAGTCATGTCTAGAGGTCCCAAACAAACGAATTTATTATCATCATTCTGTAGCGACAGAATCGTTACCATGTTGATCAGATTGAATTACCTCAGCAGAATATAATTTAGGAAATCCTTATGTTGAGTAGCTATGCTTTGCATATGCAATGGTCCTTTTGTCTCGTACAATTTCTGAATTACTGTATGCCAGAACAGAGCGATAATTATATGCAAATACTCGTGGTTGGTTAATCGCTCCCATACGAACGCAGACGCGAATGAGCATCTATGGTCGTGTCTTGTGCTGACTAAGGTTATATATGGGCACACTGGAAAACTGGGACCTAAGTTAATTCATCTCTTGGAACATAGGTTTATCAATTACTAACTCGTGTAACTTTTGGGTTTCATCTTTCTTCCATTCATAACAGTGGACATGACGCATGTCCGTATAAGACCAAAATTTCAATATAAAACTTGTTGTGACCCCCCCACCTCCCCCAGCATATCCGCATGGGCCGCTACAACTGTATACTAAGAAATATAAAGATCGTAGGGCGGTCTTCTCACAGTTGCGAACGTGGTCATTCAAGAAAGGTCGCGCTCGTCTCATTGGTCAGCGCAACGGTTGCGAGACTACCAACGCTGATATACGGTCACAGGCGTTCACATAGTGGGCTAATAATAAAAATTTGGGGACTTTACAGTTATGCATTAAATGCGTTTGTAACGCCTAAAATTCAGTTCATGCTGTTCTAACCTCTAGCAGACAATAGCCAATTAAACTAAAGCCTAGTAACACAAGTATGCGACAACCAACGTTCCTTATTTGGCTTTAAAATTGTTAGCTTTTACTGGTGAGGCGCTAAGCAGTTTTAGTAGGCAACTTTAGTTTTCTCGCTTACTGTATATTTTCTGTAAGCATAGTGTCTATAATCATTTGACCTTTTGAGGGTTTAAAAACATGTTGCGGGGGGGCCAAATCCCTTGTCTCAATAAGGGGAGGGTGCACTAAGTTTTATTTTGTTAATTTCCTTATGTAGTAATATTCTGATTTTATTTGATTTGTCTTTAGATATTTGTACGGTTGTCAAGTTTAGATGATAATAATACAACAAAGTGTAAGGGTACTTAACTTTGTGTGTGGTGTGACGTAATGAGATTTAATAAGTAATGTGGGGCAGATGTTGATAGAGTAGAAGGAGGTACGACTAGAACACGGTAATTTTAGTCTAGACAGGTATATATCCTACGTACATCGATCCGCAGTCTCGGACTAAGAGTACAGGTGTAAGGATAAGGCAAATCTGTTGGTCACGTGAGGGTTTATATTGCATATCATTTAATTTCCTACATCTTTCTTTTCTTCTAATTGCGTTGCCAGCTGTAGGTCTACAAGATTCTAATCTTTTTTAATTAACCTGCATGTATTGATCATTTTTCCTGTATATTTTGCATCCATATCGTTTTGGCGATACATTATTTTCAATATAACTTCGCAAACTTAACACATTGTTTCTTTTCCTCAAAAGTAAAACTCTTGAGAAATCGCGCTAGTTAGCGATATTACGTAGTATGTCAAGGGGGCTAGCAGGGGCGCTCAGAAGCGCGTGATAAGTCGGAGTTGCAAGCTGAACAGCCCGGCAGCGGTAGGTGCAAATCGGTCTTACATGTCTACAAACGAGGTCGCGCGAGGGCGTTCTTCTCGGCAATAGTCATGGCGGATGAGGAGTGTGATACTTTACATCTGGCAGTGCCGGTCAGTATCCAGACATTTGTCTCGGAAATATTACCCTAAACTGACAGCAGGGGCTGCCGCACTTGGGCTTCATAGGTTCAAGGCTAATCGTCTGTATTGTGTAAAACTGCCCGATAAATGGAGTCAAGGCTTTGTCTGGGAATTTGAAAGCTGACCACGTGCGTAGCATCGGTGGTGTCGAGTAATGTGAGCGACATTATGCGACAACGTATAAAGTGAGTGCTGACGTAAATGTTGGGAGGTAGGTGTAGATTTAATTTCGGGGCGTGGCGGAAAATAGTTTGGTGTCCCTTTGTCTGATTTTAAGGATATTGGCCTATAGTTTGAAACCTATTAAATTCATTCTCGTGTTCAATAGACTTCGTCACAGTAGATAGGTCGCTCGAAACAGAATAGCTGTTATAGAAGATCATCATTTGGTTTGCAGGCAATATTGTCGAATCTTCATAGACTTGCTTCCAGAAGAATATTTTCAGCATTTTTATTCTTAAGGTGTGCGACTACCTGTAATTCTGTGGTTGAGGTAATTAATATGATAGATATATATAGATTTTGTGCTCGACAGTATAGGTTAAAGTGTGTCTTAAATCCGCTATGGAATTCATTTTAAAATCTAGGTTTCTTTAGCGCAGAGAGAGTAAATAAAGTGATGTAGGCTAGTATTATATTTTCTAGGGAGAAGCATTTCAGGTGGAAAGCAGAATATAGAATTAAATCTTTTCTAGATTTTATAACGGGCAAATTGAAAGCTATTTTATGAATAATTAATTATTTAACTGACTAATAAACTCAGTCGAGTGTATTTTTCTAAAGTGGACGTGCTTAACGATATAAACTCTCTAGAAGGCCAGTCTTCATGAATGTGGTGACTGCGGGAATACGCACGTCGAGTTCCATAATTTTATGAGGAATGAGCTTGATCCCTGGATTTTAAATATTACACTTCACGTCGCGCGGATAGTTTAAATGATGAGAAGCAAAGCTCTTCTGCTTTGCAGAGTTTTTTAAATGTAAGTTTAACCAGTTGAAGACAGTATTCTGTTTATTATATTATATGGTGTTATTTTTTCCTCCACACAGTGAAAGTTTTGGGGTGACCCTAACTTTACCAGCACCTAGTTGTAGCTTCCATACTTGTGAAGAAAATAGACAGTCCTTTTTTGAACGTCACGATTGGGTTTTCTCACAAGTATAACTAACTGATCTTGACGGTGCAGCGGTGCAGTTAATGCAATCCGTGGGTACAGAACTATCTTAACTGCATGGTAATATTTCCCTGATATAAACGGGTTTTCAAAGACTGTAATGATAAATACTTGTGACCTTGGAGCCAGCACTTAATTTGCTAAGTTCTAGTAAATAGCATCTCTTATATTATTGTCTGCTGCCTGTCGTGGCGTGAATATTCTATAGTAAACATATATCATTTCCGTTCGACTAGATCTAGTATATAGTATGAATCATATTTTTTTGTGGACAAATCTCAGATTGGTGGTGTGACTATAAGTGTGAATTCCTATACTGGGAGGGAAAGGCATTACCGACCTGACAGTCATTCATCATTTTTTAGAAACCACTTCGCTATTGACACTACTGTGGCTCTGCATAACAGTTCCCGCCGCGTTCTGGAATAATTGTTAGGGTGATCTTAATCATGGAAATACATTTGAAGCAACAATTTTTTATAGCATACACCAAGTAGTCGTGTCACCGGAGGATGTGAGGGGGGGGGGGGGGTCGGTGGATAGGACTCCGTAGTTAAATACGTCTTTTGGAATCTGGGGACTTCTTGGTGGGCAGAAGACTGCATTTTTTTTGAGGAGTCTGATGTGAAAATCTAAAAATCAATGTGTTTCCAGAAGAGGCAGGCAAGCGATAGGCAAGTAGTCGATGAGTACGCTAGTATGAGAATGTTAGAAGCCATATGGCGCGGAATTGAATGGGAGTGTACGCTGGTTTGAGTGATATTTTTCACTATTATTATCTTTGACGACAACCTGTTGCTCGTCCTATATTTTTTTTTTCAATCTAGGCATAATTTGCCATGTTGCTAAGGAGTACGGGGTAGAGGTTCACTGCTTTTGTGGTGTGAATTTTTGTCTTAGTTTAAAATCAGAGATTTTTTTCAAACTCTGTGCATATAATTTAGAAGATGATAAAGAACAGAAAGAAGTTAAACTTTTAGAACTCAAACCCTAATGTATCCTGTGACTCGGGGCAGGCTCCTCATCATTCTGTTCTCTTACACGCGGGGTACGTTCCAGGGCTAAACCATAGAGTTAACACTATAATCGGCACGGGGCGAACTATCCATCCTTGCATAACATTCTCCTTGAGAATTGGATTTTATGAGGGTATGTTGTAATGAGTTGTATTATATTCCTTGATCTGTACTCTTCTTTGATGTATGTGAGCGGTGGCTCGCCGATTTATTTTTGCATGATATGTAACTATCGCTCTTGAACTAATTGAATCTGTGTTACTGTCAGGCATTCGATTCTAGATAATATAGCTAATATCAGTTGGTGTTTGTTTTTCCCATCGTCTGTGTGTTTTAGCCTGTCGATCACATCACGTGTCATATGTGCGTGCCTGTAGAGGTGATAGGAAATATATACGCGTAATTATTGTATTTTGAATGTTGTTGTAGTCTTTGTCTCGTGGGACGCAGGTAACTCTAAACTGTCCTTGTAGGTAAGAGATAGTGATTGAGAGAGAGGGACGAATCTATGTTGCGCTTTGCAGTGTAGACAGCCACTTATAGTCAGTAAAATGTTCGTTTGCTTCGAGTCACGTTGTGTGGGTAACATTCTCAATTATTGACTCTCTCATGCACTAACTACTCAGCTGAGTCATTTTCAGCCTATTCAACTTACACTCTATATTCAGATAGTTTTAGGGAGAGATCCAATACCTTGTCTTAATTTCGTCCTTAGTCTATGCGAAATCTACGCGGACATTCTCGTCGCATCTGTTTACCCGTCTAATTGATAGCATTACCGCAATAATCCCAAAGGACATTGGACTGGTATATACGACAATGGGCTTGCTGAGTTCGATAGGATTTTTGAACTTTAGAGACGAATAGGAAGGACGTCAGTACGCTCAAATTGGTGGATCGTCTATCTGGATTTTGAACTTTATAGGATTTTTCTGTATTTTCTGATATATAGAGGCTAATGAGTGTGATGTCTCTGTGGACTGTGTTATCTCTTTAAAGAAAATATTACGCACCTTATGACTAGTCGATCTGTATTAACGGCAGTGGAGCGTGCATGAGGCCAACGGTGGGACATAACTAATTAAGTTTTTTTGGTTTACGCACAGGCATACTTTGTTAGTAATTATAATCATTTTTGGTTTACTCATGGTTGATGATTTGTCGAGGAATGTATATGGATTTGAACTACTGCATGGATTTGTAATACTTTTAAATGACTGGTTGGTTAATTATAAAGTGGTTGAGTGTATAACATTGCATCTGGGTACTATGAGGGATAGCAACGGCATGCGTTTAACTAGGAGCTAAAGGGAGGCTTTAAAAACCTGCCCTAAAAGTGAAAAAACACAGAATTATAAGTTAATATCTATATCTGGTTGCCATTTATTAACTTAAGGTCAAAATGACTGAAAAAATATACAAGAACAGTTGATTGTATACATACTAATAAACTTAGCAATCTGTAATGAGGCGAAACAACAGTGAAAAGAAAATGGCAAAATTGTTAGCTTTTTTGGGGTGATTTTGTTGGCCCTAAGATATCTCAAATGTGAAGTTTATCAGCACTTGAAACCTGTTCGATGTTATAGAAATTTTGCTGTTTACATTTGTTAATATTATATATTCAAGATGATTGGGATACCTCAAAATACATTTTTGTAGGTGTTCTGATATCTGAGGATGTAGGCGCGTGAATTATGTGGTGTGGTGACTCTGCACAACCATAGCGCTGCTCGTTCTGTTAGAAGAATCAGATTCGCCTGTACACAGGACTCTTATATCAGATTTGTGGGTCGACAATGCACAGTTACTGAAGCTTTCAGCGTGGTATGCTGTGGTCATTATGGACGGTCAAGGGGCATGGAGGGTCACAAACACTGTGTGAGTATACACTGTTACAGGCATGGCTGCAGTAATTACGCGATGATTCTATTCGTTTATATATCGGATGTATATTCTACTCTCTGTACTCAACACTGGTACATGGAGGTTACAGCACTTCTGGTACAGCATGTGCCCAAAACTTTACTTCTAGTAATCTACTCAATAAGTATTTGAAAATACTCGAATGGGCAACGTGGCCTTCACTAATTTTGGGTGAAAAATGAGGTTTTTGAGAAAATTTAAGGAATAAAGGAAGGGAGGAATTACACTTTTTAAGCAGATCGAAAATTTATCTCATGCCTATCCTAGTATCGCGCCCCCTGGCTTTAAATGTTAGGGAATCATCTCTGGTATTTTCCCTTTATTGATTCCATGTTCTGTGTCATACTTTGCAGCTTTACTTTTTCATTTTAAATTCTTCATTTCCAGCAGGACTGTATGCGCTTTTCAGGTCAGTTTTCGCTTGAAAAATACGATCCTTTCTTGTGTGGTAGACATAGTACTATGTTGGGGGGTAAGGTGGGCGATTGGCTCTTACGCCACTCAGCAGTGACTCAGTACATGTAGGGAAGAGCGTCTTTGCTCTCAATATTTACAAGATTTAGATAACCCTTATTTATCTCGAGATATTAACTTGACAATGGTTCACGATTCAGTGTAAGGGGAAACTGATGAGAGGACGTTTTTTATGGATTTTTCAATATTCTCGTCCCGCAAATGTCGATTTTATCATCCGACAATCGATTGGACAAGTGGAAAAGATATAACTTGGACACTAGCTTACAATGTAATGTAAGGCTCGGCAACCAGTAGAAACCACAGAATGCCTCGTGATTTCGTTCTTACCTTAGCAGCTTTATTTTTGCGTATAAGGTATGGTATACTCTCTATTCCTACTTCTCCACTCTAACTGAACTATTCCTCGGACAGGCGCACGTTATTATTTCTTGACCAAATCAAAGACCCCATTGGTTAACTAAAAATTAGCCAAGTCCAAAGAATTATTTGTACACATGGAAACTATGTTTGAAGAACTTGAATTCATTGTTTGCTTCTAGGGAAAATGAATAATTTGTACCACGAGAAAATTAAAATCACATATATGCAATTGAGAAGGGCACTATAGCATCACGAAGAATATAGGACCATTTGTATATTTTACAGTAATTAGATTAGGTAAAGATCAACTTAACTACACTTGAGCTATACTTTAAAAATTTAAGTATAAAACATCGATATCCACAAAAGGTTTTTAGTGAAAATAATAGACATAATCAGAAATGATGTGGCAAATGGATTTGTGACTTTCACCCAGTGACAATATGTATCCTAAAATTTGTGTATTTTCAATGTAAATTCTTCAGTTTTTTTTGGGGTTAAACCTCCCCTTATAAGGAATTTGTTTGGTGCGACATTTTTTTCCAGCTATTAATTCGCCTTCCCTTACCCGAGTCTGACTTCAAGGGGGGCGGGGCGAACTTATATGGATTTTTTTAAAAAATTAAGGGATTATTTTTGCTCTTTAATGCTTTGCATATTCTTCTTTTGCTTTTCCCACTGTAGCTAATCTTACTTTTTCAGAAGTAAACTTAGACTAGCGGCATTTATGTTGGGCGTAGATCGTGTTTTGCATTGAGTGGCATTATTGCCGATAATAGGGTGGCAGCGATGAGTTATGATTTTATTTTGGAGGAGGTATCCGGCAGGGGTTAAATATCAAAAGTTTGCAAACTTTTGTTATTTTTTTTTTGGTAAATTTTTTTCTCCAGTAATATTGGCTAGGTTCAAATCCCAGGTTATTCTTTTCCTGATTTTCTATCTCCGTATTCGTGTCTCAGTCAGCTGAACATAATATGGCTCGAGAGGGCAAAGGCCTTTAGACAACTCCTCAGTGGACTCGAAGGCGAATGAGAGGAGGGACTTGGAATGGGAGAAAGAAAGTCAGAAAGCTTTTCTCGAGGGACGAACTTGAGAGATATGAATTTGCTGGAGCAGGGAAAGGCAGCCGGAAGGCTAACTGAAAGAGGTCAAGGACCGCAGATTTACAGCAGTAAGAAGGTACTGGTGAGAAGGAAATGAAAAATCCTTGCAGGAAGACCCGTCTATGGGGGGGGTTATGGAGGACCGCCTGAGAAAGATAGAGAGAGCAGGGCATGGAGTGTCCAAAGAGCAGGAGAGCAGGCACGTCAAGAGAGATGGAAAGTATGAGACAGGCAGTGAGAATGTAGATACGGAACCATTATACTAATGCACGAGTGGTCTGCGTTGAAGACGCACTGAGGTATTTTTACACAGGGTCGTTGGTGCTCAGCGCAATCTATCCTCCAGGGCACGATGGGAGAGGTACTTCTCAATTCTACAACCTTCCCCCATGCAAACCTGACGTACCCGACAAACACCATACCCTCACACACAACATAGCGAACTAAATCGCTCCTCACCCACTCAAACCCTAATGACTTCCACATCCTCCGCAAGCCCCAATTCATTGTCCAACCACCCAAAGATCTCTCCCAGTGGTTTCCCCACATTTGACCTGAAATGCAACTCTGTACAGCGTAAGCCACCCAGCCGTTCTAAGTGCCCTACAATATGAACACTTTCCAGCGAAAGCTAGAATAGGTGTATCTGATTAAACATGTTTACACATCCTAACTTGGAAAGTAGACAACAAAGTCGACTAGCGATGTTTGAGAATAAAGCATCCAGCTTTAGACTGTCGACGCTCAATTTGAAATGAACGCCATCGCAGTTGTGTTAAGCAACTGATATCGCCAAAACAGAGCAGGAAAAGGAGATTAGAATTCCTTGAAATGTTATATCTCACTTATTATCAGTGGTTCATCTTATATAGAAAGATGTTCCCGTCTAAAGAGGATAAATGTACAACAAAGTGTCCTATTGAGCTCTATCTCGTAATATAGGTGCTCCTAAGAAGGCATGCTTGCCCTCTTATCCTAATGGAAAGAAGAGAGGTTTATGACCTTTTGAGAGAAATTTTTATTAATCAGAACAAATAAAGAAGAGGATAACTAAGTTTGTCTGCTGGTCTGATGTTATCTAAACGTTGCGAGATTTGACTCATACGCGTTAGTTAGGATCAGTGTTGTGCGGTCAGAAAAATAAACACATTAGAAGGACATTTTTCTGGCTGAGAATAATCTAGATGTATCTTAATGTTTAATATCGGACAAAAGGCGTACCATTGGCTGAACTAAATATAGAGATATGATGACACTTGCCACAAAAGTATAGCGGAAACCTATTGGGAACAAAGAGGAGCATAAGTATTAAATTTTCCATGGAAAAAACAATTGTAAAACTCTAGGTAGCAATCTATTTCATTCTGTTCAAGGGGGTCTACTAACGGGGGACCAAAATTAACCACTACAAGAGAAATCTGGATCCTCCTAAAAATACCCCCCCCCTCCGTAACAAACCCAAGGTTCAAGCGAATGTAACCCCGATCAAACCGTAGCACAACGAACCCCTCAACCACCCCAAAACAGACTTTGACATGCAACGGGCGTACGCTGCTCCCTGCCTGGCAAGCGGAGATCCACCCCTGTATCACTTTGAGGCCCAGGAGAGAACCGCCTGAGCTACCGGGACATATGATCAGTCTGAGTCGAGCACATCACCGATGCGTCGCTAAAGCGCTCATCTGAAGCTTATTGACAGTGCTTCTAACACGTATCGTCTCGTCAAGGCGAGAAATATTGACGAGTGAATTCCCGAACCTGTATGGGTGATAGACCCTCAACTGCGAGAGTAGCATGTAAACTTTGAACGTGTGTCACGAAACACTGGCATCCTTGCTTATATATGATCACGTAGGAGGCTTTCTTAAGAATTAGTGCTTATTGTTGGCCAGAAAGTAGACGCTATGTTCAATAAAACCCGTGTCAAGAGAACAAGAAGAACCGATCCGCACAACTTTATGTGGAATGTTCGTAAGCGGAGTGATGCATCACCTAGCAAGTCGCCTTATACCCATGCTCATTGGTGGTGAGATACCTATCTCTGACTTTGGTCAGATGGTGCTGATACAGAAGCGGGCTGTTATGCGATGATCCGCGGATGCCGGCGTATCCTACTCCCAGTCATATACTTGGGCCGTGGAGATTAACTACGTGTGATAAATGGGTAAACCGGAAAGAGGGCCGATTGTGGCAGCAATGTTAAACTACCAAGAGGGCAAATACCAAGAAGGAACGGGAGCTCTGCGTCCTAAATTTGTTACACCCATGGAAGTATACTTAAAGAGAGCGCACAATGCAAAGTGACACCTACACTTTGGCATCGGCACTAGCTTTAAGGAAACATATCGCCGCATGGGGCTGAAGGAACCCAACACAATGGTCGAGCGGGGTACATTTTATTTCGATAGGAAGGCGTACTTTATCGGAGAATAACGGAGCTAAGCCCTGGAGCTATAAGGTTTACAATCCCTAGCTCCTAGCTACCTGGCGAAGATACAGTACAAAGAAGCCAGAAATCCTTAGAAATGGGGCACTCTTGCGTCCTTCAATCGGATCATATGGGAACATGGGAACAGAACGCCACAAACGCAATCGTATTAACCACTCATTATTCGGTGGCGCAGATTAACACTTGATAATAATGTCAGGTAACCGTGTCAAATTCCTGTGCCCATCCAACGAGGTACCATATACCGGCAAGCAAGCAGGACACACTGCGACAGAGTCGCACATGGGTGAAATGCGGGCCAATTAATAGGGTAACCACCATTTCGAAATCTGGTAGTGAGATGATCCGGAGCATTTTAGGGCTTTTCGAAAGACTCAAAAGAAGGGAAGCCGGTTGCATGGGTGGGTAGGTGAGTCCTGACCTTAAGTCGATACATGCACTTTATGGGCAGAAGCTATCAGCCGCTAAGACATGCGGCTAGAGTAAGCCGAAGCATTGTCTGTCGAGGAAGGGGCCCGTCGTGTGCAGGTATTTTCACTCAGGATTGGGATTCCCTTCAGGTCTAAGTGGGATCGACGGGATTAGAATGGATTCTCGCTATATCCAAACGCTGTTTGCTCGGATTGAGATCGTTAAGTAGATCTTTGAGGGGACACACAACAATCAATCCAGGCTACTAAGCCATATACTCCCCAGTGCGAGGAAATGGTGGTTTCCCTCGATTAGTGGGAAGACGTGTGCTAATTAGTGGAGGAACCTCACCATTGATGGTCTAAGAAATAAGCTGGCACAAGATGAAACGGCTGAAGGTATGTGGGACATCTGAGGTACGATGACGCCCTGAAAGAGGTCTGTATTTCCTGCATTCATTATTATGGCTAGCAGAGAATCGCCTTCATATCTATCCACAGGATTATCGGCGTCAGCGTTAGCACTGTTTATTCGCTAGACGCCATTAAAAAGGGCCCGCTTCGAAGCCTTCACATTTCAGTCTTCTTACAGAACGAGTAATGTGCTGATCGAGGACACAATGCAGTTGTCTCAGCCATTAAATATGGTGTCGGGGTTTAGACAGGAAGCGGTTGAAACTGGGTGGGATGCCAGGCAACGACTAACTTTAAAGGCGAGGGTCAGCAAATCACAAGCAACTGCTGGAATCCCGATACAGAGAGTCAGCGTGATTGTTAGAATTCAGAACTGAAGGGGGGCAGGATGGGAGAAAGTTTTGGTGTTACTTTATAGCTTGATGCTACATCCGCTACTGAGAAAACAACCTAAACTGAAGCATCGGATGGCAAGAGGGGCGCGTATACTCGTCACGGCTAGAAAAAGATTTGCTATAAGGCTACACTACCTATGATCTCTATTGAAGGAGATAGGAGAAGGTTTTCCTATTTTAAATCTCTTATAAAAGAGATACTTTGGAAATAACGCCAGTGCCAACCTCTCGACCCCATCTCCTTGACGATGCGCGCAAAACTGACGAAGATGTTACGATAGTTGAAGCAGAGGTATATTCCACCTGGCTAACCCACAGGAAGACTCTTTCAAAGGCAAAATGGCTAGTAAGTGCAGTTCCGGCCGACGCTCTTTCAAGCTCGACGCTATAATGACGACAGTTCCAAGGGAAGGAAACTTTGAGATGAGTGTGGACTTGAGTAAGAATTCGGAGCAGAGATGGAAGGTGGGAAGAAGTAAGGGAAGTAAGTACAGACAGCTCAGTTCGCCTAAACTACGTGTTATAGGAAGTTAAACTCCATAACGTAGATGCATGGAAGTGCTATCCATATCTTAAAAGGGTGTAGCTTCTGTCACGTAGGTATTATATTCATTTAATTGTGCCTACATCACTTCTGTCGCATATTCTGTTCACTAACCAATTCTATCTATTTATTATCTCTGTATTTTGCATTTTTCCTGTAAATTTTTTCATCAGGGCGTTGATACACATCCGTTTTAGGGGGCGAATATATTTTTGCATAGTAATATCGTCGTAAACTTTATTAGACCTGTGTTCGTTTCTCAAGAACGTGAGAATCGGGCGCAAGGGACGATGATACGTAGTTATGTCAAGGGCTGATGCAGGGCGTTCAGGTACGGCGTGATAAGGTCGGTTCAGCTGAAACAACAGGAGACTGTAGCTAAAATCGTCTATCATCGTCAAGCGAGCGCATGCGAGCTTCTTCCAATGTTCATAGGTCCCGGTGTAGGATGTGATATCTGTAGGATACATGCTGCACTGCAGGTCAGTATCGCAGACAATTTGTCTCGAAAATCCAAACTGACACGGGCGGCCCAGCTGTGTAGTGTCCATGTTCAGCCTGTATTGTAGAAAACTTGCCCTGAAATGTAGTCTGAGTGTAGTAGGCTGTCTGGGATTTGAAACTGGGCACGCGGTACAATCGTGGTCATTAGGGTGACATTTACGACACAGCCGTTAAAGAGCGGACGTAAAGTTGGGAGTAGGGGAGATAATTTACGGCAGTGGCGAAATAGAGTTTGGGCCTCTTTGTCTGATTTTTACAGGATATTGGCCAAGTTTAGAAACATTTAAATTTCATTCTCTGCTCATGAGACTACCACAGTAATTAGGTGTCCGGTCGTAAACTACAGAAAATGCTGATAGAGAAGTATCTTGGCATATTACTCAGTTGTTCAGGTCGTCAAAGTAGTCGACTTCTATAGATCATTCTGTCGAGAAATATTTTGGCAGCCATTTTATTCTTAAGATGTGTGCTGACTACACCTGTAATTTCTGTGTGGTTGAAGGTAATTAATTATGATCAGGATGATATTAGGATTTTTGTGAGTGTTAAAGGATGTTAAGATAGCTCCTCATGATTTAATTTTTAATCTATGATCATTTAGCGGCATGGAAGGAGAAAAAAAAGTAGTTAAGGGGCATTATTATATTTTTCTAGGGGAAGTCCTATATCCAGTGGAAAAGGCAGTAATTAAAAAATTTAAATTTTCATAGCTTATATACGGCATATTGATAGTTAGCAATTTATGAAATTTAATTATAACTGGTGTAGTAATAACTCAGGGGGTTAATCGTAGTGTATTTTTTCTAAACTAAGCGTAGTAAACTCCTATAATCCATGAGCCGTTTTCTCTCTGTTAATGGTGACGGGAATATCGTCACGGTGGTTTCATTGAATTTATGAGGATTGGCTTGATTTTTGAAAATATTAATACTTACTGTCACGGGTGAAGATTAAAATGAATAAGCTAAAACAGGTCTCTCAGTCGCTTGCAATGTTAAAAATTGTAAGTAATTCTTTTAAACCAGATACAGATTTCTGTTTATTTATATTATATGGGTAGATGTTGATATGGATTAACTATTCCATCCGACACAAGTGAAAGTTTTTTGAGGGGTGACCCTACGACTTGTTACCATCAGCACTAGTAGTTAGTTTTCCTAGTACTTTGTGAAAGAGAATGAGACGAGTTCCTTATTTTGAACCACCACGTGGCGTTATCTTAATTACCTGCAGACTGTAACATCTGATCAGTGCACGGTTGCAAAGCCCGAGATAGCCAGAAACTAGCTAATTAATTGCCTATAGAAACGATTGGTTATCGCAAAAGGACTGTAGGCAAGATAAAATACTTCGGTACCATATTGGAGGCCAGAGCACTTAATTTTCGTTACTAGAAAACTTCTATAGTAAAATTTTCTCTTGTTCATGGTGATGCGTGCGAAATACTTCTAGTATTAACTAACATATCCCGCCTGATATATCCTCGTATAATAATAACTATAGTTAAATATATAGATCTATAAAAAATATATATATATATAGCTCTAAATTATATAGACAAGTACGACTAAACAACCAATAGTGCCAATCACTTAGTATGAGCACTAAAGTGAAAACCAAAGCATATGGTAATTCAACCGACCTGAGCATTCATCATTTTTTATAAACCTACGCTTATATGACACTGGCGTGCTCTGGCTAACACCCGCGGGCCTAGGGAGATAAATTTGTTAGTGTGAACTTTAATCAGACCATTTGAAGCAAATTGCACATCGCCGAAGTTAGTCGTTCCGCTGGAGACCTCCTATATTAAATATCGAGGGAGTCGTGGGGACATTCGGAACGTGGGGGACAACTTGTCATTTGGCAGAAGACTAAGATTGCATTTTTGTTTGAGTTCTGTGTGAAGTATCTAAATATCGAGGAGTGTTGTATCCAAGAGGACTAGTCCGCGAGCAAAAGTCGTTGAGTACAAGTGAAATGAGAATGCCTATGGCGACGAATGAATTGAGTGTAGCGTCTGCTGTTTTGAGATGATATTTTTCCACTTATTATTATATCTTATGAACATTGACACCGTCTGTTGCTGAGTCTCTGGTATTTTTTTTACGAATGCTTGCCATAATTTTTTGTGGCTAAGACCTCTAAGGGCTAAGAGTTCTTATGGGTGTATATTGTTGTCTTAGATCAATCAGGTTAAATCAGATTTTTATTCGCAAACTATACTTGTGCATATAATATATTTCAGATGAAAAACAAAGAAATACTCTTTAGAGACTTCCAAACGCCTTATGGTAAGTCTGTATACTCGGGAGCGTCCATCATCCTGATTCTCGGCTTATAACGAGGGGCCGGGTCTAAAACCTAGAATTAACACCAGCTATAACACCGGGGGCTATATTCATCCTATGTGCACGAGACATATTCCGTATGAATTTTGTTAATGTACTATGTCGTATATGTTACTTTTCCTTTGATGTACTTATCTGTGTGATGTTTTTGAAGCCGATTTTTTCCTGGATAATAAAAATGCTGCTGGAATCGCACTTGGAAGGCTTAATAATCGATTGCTGAATGGGTTGCCAGCCTAGCGTTCTTAGATAATAATATATAGGAAGTCGAAATCATGTTATAGGGTTGTTATAATCGCCCACGACTCATGTGCTGTGTTTAGCCTGTCTGTTCACGTGTATCTTGCGGTGGCCTGTGGGTGATTGAGTATATATGTACGTAATTATGTAATCAGATTGGTTGTAATCATGTCATGATCTGCTTGTAAACAATACAGAGTTTGTAAGAATGGATAGGTGTGATGCAGAGAGAAAGAATATTTCCTTTTCGCTTTTCAAGAGACAGTGCGCACTATATCTAATATCTAGTCATCTCCACGTGTGTGGAAATTTCTGGTAACCTTTTCACTGAACTCTTCCACTTGAGCATCTATCATACCCACTATTCAAACCTATTCAGAATGAGGACGCCACATGAAAAAAATACTCTAAGTCTTTTAATATTCCCTGCCTAGTGCAGGAAATGCATTAACGACACATATGGTATACCTTATGAAGGGCTGTAAAGAGCAGCACGTCTAGGGATGCGAATTTAGTGATTGTTCAATGTTAGCTCGATATGAGTGCTTAATCTTAGGCACCTAAACTGGTAGCTGGTGACACTCCAACAATAATACAGCAAAAATTAAATATAACTGTCAAACAAATAAGAAATTGACTAAGCATGCTATAAAAAATTACGAAATTTACTGTATTATTTATTATATATGTACATTGCTAGTTTCATTATTTCTCAGTTTGGAAAATCAGAAGGATCTTCAATTACAATGAATAAAATACAAAATCAACAGATATTTATAACATTTTATCATAAAGTTCATGTCAACTGTTATGCCTTAAATGTCTTTTGGGCCTGCATCGTGGTCTTAGACACAGAATTACACTTTTTCATTCACTCACGAAAAGCGGTCTCTTTTGGGAATCTCAACCGAGTAGAGTTTTTGCGGAATATTAAGACACTTAGGAACTTAGCTTATACAGTCGCTGGACATGTCTGGTACACGCAGGTGTAGGTTGGAATCCAAGCTGTCTAAGGTCGTATTCTTATGTTTGTGCTGGCAGTGCAAGGAATGATGGAAGCCAGAAACACTTGAACTTCTCGGTCGTCATGCACAGTATAGCGTTGCACGTGGAATGGTTAGGTTTTCATGATCATGCTGTTCGCTCAACTAGACCAGTAAACTTGGCAAAATATGTATGTGCATGTGGCTATGTTCGCTTGTTTGTGGTGATGTTCTTTCTCCAAGCGGGTCTGCGTGTTGATGAGGTGATGTAGGTTCATTGTATGCTTATAGGTATGGCATAGTTCTGTTAGCAATGTTGCGATTGTTATATGGTCAAATGACAAATGCAAGAGGTGTCATTAGCATTTCAAATAATACATAAGTATCACAATTTCTGTACATCAGTGCATGATTGCTAGCTCGGCCTTTTTCGACAGTTCTGGGCAAAGCTGCAGATTGTGAGATTTGCAGTCATGCAATAAAACTAATGTTATATATAACAACAATTTTTGGCCTTTCTTACCATTAGTTCATAAGGCCTTTTCTGCAATTCGCTTGTCGCATCATCTATGTAATGCATCCCCTGCTGCTTGGCTCCTTGCTTGGCCGGGATCATTATCTAATACCATTTTTGAATTCGAATATGTTGTTCAATCTCTGGGGGGCAGTTTAGTATTAATTATCAAAGCCTAGTAAAAGAAGCATTTGGCAATACATACATACCATATATATATCGTAATATTACATGAACTCCCTTTTAGGAAAAATCATCAAGTCAGAACTGATCGTGAAAGTGCTATGGCAAAGAGTTTCAAACTGGGCCTCGGCATAGAAACAAATAGAGAATGAACTTAGCTCAGGTGGCCGTCGTATGAAATCCCTTCTGCCTCACCTCTTGCTGGCTTCCAGATATCGTCTCTCATCCTTGAGAGTTTCAAAATTTTTTATCTGTGTGTAAACCTGTCTGTTTCGGTTGTGTTTCGTCTTAGTTCCTTATTGTCTAATATCGTATATTCTGTTATATGGGATATCGCACCTGTTTGCAATACCTGAAAGTTGGTTAATAAATTGACGGTGTATATATATTGCGTTTAGCTTTCTTCGGTGCTAGTCGGTTGTTATTGTACCTGAAAAGGACTGGTCGCTAAAAAGGGACGCACTAGCTCACTGTCTGGATACCTCTTCGTTGTTTGTCTGGTTATGGTGTCGTGGCGTGCCCATGGTGTTCCTTTCCTGCCTTACGGGTTACAAACGGTTATATTGGGGTACCTTAGGGTGTTAACGTCTTCGCTGGTATCGCGTTCCCTAGTCCTGGAGATGATTGATTGGACCTGCAACGGACCACTAGCTGTCTGCTTGGTCCTTTCTCGTTGTTGTCTGATTCGGTGTGCGTTGTCCCATGACTGTCTTTAGTATGTTTGGTAGGGCCTCCTTCATGGCCGCACTTGCTCTTTCTTGATTGCTTATCAGTTGCTGTACGATTTCGGTTCTCATTTAGTCTTTCGTTTCTTTGTTTTGTTCTCTAGTTTTTGTAAGGATATCCTCAACG
Source organism: Oreohelix idahoensis (assembly GCA_024509875.1). Lineage (NCBI taxonomy): Eukaryota > Metazoa > Mollusca > Gastropoda > Stylommatophora > Oreohelicidae > Oreohelix > Oreohelix idahoensis. Next base: position 361,225 of record JAMPIV010001871.1, read on the forward strand.
ATCCTTCTCTCTGTTTCAATTCTTTTGAGTATTTGTTCGTTCTCTTCCTTTAGCTCTGCGAGTTTGGCGATGTCAACTTCTATCTCGTGTTTGATGGTTTTCATGTCCTGTAACATTGCCTGGGCGCTCTGTAAGGCTCCTATTGTTTCGTCTCTTTGTGCATCTGAGTCGTCGTTGTGTTGTTTGTTCGTCTCAACTTTGAATTGTTGTTTTATGTCTCGCACCTCTGTGTTTAGTCTTATCAGCTGGGCTCTTGTGTGCTGTTCTTGTTTACCACTGCCGTCTGAAGCCAATCGGTTTCTTGCTTCTCTGAAGGAGATGTTTTTTGTTACCGATTCCTTCAGTATGGTCTTTGTCTCATAGAAGATCGGACATCCACGGTATTTTGCCCCGTGGTTCCCGAGACAGTTTGCGCAGGTTCTGTTGGAGTTGCGTTCTTTATAGTTGGCATCTTTTTTCGCCTCAGGACATTCGTTGTATGCGTGACTTCCCGCACAGTACCGACAAACTGTCTCTCTCCGGCAAGTTTTCTTGGTATGTGAAAATTGCTGGCAATTTGAGCACTGCATAACAGGAGGAATGTACTCTTCTGTTTTTCGACATCTATCGTCTAGGTTGAGTTGCCTTGGTCTTGAAGACCCCTCGATAGTTACGATAATCAAGTTGGTGTCCTTCTTGTCCCATGTCTTCAGTCGTTCCACCTGTGTAATTTTTATGTTCTTGTTTTCTGTTTGCAGGCGGCTGTGGACTTCTTGTGTAGATCGATTTTTGTCGACCCCTCTTACAACTATCTTTTTGGTCTTCTTGAAGATCTCCACAGTAGCTTTAATCTGGGGGGGGGGGGGGGGGGGGCAGCTGGACTTCTTTGTGTCCGGATTCAAGTTCGACCATCAGTTGGTTTGTCTGCTCCGTGTTGTTTAGAGCTATTATAACTCCGTTGTCGTGTCGTGAAACTTTAGAGATACTTCTCCTGCCCGTTATTGCCTCAAGGATACCGATCACTTTGTCGTCGGGTAAGGCCCTGAGCGAGGCCTCACTTCCTGACGTCTGGGTGATCTTAATTATCCTTTCCTGCAGTGCCACGTGGAAAACGGCATTCTTTTGCTTTTGAAGTTGGCTCATTCCGACATCTGTCTCAGTTTGACCGTGCGGTCTGCGGGACTGAGTCACATTCTGGCTGGTTGTCTGCCTCTGATCTCGTTTTACCGAATTTTTCTGGTCGCTGTGCGATGGAGGTTCGACTGTGATATCTTGGTTTGGTGGTGCTTTAACTTTGACGGGCTTCAAAACATTGCTATCTTCTGTCTTCAAAGTTTTGTGGCCGTGTTTTGCAGCTGTTGTCTGGTCACTGCACACTGGAGCCGCCGCCTCGACATTGTGCTTTATCGGTGATGTTACTTTGTCAGTCTTTGGAGCCTGGTTGACTTCTGTCTTCGACGCTTTGGGTTGTTCATCGGTCGTGTTGATGGTTGCTTTGTTCGGCTTCTGAGAGGGACCGGCCCCGATGCTAGAAGTTGGATTAATCGTGCTCTCTGGCCGACTCTCGTGGTTCTTTGCTGGTTCTTGTTTGCTGCTGCTGACAAGCGTTTGAGGGCTTCTATAGATTTTCCTCTTTTTCGCATTTGGCTTTATACGAACCATTTTAGTATATTTCTATCGAACAATGTGTGAGCGCTGTGGACGTCCTGAAAAGGACGCTGGTTATAGTGCTGTCTTGATCGTTGTCTGTCTGCCACGATTTCTCTCTATTTATACACAGCCAGCGAGCGAGCGAGAAAGCATCTCACGTCTGCGGCTAAAATGTTCGTTTCAAACGGCTCGCGCAGCGGTTTTGTGTTTTCTTTTTTTCTTCCTTCGTTCCGTTCTTTTTATCTTTTGTATGAATCATGTGTGTTTATACCTTACTTTAATTGTACCATCAACAGCTTCTTTCCCTCCAATAATTTCCTCTATTGGGTTTGTCTTAGAATTTATATAATTTTCCAAAGTGGCTTAACTTGACAAAATATGATGAAGTTGTATGTTCTCAAGCTTCTATCTTCTTTTTGTAACAACGGTGGAATTAGTTGTTTGAAAGGAAATAAATGTGGACTTCTCCGCTCCTAACGATACTATTATCAACTCTTTCTGAACATTCCTTCCTTTTATATGAACTGTTTTCGTTAGCCATCAAAAACAAATATCGCTTCGTTTTATGTAGCCCGTACCCAGCGCTAGAAAATGATAGAGAGAGGCACTCGCGTCCGCTCGGTTTAAACGTATCACGAACCAAGAATTTGTCTTGCGTATTTTTTCTCACCATGCGACATAGCCCTCCTCTTTAAGCTGTAGCTCGCTCAGCAGACCAAACAATTTGCCGAGACTAATTCTGGTAGTCCTCTCCTTCCGCTATAGTTGGGTGTCTACTTAAAAAATCTGCACCAACATTCTGCTTTCCCGGTATGTAGTTTACCGTAAAGGAATATGGTTGTAATAATAAACTCCATCGTAAAAGTCTAGAGTTGAGTTTTTTGATGCAGCTAAAAATGTTAGCGGTTGATGATCACATTGTACTGTGAAGTGTTTCCCGTAATCTATATATAGTATATATAACATAGGTTCACCACTAGGTTTCCTTAATAGCACCACACTTGAGCTGTAGGGAGATTCCGACTTTGACATAATTGTCTCTTTTAAGAGATAGTTAATCTCATCCTTGAGTGCCTGTGCTTGATATTTTTCAGTCCATGTCCGCAACAATGCTTCCAGTGGACTGTGTATGGGGACGGCCAAACAACAACATTGCCGGACCCACACCTATTTCTATTTTAAGGGGCAGTATACCGAAGTGGGGCTTGTATCCATCAATGGTCTGGTACAGCCCTGGTTCCTACCTCCTATGATTCTGGTTGGTTTCCGCAACTATTTAATACTGGTTGCTGACTAACCAATTTTTCCAGATGATCCAGGCCATGGTGTTCCGAACAATATCTAGTCGGGGTGGGATTTCTTTCGTCCCCTCTCTGTACAATACGGAGAGTTGCCATGGTTACTGGTGTAACAGTAGACTTGTGATTTTGTTTTCTCTTTATCACTGCGTCTACCTGTTGTTTTTTTGGTGGGCCTACGTCCGCAACGATGCTTCCCTAGGTCCTGTAACTGGTCTACACTTCTGATTGAGGTTACCTGGTTACATTCTGAACAGGATTTCATATACCGACGTATGTCTTCAATTATTCCTGGCCAGTAATATAGCAATGCTATATTTTGACCAGTGGCCCCTTTTCCTCTGTGACCACTGCCTGGTGTAGCATGCTCTTGCTCCATAATTTCCTCCCTGTAGAATTTTGGCACTACCAGTTGTCCATGCCCTTTAGGTCCTTTTCCAGCTTGTCGGTAGAGTAGGCCATTTTCTATATAGTAGTCTCCTTTCTCTGGAGGGTTATGGGCCTTTGGCAATTTGCCAAAACAAGGCTTCAATGTGCTGTCAGCTGTTTGAGCCTGTTTCATTTCAATCGGATGAAACTTAAATTTATTGTCCCTCTCTTGGTTCTGGGAGCCTGACCTGGTCCGATTATGTTCCGCAGCTACAGGTTTTATCGGATTTCCCAAGAACACATATCTACGCCCTAACATCAAGGGGTAGAGGGGATTCTCTATTACTGCTGCATTTATTTCCCCTTCCACATAGCGACAACTGACTAGAATCTTCGCTATGGGCAAAGTTAGGGGTAATGCTCCCATGAGTGGCCCTTGAATATCCACTGTTTCTGTGGTGATTTGTTCAGGGCGCACCAGAGATGCACACACGACTGCATCATAGGACAAACCTGTGTCATATATCCCTGTGACTTGTTTGCCATTTACAGTCATTTCCTCCTGTATTGGTGGGTGATGGAGGCTATTCTGACTCACTGTCAGATCCTTCCTATCCGAAGTCCTCACCTGGAGACATGCAGCAAAATGAGGAGGGTTTTTCCGTCTGCATTCTGCAGTATTGTGGTTGCTCATTTTACAAGTCTTACACCACTTATCTTCCTTTCTTGAAGGTCTCCTGTCTGATCCTAAAGGGGTTCTTTCCTTGTAGTCCCATCTGGGCCTATTCTTGAATGCGTGGTCCTGGTTGTGGCCACTTCCTTCAGACATTGTATAGTTTTGTGGTTTCTTAAATACTTCTACATGTTTCTTCTTAGCTCCTTGATTCATGGACTGAGCCAGTTGGTGGCTTTCTGCATAGGTGATTATGTCATCTAACCTATCTCTTTTATTCTCTATCAGGAACATTTTAGTTTCAGGGGTTATGGAATCTAGTAGCTGTTCTATCAACATCATCTCCTTTAGCCCCTCGAAATCTGGAGAAAAGTTTCCTAACTTACACCACGTTAGTAGGTAAGTCTCCAATCGTGTCGTAAATTGCATATAAGTCTCTCCAGCCTCCTTCTTAGCAGTTCGGAATTTTTTCCGATAAGCCTCAGAGTTCTGTTCATAACGAACAAGCAATGCCTGCTTCAGGGCTTCAAAATCTTCTTGATCTTCCTTTTGTAGTTTCAAGAATACTTCATAAGAAACTCCTCTCAATCCTTGAGATAGCTTCAAATTCCACTTTTCCTTTTCTAAACCATAAGTTGTGGCAAGCCGTTCAAATCTGTCTATATAAGTTTCTATGAAGTCCTCCTTCTCAACAAATGGGTCCATATGAAAGTTCATGGCTCCATTTGAAGTACTTTCGTTGGAGTTACTGTTGTCAGAGTGAGGTGAGGTGCTCCCACTGGAACTAGCAACCGATTGAAGTTCCAGCTGCCTCATCCTCAGCTCATGTCCTCTCTCAGCCTCCAACCTCCTAGCTTCAGCCTCAACCTCTAACCGCCTAGTTTCAGTCTCTAATTTCTTTGCTTCTCTATCAGCTTCTAATTTCTTTGCTTCTCTATCAGCCTCTAATTTCTTTGCTTCAGTCTCTAATTGCAACTTTCTTTCTTCCCTGTCCATATGCTTATCCACTTCCGTAGTAACATACTGGATGAGAGCTTCACCTGACAAACCAAGTTCTTTACCCATCTGCATGATTGCAGTTTTAAACTTTACCAAGTCAGCCATGGCGTTACGTTGAAAGGAGTATCTAATGTTACTACTACTTAATTACTTAAGCTAACTTAATTAAAGACGTACAATATTCTTTCAACCAATGTGAGAGACCATTGTTTAACTTGTGTACTACAAAGGTACTTTCAAAAAAATTTATAATTTACTTTTTAAACAAATGTACTATTTCCAAGACTTCCTATAAGAAGGAGATACAAGAAAGAAAGATACTGACTGAAGATAATAAGATTATCCCGCGAACGAGCCCCCAAAATGTGACGTAATGAGTTAATAAGAGTGGCAGATGTTGATAGAGTAGAAGACTAGACACGTAAATTTAGTCTAGACAGGTATATCCCAGTCTCGGATAAGAGTACTGGTGTAAGGATGGCATAGGTATAGCTATAGCTGTAAAGAGCACACGTCTGGATGGAATTAGTATGGATCAAGAGCTCTAGAGTGCTATCGTCACCTAACTATACTGTGACAGCAATAATACAGCAAAATATAACTGTCAACAATAAGAAATTGACAAGTCATAAAATTACAATTTACTGAATTATTTATTAATGTACATCTAGTTTCTTATTTCTCCTTTGAAAATCAGAGGATTTCAATTACTAAGAAAAAATATAAAATCAACAATATTTATAACTTTTTACATAAAGTTCATGTCTACGTTAATCTTAATGTCTTTTGCCTGCACTGGGTTAACACAGATTACACTTTTCATCACTACACGGTCTCTTTTGGGATCTCACATAAGTTTTTGGAATATTAACACTTAGGACTTAGCTTTACAGTCCTGGACAATGTCTGGTAACACACGAGTGTAGTTGGAATCCAGCTTCTAGGATCTTATGTTTGGCTGGCCAAGGAATGATGGAGCCAAAACACTTGAACTCCGTCGCACACAGTATACGTTGAGTGGATGGTAGTTTCAGATCAGGCTGTTCCAAACTAGACCAGTAAACCTGCAAAATATGTAGCATGTGGCTAGTCCTTGTGTGGTGATTTCTCACGGGTCTGCGTGTTGTGAGGTGATGTGTTTAGTGTATACTTATAGGTATGGCATAAGTTCTGGTTCAATGGCAGTGTATAGGCAATGACAAATCTAAGTGATTACATTTTCAAAAATACATGATACAATTTCTGTACACAGTCATGATGCTGCCTTTTCCTTCTGCAGTCAGTTTGAATTTCAGTCATCAATAAAACAATGTTATACAACATAGGCCTTCCATTAGTTCTGCCTTTCCATTCCTGCGCATCTCTATTATGCATCCTGGTCCTTGCCTCATTATCCATTTTGAATTCAAATGTTGTCTCGCAGTTTAATTTAATTATCAAACCTGTAAAAGAAGCATTTGCATACATACATACATATATATTCGTAATATTACATACCCCTTTTAGGATAAATCAGAAGTAGAACTGACTGAAGGCTTGGCAAAAGTTCAACTGCCCGGCATAACAAATAGGAATGAACTTGCTCAGGTGTTGATCCTTCTCTCCCTCTCTGCCTTCAGATTCGTCTCTCTTCCGAGGTTTCAATTTTTCGTGTGTAACCTGTCTGCCACGATTTCTCTCTATTTATACACAGCCAGCGAGCGAGCGAGAAAGCATCTCACGTCTGCGGCTAAAATGTTCGTTCCAAATGGCTCGCGCAGCGGTTTTGTGTTTTTTTTATTTTCTTCCTTCGTTCCGTTCTTTTTATCTTTTGTATGAATCATGTGTGTTTATACCTTACTTTAATTGTACCATCAACAGCTTCTTTCCCTCCAATAATTTCCTCTATTGGGTTTGTCTTAGAATTTATATAATTTTCCAAAGTGGCTTAACTTGACAAAATATGATGAAGTTGTATGTTCTCAAGCTTCTATCTTCTTTTTGTAACAACGGTGGAATTAGTTGTTTGAAAGGAAATAAATGTGGACTTTTCCGCTCCTAACGATACTATTATCAACTCTTTCTGAACATTCCTTCCTTTTATATGAACTGTTTTCGTTAGCCATCAAAAACAAATATCGCTTCGTTTTATGTAGCCCGTACCCAGCGCTAGAAAATGATAGAGAGAGGCACTCGCGTCCGCTCGGTTTAAACGTATCACGAACCAAGAATTTGTCTTGCGTATTTTTTCTCACCAATTAACCATAGTTTTTCACGGTTTGTGTGTCTTGTTGTCACATAGTTGTGAGTGTAGTGGAACTTATATTTACACGCATAGGAAGGGAAAGATTGTCTTGTACTAAATTATAGTCGTATAGAAAGGCTGATCTAGAGAAACTACTCATTCCATAGACAGATCTTCTCCTTAAACTATTCACTCGTGAAATCTATTTCTCACACCTTTATTTCTCACGTACTTATCACCATCCACTCTACTCAGGTGGGACCATAAATAACTTCCAAACCTATCTAATTACGACAACAACCCACGCCCCATTTAGCTCTTTCAGATGTGGGGACACTACTGTAGAGCAGCGTGTCGCCATCGAGATCCATACCTCCTTGTCCTTTTTTCTTTGTTTCTGTTAAAGCCAGGATTTCTAATTTGGCTTTCTTTATCTCTTCCACCAGCTCCTCTTCCTTCCCATTCATACTTCTTGTGTTCCATAAGTCGTAGTCCGTACCAGTTCGTCGTCTTTAGAATCAGCCCGGTTTTCTCTCTTATGTTTCTCATAATCTGGTTTTTATACAAACAGGTGATTGACCTGTTGTGCCTTTGCATGATGGAGGGGGCTGCCTCCTTACGGCCTCTATGCAAGCCGCCCTCCTCCTTTTTCCGCCGGGCTTGGGACCGGCCTAAACAGAGTTGTTGAAATCTTCAAACTAAATAGAATGTTCCTTCAATTTTCCTCTAAGACTAAAATGTCACTTGTCTTGAATACTGAATTTGAACAGTTATCATTATAACACTTCTATTGTTCTTTTGATCTGTTCTTTTGACTCTCACACTGGTTGTAGCATATTCACATATAGTTTACCTAGCTTCAGTGATCTGGTACAGCTATTCGGGTCTACGCAAGTAGTTTTTGCAGCAGTTGGTTTTTGACTCTGCACTAGGCTAACCCACACCTGATGGAGTCAGTGCATGAACAGAATCACACCGAGTTGCTCCTTATTGTTGAAGTGAGGCACGAGTGGATTTCAGTTCGAGAATCCTGCTGTCCCAAACCAGAACAGTAACCTGGAACAAAGTGTGACATGTGGCTAACATTTGGTCGTAATGGTCAACAAGTCTACATGTCAGTGAGTGAAAGTGTTCAGCATTATACACGTGTATGTATGACACAGTGATCTGTTCTATTGGCAGTATAACATAATCATGACAGGTGTCTAACTGTAATACATTCTCGTAAATAAATAAATACGCCGTTAATGCAAATCAGGATGCTGCAGTCGCCTTCTACATTTATAATAGCTTGCAGTCATCTAAAAAAAAGTATTCTTATTGATTAAAAGCTTTTCCATTCCGGCTTCACCTTGGTACGTATCTTGTTCGTTTCGTCATCCACAAATTAAATTCCAATTTAGTCCTTAATAATCATAATAATAATAATAAATTCTTTAAGCACCAAACACGGCGCATAAGGCAGAAACCAGTGCTCTCCAGGTTGTTCGTTGTGACGCCACTCCTCTTAGCTCTTGCACATTATTTAGGCCCAACGTTCTTCCTTCTCTTATTATTGTTCTTCTGAGTGTTTCTTTTGGTCTTCCTTTTTTTCCTCTTACCCTCAGGAACCCAAGTGAGCGCCTGTAGTGGTATTCTGTTGTTTTGCATTCGTAGGACATGACCGATCTATGACCATCGTCTTTTCCTTATATAGTCGGAGACATATTTCTGCCTAGAGTCTTCTCTTATTTGTCGATTAGTCTTGAATTCTTTCCAACTGATGTTCATGAGTTTTCTAAGACATTTGTTCTCGAATGTATTCAGCTTGTTCTCCAATGATTTTTGTTATTTTCCAACTTTCACAGCCGTATGTTAACACTGAGATAACATTTGAATTAAACAGACGAAGCTTGGTATGTATATTCAATGATCGTAATTTCCAAATGTTAGATAATCTATTGAAGGCGCTAGCTGCCAAAGCAATTCTAGTATGGATTTCTCTTGTTGTGTCACCATCCTGAGTCATTTTACTGCCTAAATAATTGAAACTTTCAACTTTCTGTAGTTTTTCCCCGTTCAAGATGATATCAAAGGTCTCGTTAGAAAAGTTCAAAGCTTTAGTTTTAGAGGCATTTATTTGGAGACCTATTTTAACCGAGAGATGACACAAATTATTTACTGCTTCTTGGGATTGTCTGGGTGTTGAACTTAAGAATGCTAAATCATCTGCGAAATCCAGGTCCCCCAGGAATTTTCCATTTGTCCATTTTATACCTAATTGTTCATTGTGGGTATAGTTTCTCATAACCCAATCAGTAGCTTACAGGTCGATTAAACTTATCAAACCTGAAATAAAATTGAATTTACTTACAATATATATATTTATAAACCTTCATACCCTCTTAGGATGGTTCAGAAGTTCAAACAGGACTGAGGAATTGGTGACAATTTGAACTGCCCGGCATGCAGATAAAGAAATAAGCTTTCCAGGCACGCTGCTCTCTCTACCTCCAGCAGTCCGTCTATCTTCTGATTTGTTTTTGCGCTCTGTACGATTTGAAAGAGCCACCGCTTGCTTTTATTGGTTGAGCGCGAACGTATGAGAGAGTACGGTATCCACTGCAGTCTGAATGTTAATAAATATTAGACAAACATAAAGGCCACTGGTAACTGTTTTCAGGCGCTATGTTTTCAGAAACACTCGCGTGATTGTGTTTTTCCACTGCACCGCTTGCTTTTTTTGGTTTGAGCGCTGAGAGTACGGTTCTGAATGTTAATAAATATTAGACAAACATAAAGGTATGTTTTCAGGCACTCGTAAGAAATAAAGAAGTAGAACACTAGACAACAGAAACACAACAGACGTGAGTGGAAACTTAGCTTTTCTCGCTGATATGGGAATCTGTGCTTAGCATGGTCCATAAAACGTACTCATTTTGTTCAACCAGATTATGGATCACTGTCATCCATATCACTTTTTATATGCACGATCGTTAGCTTCATTTATGTATATGGCTGTCCGTAATTGGTTTTGTCTTCAATTTATTATTAATTTCTGAAGTCGATCGACACAACAGTTTTCGTCATGCTGGCACCTTTACCTGCAATTATCTCCAAAACGAAATAACGTAGCAACTTTTCTTTTGACATGCATATAGTTGGTCTTCAACAAACGAGAGTAATGTCATGTCTTTCCGTCCAGCCATTCTCTTTTAATCCATCGAAGTCTACGTACTCCTATGGGCAGTCTCTCCCTTTGTTTACACGCCATTTTGAAACCGGCTCGTCGCAAGCGAGCGTTCGCGGCGTCTGATTGGGTGACCCTTTTCCATTTTTTCTATCATAACAAGACATTTTTTTTCATTACGCTACAGTTCTCCATGTTTCAGAGCCATACAATAGTACTGACTTGAAATTTGAGTGGAATATTCTTATTTTTGTGTTGGATCTGATGTCTCTTGATCTGCATATATTTCCCAATGCAATGAAAGCTCCTCTTGCTTTTTGTATTCTTATTTTGATATCAATATCTACCCTCCAACTTTGTCTATATTGCTGCCAAGATATATGTACGATTCTACATTTTGTATTGGTGTTTCTTCAAGTTCGGCCCTGTTATCATTTCCTGCATTTATTCTCATTATTTTTGTCTTTTACCTGTGTATTTTCAGACCCAATTGCTGCGACCTCTCATCGAGTGTTTTCATTTTGTCCTGCATCTGATTACGGTTATGGGACAGGTCAGTTAAGTCATCAGCAAATCTAGATCATCTAACTGTTTAGTCATTCCACTGGATTCGATTTCTATTGTGTGTCGTCGATTTTTTTCATAACCCAGTCTATTGCTAGTAATAGTCACGGGATTTCCTCCCTGTGCTCTGCGCTGATGGTTCAGCAATTACCAAAATCTAGAGTATCTATGGGAGTCTTCAAAGGTATCTACCTTCGCTCAAAATTACTCCTGGTAGAGATGCAAATAGAAGGATGATGATGCTTCTACCTTTAGGGAGTATTCACAAGATATTCAGAAAGCAAGAACAATGATGAATGTGTCTTAGCACAGTTAACTTATTATCTGCCCGACAACTTTTGTGAAGAGATAAATTGTATGATTTAGCTTGTTCAAGCCCCCAACTGATTTAGTTCAGTGAAATCTTAATATAGTAGCTCTGTTTTAAGTGTATTTAAGGTGAATGAGACATACTGGTGCAGTACACTCAAAAGAATTAAATCAACTATAAATGTGTATATATACACATGACAAATTTCATAATCAATAATATTTAACAGTGAGGGAGCCGCGCTAGCGTAGTGGTTACAACACCGCTCTGGCGACCGGGTGATTCAGGATCAAACCCGGGCGACGGCATTTGAGGATTTTTCGTCGACCGGGAATTGGACTGGATTAACTCGAGACCTGGCGACGACATTTGAAGGAGTGTCGTCGACCAGGGATTGGCGGCTCCTGAGCCGACCCAGCTGCAATGGGTACCTCCGAAATCGGAGAGTATTTGCCTGAAGGGCGAGGGACACCTGTCTCTGTACAAGTAAAAAGGGATACTCACGTAAAATCAATGTCAGGTTAGACATAGTAATAACCTGAGATTTCGCCTCGAGTATTAGCGGGCGTACGAAAAAAAAAAAAAAAAAAAAAAAAAAAAAAAAAATTTAACAGTGTAAAATGAATAATTCTTTTTTAAAACAGGTAATCATCTAAGGGTGATGTTATGAGTATTGAAGGAATTGTCTGAAAGATCGCTTGGCAGCTTTTAAGTTTGTACTTAGCTGCCAGTAAATTTGTTGGTTTCTGCTCCAGCTCTTGGTTGGTTCTTTGCAGGTTATGAACTGATTCACTCTCGTCACTGGTCAAGTCTGGAGGTTTTGATACGTTCCAAGAAATATCAGGGAGTAATCATGAAGCTGGTCCAGCGCTTTCTGATGATGATGTCTAGCGCTGACAGCAGGCCACTTATACCTCATACTTTGTTCCAGAGATAGCACCCTCAATTGGTACCACCGACACAAAATCTCTTTGGGAATACTAACTCTTGGCTCAGAGAAATAGTTAAGGCAACTTGTTTAAGATGCCTTTTACACGTGGTCTGGGGTATTACTTTACACAAGGCTCCCATTCTGACTTTGTGTTCAGATTCCTAAGATTCCGGCATTCCGTGATAATGTAGGTAGAGTTTTCCTGGGATATAAGTCCACAAGATGCTCAAACAAGGTCTGGTCCGATAAATGGAATTCTAATCCTTTTCTTTACCATGGCTAGCATGCTGTCTTCTTGACGAGGTGAATTTCACAGGGCTCTAAACCGGCGAAAGTGTCAGATTATATTGCAACTTTCGACCCACGCACATTGTTGTTACTATCTGACCAGGCTTCAATCAGAAGTGTTGTTTTTAACATCTAGAATTGCCCAGCCAATTGTATTCAATCATGCGTGTTATGATGGGGTTTATCCCTGTCACGGGTTGCCTCCCCTTTTTCTGCAGTAGTGGTCCAACAGTGGCCAAAACCTAGAGTATCTAATTCATTCATAACCCTCCACTCCCAAAGGAGCATAGGCCTTCAACAAACACATGCCAAGTCCTCCTGTCACGTGCAATCATCTCAAGTTCTTTCCACGTTCTCCTCATCATTTTCACCCCTGTTTCCAGCTCTATGTACTTCTTGGTCTACCTCTGCCTCTCTTGCCCTGGGTGTTCCAGAACAAGGACTGCCTTGTAATGCTATCAACAGGTTGCCTCAGTGTGTGTCCTATCCATCGCCATCGTATTCTTCTCATCTCTTGTTCCACTGGCACTTGTCTAGTTCTTGTCCTCAGTTCCACGTTGATAACCTTGTCATACCATTTTAATCCCTCTATTCTACGCAAGCACCCATTTATAAAAATCTGTAGCTTTTTTGTTGTTGTCTTTGTTGTTCTCCATGTCTCAGAGCCGTACAACAGGACTGACTTCACATTTGAGTTGAAGAATCTTATTTTCTAGTTGGATCTGATTTCTCTTGATCTCCATATATTTCCCAATGCAATGAAAGCTCCTCTTGCTTTTTGTATTCTTAGTTTGATATCACTGTCAGTCCCTCCAACTTTGTCTATATTGCTGCCAAGATATGTGTACGATTCTACATCTTGTATTGGTGTTTCTTCAAGTTCAATCCTGTTATCATTACCTGCATTTATTCTCATTATTTTTGTTTTTTCCCTGTGTATTTTCAGACCCAATTGCTGTGACCTCTCATTGAGTGTTTTCAATTTGTCCTGCATCTGATTACGGTTATGGGACACAAGAGCCAAGTCATCAGCAAAATCCAGATCATCCAACTGCTTAGTCAGAGTCCACTGGATTCCATTTCTGTTGCGTGTTGTCGATGATCTCATATCCCAGTCTATTGCTAGTAAGAAAAGAAATGGAGACAAGAGGCATCCCTGTCGCACTCCTGTTCTTATCCCAAACGGTTCTGTAAGCTGTCCTTCATGAAGAACTCTGCATGTCATGTCTTCATATGTTTTTTTAATTAAATTAATGATCTTCAGGGGAACTCCATAATGCCTCACCAATTTCCAAAGTGATTCTCTGTCTACACTGTCAAATGCCTTTTCGTAGTCCTAAAATCCGATGTATAGTGGTGAATTCCATTCCAGACTTTGTTCAACAATTATTCTCAAAGTGGGTATCTGGTCTGTACAGGATCTGTTTTGTCGAAAACCTGCTTGTTCATCTCTTAGTTTCTTGTCTATGGACTCTTTTAATCTCTCGAGGATAATCCTGTTAATACTTTTCCTGGCACTGATAGTAACATTATTCCTCTATAATTTGTGCACTCTTGTAAATTTCCATTCTTAGGCAACTTAACCAGATATCCTTCCTTCCATTCTGCTGGTATCTCTTCCTTTTCCCAGACTTTACCAAGTAATTTATATAACATCTCTGTAGCCGTGTCGATATCTGCTTTGATGGCCTCTGCTGGAATGCCATCAGGTCTAGACGCTTTACCATCTCTTAGAAGCTTTATGGCTTTCTTTATTTCTTCCTTCGTTGGTCTTTCACCGTTAATTTGTAGCTCTTCTTCTGCTGGCTGGATGTCAGGTACAGTTCTCTCGTATTTCTTTTGGCTGCAGCATCTTCTGCCTCTCTTGCCAACTCCTCAATATACTTCCTCTTGTCTCTTTTGATACTTCATTTCACTTCTTTGTTTGCTTCTGTGTACACTTCTTGAGCCTTGGCTTTGGAACTTCTGGTTTTGCTTGTGTTTAAATCTGCTTTCTTGTATTTTCTGTCTTTTATCTTATTGATAGTTTCTGTTGTTATCCATGCTTTTTGTTGTCGTTCCCTTTTCCCCAGTATTTCTTCACATGTCTCATTCCATACAGTTTTGATTTGCTGCCAAAAGTCTTCTGTATTCTCTACATCTTCCAGCTGTTGGAGCACTTGGAATTTGTTGGATATTGTGACCGCAAATTTGTCTCTTGTTTCTTGATTTCTTAGATGTCCTACATTAAATTGTTGTCTATAATTTTGAATTGTTGCATATCTCTTGAGTTTTATTTTTACTTTGGCTATCAGAAGGTGGTGATCTGATGCCACATCTGCTCCTCTATATACCTTTACATCCTGCAATGATGATCTAAACTTCTTCTTTATGCAAATATGACCAATCTGATTTTCTGTTCTATGGTCTGGTGATATCCATGTTGCCTTGTGTATTCTCTTATGTGGAAACATGCTTCCTCCTATAGAAAATTGATTTGAAGCACAGAACTTTGAAAATAGTTCCCCATTTTCATTCATTATTCCTAGCCCATGTTTTCCCATGACTTCTTCAAAGCCGGTGGTGACTGTACCTATCTTTGCATTCATGTCACTCATCAAAATTGTGATGTCTCTTCTTTTTACTTTTTCCATAATTTCCTGTAGTCTAGTATAAAATGCTTCTTTCACAGACTCTTCTTTGTCATTCATCATCATCATGTGACGTATTCTTTCCAGAACGTTGTCTCCATTACAGCTGCTCTGAACGCATCACGATTCTGGGCAAGTCGACCTGCATCAGCCAAAGACAAGTTCAGACTCTCTGTGATGTCCTGGGTCCACCGTCGTCTAGGTCGATCCCTTCCCCTTTTTCCAGGGACCATGCCTTCCATCACTGTTTTTTCCTGACTATTATGTCTTTTTATATGACCGAAAACTTTCAGCTTCCTTATTGCGATGGTATTTAGGAGCCAATGTTCCTGTACGTTTAGTGAGTGCAGTACTTCTCTGTTGGTCTTTTTTTCTGTCCAGGGTATTCTCAACATCCTTCTGTGGCATTTCATTTCGAATGATGTAACCTTTTTTGCAACTGTTTTACTTGCCATAGGTTTTTCATCTGTATTAGTTTATGTGAAGCAATTGCGAGTCTTCTTTTAATTCCTACTGCACAGTCGCCAGAGCTGTTGATGATTGATCCTAAGTATTCGAATTCATTAACACTTTCCAGTTCTTCGTTATCAATTTCAATTTCTGGTTTGGTCTTTACTTTGTCTATTGTCAATACTTTGGTCTTCTTGGTGTTTAGGTATAGATTCTGGGCCTTGCTGTGTTTTTTATTGGACAGAATTAATTGTTCCTTTCGGGTTGGTCGATAGGAGGACTGTGTCGTCAGCATATCTGATTTCCGGGATCTGGTACCCGCCAATGTTAATTAAATGAGTCAAACTCTGTGTGTTCTTGGTCATCTCTTTCGTTTCTCGTGATATTCTCGGCATAAATGTTAAACAGGTAAGGGGAAAGGGTACAGCCTTGTCTTACTCCTTTCTGTATTTCAAACCATTCTGATGTTTCCCCCTCTATTCTTACGGCTGCCTGTTGTTCTTGGTAAAGCAGTGCGATGAGTTGTATAAGGTGGTTTGGAAATCCCATATTTTCCATAATAGCCCATAACTGCTGAAGTTGTAGACTTGTCATTAGTTGGTGCATAACATTGGATGCAATTTACATTTATTTTCTTTTTAGCTGTTTTAAAAGTAGCTGTTATTATTCTGGGTCTAACGGCTTACCATTCAATGAGTGCTTTCTGTGCTTCTTTAGATAACTTAAGAGCTACCCCTTCACTGTGTTGTGAACTTTCGTCTTCATGTCCTGAGGACAGCACCAATTCACCTGTGACGAGTTTCTTCTTGTCTACTCCCTTCCATTTTGTTTCACACATTCCCAGAACCTCGATTTTATATTCCCCCATTTCTACTGCCACTTGTGCCACTTTCCCTTGTTCGTTTAATGTCCGAACATTCCAGGTGCCAAATCTGGAGGTTCTCCTAGAAGAAAGAAGGTTAGTCAGTAACACAGACTCCTTTCGGCTTTCTCTGTGTTGCATCATACGCCTCCCTGCGAGAGGACCTTCCCCTGTCTTGGATGGCTGTGTTTTATTTTCCTTAATTGACTTGTCCATGTTTGTTGAAGTTTTTTGCGGTTTAAATTTTTACAGGATGGGGTAACCAGCCCCATGCCCAACCTTCCTTAGTCGCTTTCTACGACGTGCTTGGCAGGGAACAGTGTTACTATTCTTTGCTCCCCTTTCGGGCCCCGGTAACACACAGGTGAGAGTATCTAATGTGGGTCTTCAAAGGTGTCTACCTTCGCACAAGATTACTCTTGGCAGAGTTGCAGATAGAAGGATAATGATGCTTCTACCTCGAGGGAGTTTCACAAGATATTTCAGAAGACAAGAACAATGCTGAATGAGTCTTAGCACGTTAACTTTGCATCTGACCCGCCGCCTTTTGTGAAGATGGAAATACATGATTTGCTCGTTCAAGCCCCCAGCTGGTTTAATTCAGCGAAATTCCCTTTATTAGCTCGATATATATATATATATATATATATATATATATATATATATATATATATATATATATATATATATATATATATATATATATATATATATATATATATATATATATATATATATATATATATATATATATATATATATATATATATATATATATATATACATATATACATATATACATATATATATATATATACATATATATATATATATATATATATATATATAGATATATATATATATATATATATATATATATATATATATATATATATATATATATATATATATATATATATATATATATATATATATATATATATATATATATTCCTTTCTCTCTGTAATATTTAATTCAACTATGAATTAGTCAAGATCAACATATACAAATTTAATGCTCAATTACTTTGAAACAAATGTAAATAAATTTGAAATGGTAATTATGAGAAATTATGGTTCATCATAGATCTCGGTTTGGGAGATGAAAATGTAGTCTTTTGAGGGGGCCTGCTAAACTTAAGCTTCCAAACTGCTGAAATATTGGTGCTGCTGGTTCCGTCACTTCGTCTCTGTGGCAAGGACGCCTCCAAATCGTTCTGGAGGTAACCGCTTCCGGTCAAGGCAGGAATCTTCACCACCCGTAGGATGTAGGTTTCACATGTCCATTTCAAGCTTCAAATCACAGACCAGTACAGCTGGTAACGTTGGTAGAACCTCAAATAGTCTCTCCAATCCGTACCACGAACTTTAGTGAGAATAAAAGAACACATTCCGCTGCTAAGTATTTGTTTTCCTGATTTAGATCAGGCGCCTTTCCCCGCTGTCCGTCACCGATTATTTTAAATCAGAATTTGTACTCCCCCTGAGTGAATATCATATAACTCAGGGGCTGTGATAACAAGGTCACCATTGTTTTAGTTAATGTAATGAAAAAAATTCTACTGGACAGCGGCACGCGGCTTATGATTGAAGGAACAACTTTAAACATACATACAACTCATTACAAATGATAATATACGTATGATGTCATCATTATCCACTTCCTTTCTCCACCTGGAGTCTGGGATTACCTCTGCTTTTGGTTCTCTTCTGTAAGAACTAGCATGAAACAATCACCAGCGCTTGCTGTGGTGGTTCATGAATGTATCCTTTTCACATGCTGAAGTTGCAAGCCTCATATGAATCTTTAACACTCCTAGCTAATATAAATCAGTAACATTCAAAGTATAAAAATGGGTACAACTCACCCTAGTAACTAGGCAAATCTTAGACGTCGTGCTCAGGTAAATAGTTTTGGCAACTTAACACAGATGCGTCGAACACACGTGTGGGATATTATTTCTTATTCTAGAATTCCTCTGTGACTTGTGAGTAGTTTCTGCAGGAGTCCGGTTCCGTCTTAATATTGGTGAGTTTTCTTTTCCAGTGGATAAAAGTTGCTCTAATACGTTTTTCCGTTTCAAAACATTCAGAATTCTGACTCTATTCTTTCCTGTGGCAAGGTCCTAGATGTCTACCTGTGACAATTTTTGGAATGCAGTGTCGTATGATAGATGTTCTAAGTTATATCGTAGCCTTCGGCCCACGCTTCCTGCATGACGTTCTGATAAATCTTCCAATCGCATGGTTGTTTATTGGCGCCTCAGATGTCAGGCAATACATTCAAAGTTCATATTATGAAAACTTTTCCTCATGTAGTATTCTGTATGACTCACGCGTTTGAAAATTTCAAACAGTAATCCTCCGTATATGGAGGCTACATCCGACAAATGTTGTCAATGTTAACGTTACAATTTTTTACATTAGTCCTGTCGAGTCGGAAGTCATTATGCAATCTTAGCAAACACTTTATGCTCGCATTTACCTGGAGTCAAAGTGGTATTATCACGTTTTAGGGACTCAGTTAATCTCTCAGGGATAGGCGATACGCATGCCTGGCCCTGTCACGCGTCGAAGCGTGAAACGTGAACAATGACAGTAGGGAAAAGAGAGTGCTAACAACAGAATAATGCACCTAATTCAGTACACACAACAAATGTAGTTCAGTATTGCCGGAGACAAAATTAAGATTATACCAGAGTTGCGTGCTTTCTGTGCTTCTCTATGGTGCGGAATGCTGGAGAGTCACAGAGAAGGAAATGTCAAAATTGTCCTCTTTTCACACAACATGCCTAAGAAAAATTCACCGCATCTTTTGGCCGAATACCATCACCAACCAAGATCTGCTTACTCGTAGCAAGCAAGAGGACATGCACACCATCATAGCTGGCAGACGCTGGAGCTGGGTTGGTCATGTCCTCAGAAGAGACCCCGATGCCATCACAAGAACAGCTTTGCTTTGGACCCCTGAAGGAAAGCGAAAGAGAGGCCGACCAAAAACAACTTGGCGGAGGACTGTGGAGGCTGAGATGCAAGGAATGAACCAGAGTTGGGGCACTGTACGAAGGATGGCCACCGACCGTGCAAAGTGGAATCAATTTGTTGTTGCCCTACAAGACGCCACTAGGCGTGATGGCCACTGACTGCTTTGACGGTCGGTGGTTAAGGATCGAAGAAGAAGAAGAAGATTGCCGGAGAGGAGAAGAGATCTCACAAATTATGTCACAGTTCTAACAATTTCCTCATAGGAAAATTCTGCGTGATTTAAAAAAAAATCCTTTTCCATATAAGGAATTGTTATTTCCGTCGATTATCGGTCCTGTTTACACGCACAACTTCCTACATTATCACAATTAATGTCTACCCGGAAACGTATTACAACATTCCGTCTTTTGGGTGCGTGTCTGTAATAGGTCACCACTTGGAAAATTTACTGCCCTGTAGCTATGCAAACAAACATTCATCTTGTGACCATCTGGGTTCTGTTCTCTCCACTTCATAAGTTTTCTTTATTAAATTAATGATCTACAGGGTAACTCCATAGCGCCTCATTACTTTCCGAAGAGATTCTATGTCTACACTCTCAAATGCCTTTTCGTAGTAAAAAAACACAATACATTAAAATAAAATGACAATATTGTAACAGTTACACACATTTGCAGTACCCGGTACCTTATCCTAATCAATACTGAACAGGGCAAAATAATCCTTAAAATCTAGATATAAAATTAGATAATGATTTGGAAACATAACTAAGTTAGGGTGGCATAAAACCTTCACTCATGATGTATTTGTAAAGTCTGCGATTGTATCAATATGGACTAAGCGTGCTTTTTAGGTCGTGTGGATGATTGTTCCACTGATGAGCAGTAGAAAAAGCTAAACTTTTCTTGAATAAGTTAAGCCTGGACTCGAAGAAGAAGAAGGAAAGCAAGGAGAAGAAGAAAGGAGGAGGAGAAGAAGATGAAAATGAAGAAGACATATATTGTCACATGTTACCTAGTCTTGAAAGCAATCCCTCAAATATTTGTTCATATTTTACCTAGTCTTGAGAGCCATCGCTCAAATCTTTTTCACATTTTACCTAGTCTTGCAAGAGCCACCCCTCAAAAATTGTTACACATTTTGCCCATTCGTCCACGAATTTTCTCCTAATAATTAGTCTTTCTATTTTACAATGTTTTCTTAATTATTCCTATTATCTTTTATTCCTGTATGGTTCTACTGTTAGATCATGTGAAAGTTTACTTTCTAAACGCATTTTAATAATTTAAACACGCCAAACTTCTGTATGAAATGATTTATTTGAATTCTGTATCATTAACTTACATGCCAGCTGGTGTGGATCTTCTGTCATGAACATGCAGGTGTGTCGTAGATTTTAGATAGGGGAATTAAGACATAGATTGGTCCCTTATGAATAGAGTAGAACACGTGATAGCTCAGTGAGAGGTAATGTAAAGAGAATAGATTTTCACGAGTGAGATGGTGGAAACTAGTTAGAGTCTGTCCCTGAAATCGAGAAGCTTCTCTCGTTCAGCCTATCTCTACAACAGAACTTAGTTTGTCAGACAGTCTACTATGATATATATATATATATATATATATATATATATATATATATATATATATATATATATATATATATATATATATATATATATATATATATATATATATATATATCACCACTCACATACACACACACATAAGTGACGACAGTTAGACGCACAGACGTGAAAACTACATCAATGGATTAGGGATTTTTGGGATAAGCTGACCGACGCACGTAAATAAAATTTATGTAAATTTTATTTATCATACAAAAACTTTACAACAGCAATAAGTTGAATATCAAATCAAATACAAATAAACATTGGTTAATGAATTAATTAAAGAGTTAGACTCATAGGTGTAATCCTGCCTCCCTCTGTTGAGACAAGATTCCGTTAGAAGAGAAGTTATTAACCCCCAAAAAGTCAAAGATTTATACGCTATGGTCTAGAATTTCCCTCTACAGTAAAGAACAGAGTTATACGTTAATCTATTCTGAAAAGGAAACAGTGTTAGCAAAGCTTTGCATCATCAAAATATTACAAAGTGGGTACATGAATTTATACGATCAAAGAACCACTCATTCCTGCTTTCTTTCTATCCATACAACAGTGGCCACTGACATTTGTTCTTACCTACAAACTTGATTTTCACCTTCTGGCGAAAACTTTAGGACACACAGATACAACACATCCAGTGTTCTTTTGGCAAAGAGAACCCCAGCTCTACAGAGACAGGTTAAATCGAATTTTTTTTCCGAGGAGCGTTCTCTTTACGACTATATTTTTCTGGATTACTGTTTATGTCACTTTAAGTCAGTTCAGGTAATATATGTCACAGTGCTCACATTGTCACAATCTTGAGGTTTCCAGTACTTAAGAAATGTCAGGTCGGCAACTTCTCTCAGTATAAAATTCTTGGTCGCACCACAAATGACACTGACAAACAAGATTTTTCTTTCTTATATAAGAATAAGTGTTCTTAGGTCAGTTTCTTGCGCTGATTTCAAATCTGAAATCCGTTTATCTCTATCACATCGGGTTCTTAAGATATTTGTGAATAAATATATTTTTGGGAAACCGTTATTTGCTCCGTTTCATTTTTACTATATAACTTATTAAAAATTAATAAAAAGCAATATAATTCTACTTTTTATACTGCTAAAAGATGCGTGACATATGTTACGCGATTTTTCAAATAGTTACTGTATTTTGAAATAATTCTGAGCAAAATATGGCTTCTAGAAGTTGTAGAAATTCGGCTGATCTGTTCTGTTACGTGTGCGGATATTTTACCGATCGTGTTGACCAGAAAAACTTTACACCATTACTAAAGAAAGCATATGAACTTTATTTCGATTCGAAAGTTGATGATGCAAATAAATCTTGGAAGCCAAATGCAGTTTTTTTCGATACATTGGCAGGTTGGTTACGAAAATCGCCGAAGCATAAATCAATGCCTTTTGGAGTGCCAGTAATATGGCGTGAACATACAAATCACACTACTGATTGTTACTTCTGCTTGACAAATATCCATGGTTTCACTTTTAAAACTAGAAAGTCTGTGGTTTATCCAAATATTGAATCGGTTTCGAAACCAGTGCCTCATGATCCAATCACGTGTCCGATCCAAGTACCACCAAAACAATATCCGTTGGACGTGAATGAACCATCAGAAAGTGATAGTTTACCTGCTTTAGAAACTAATTCTGACTCAGATTACATACCGGTGAATGATGGTGTTTACTTAATTAACCTTTCAGAACTTTCAGATCTAATACGTGATCTCGCTCTTAGCAAAGGACAAGCGGAATTACTCGGTTCGCGACTCAAAGAATGGAATCTTTTAGCGCCCAATACTCCGATATCTAAATTTCGTCATAGACACAGAGAACTTGTTCAATACTTTGAGATGGATGATGACATTTGCTATTGCAAAGATGTAAACGGTCATGAGCACATAGTCAACAAATGGCGATTTTTCATCGATTCTTCCAAGACTAGTCTAAAAGCCGTGTTATTGCATAACAGAAATTTATTTTCATCAATTCCAGTCGCCTACTCTGTTCAGATGAAAGAAACTTATGACAATATGGCTATACGTTTGGAAAAAATAAAGTACAATGAATACCAATGGCGGATTTGTGGAGACCTAAAGGTCATTGCAATTCTCACGGGCATGCAGACTGTATATACTAAATTTTGTTGCTTCCGATGTGAATGGGACAGCCGCAACAGACAGGAACATTATGCAAGAAAGGTGTGGCCTATCCGGGATCGTATGCAGCTCGGGCATAAAAATGTAATACACGAGCCATTAGTTAACAAAGACAGCTTCATTTTACCACTGTTACATATAAAGTTGGGGCTCATGAAGAATTTTGTAAAAGCGTTAGACAAAACGAGCAAAGCTTTCACTTATCTTCGAGAAAAGTTTCCGCAAGATAGAGATGCAAAGATAAAGGAAGGTATCTTTGTAGGACCTCAGATTAGGAAAGTTATTGCAGACAAACAATTCGAGAACTTGTTACATGGTAGTGAACTTCGCGCATGGATGGCATTCAAATCGATCGTCGATAACTTTCTGGGAAATCACAAATCTGTCGACTATGTTGCATATTGTTAAGCAGTGCATAGATGCATACAGAATTATGGGCTGTAACATGTCCCTCAAAATCCATTTGCTCGATTCGCATCTTGACTTTTCCCCTGACAACCTTGGCGAAGTCAGCGATGAACATGGAGAACGATTCCATCAAGATATCGCCGTAATGGAGTCACGTTATCAAGGCCGGTGGAGTGTGACCATGCTTGCCGATTATTGTTGGATGCTTCATCGCGATGTACCACATGCCATTCACCGACGAAAGTCGACTGCAAAGAAATTCAAGCCTACATAACTGTTATACTTCTTGTACGAATGATGTTGTAATACTGTATGTGTTGTTAAAAACCTTCAATTGCGTATTTCTAGAGATCCCGACCTGATAGAGAAAAACGGTTTGCAGATTTAAAAACAGCACATTAAAATTGACCAGAAAAACATAGAAATGTTAGAGAAAGAAAAAAAAAGCTTTTTTTTTGTTAGCCAGTGTGATCAACCGTTGGAAATGTTAAGGTTTGTTAGGTCGCCACGATGGGGACTGAATGGAAATGAGATTGGAACAATAAATCTGGATAAAATGCCAGTTACCAAGTCACTCTTAATGTTCTTTGGGTTGGTATTCTGTCTCTTTCTGGGTTTAAACACAACCTCAGACAGGTTACCTTGAGAAAACCCCAGTTACTAATATAAGAAATGTTCTTTAGTATGATTACTCTCAGGTTTACATGGAAGCCGCTGGTAGATTTTGGGTTTGACCCAAATACTGTATAAAGGAAGAGAAAAATACAATGCCTAACCATAATATAGTATTCTCACTCCTATCCTACCTCGCGTAAAATATAATATATTCACTACGGTTATTTAACTTTAAATTACAAACTACAAGCTTATAACTAGTCTTATCGGTTAAAACTCCCGTGAAATAAATTCTAGTCATTAAAAAAAAACGATTATCATGAATTAGAAATAAATATATATTTCGTCAATACTCATGATGAACGGTGCCTTTACTAGTAGTTAAAATATTCTCTGACTGGTTACTAGCAGTTAATAAAATTTATATTATAACTGGAAGTGTTTAGCTAGAAATTATTATCTGTTCTGCTAGCCACTGTAACACAGTAAAACCTAGAGAAATATAATTGACGATTTAACTAGTTAAATCACTCCAACTACTAGTATAACAATTACCACAAGCCAGAAATAAACGATCTCCAATCGAAAACTAAGTGATGCAACTATTATAAGAGATCTTTAGAATCGAAAGCTAGATGTTCTCTGCAATACTGGCGGTACTGGATAAATTTGAGTTAGAATGCTCTGGTATATGTATCTCTGAAATCAAAGAGACTATTACACTATTTACCGAAACCAGACTCTCTCTGTCAGATGTTAGCACCTACGGAGAATTCTTCGTTCAGCTTTAGGCTTTCGCGTAAATCAAAGCCATTCTCCACGCTAGAGCCGAAAAACAGAACTCACACTCTTTCTTAGATCAGGGATAACGTAACTGACCAGACCGTGCAAGGTTTCTTCGATCGTAAAATCACACTGTTTCCCGCCCTGCAGACGTGGTCAATTGAACGAAATCGAGCGAGCCCGCTCTCTGATCTGGCGATCTGCCGTGTTTAATTACTTTACTCTAGTGAACGGATTACAAGGGAGGTAATAAAAATTTGCTCACCTTGGTTCCAAAATTATCTGCTCTTAGTACTAAAAGTAATTCATCATTGATCGCTGTCTTTCTATTACCACGATTCTCAATCGCTGGCGTTAAGAATAAATTACAGATCAACGTAGCTAAATGGTCTGCTGGTTGAACATACATCAAAGAAATAGCGAACCGCAATAGAATGTGTGCTAAATTAGAAAAAGAGACAGATATCTGAGCATATAGGGGTTTAAGTTAAAACGTGCATAGGTGGAAGAAAAGGTAAAAGAAAAGTGTAGATAATGAAAAAGATATATGAAGCTATTTTCATAATATGTCACAAGGTGCACGCGGCAAGAAAGCTGACAGACTAGCTTCAAGAGCACACATAGTGGAGACATTGGTTATGGATAAGGGAAAGATAATGTATTAAGGACAATTAATGATCACCTGTAAGAAACGACACTGCAATGGATGAATCAACAAGGTAAGACAGCTAGAATTTGGCATCAAACGTACGATTAGCAGGGATAGACGTATGAGAAGATGCATCCGGCGTTTATACAATCAGCGCTACGGGAACAGCTATCATTCATACCATTCGACACTTTCTAAGGGAGACTTGAGCACCTATGGGTTTGTCCGGAATGTAATATGGGTTTGTCCGGAATATAATGATGTCGATTCTGGTCAACAATAACAATTTATATTCGTTTCATGTTTTAATTGTTATGCAAAGAATTCGATTTATTACATTACTTCAGATTTGTGTTTTCTGTTCCTCGTCTGATTTATTAAGCGTGTATTAGAGTACATACAGTGTCCTTAGTTGCAGAAACACTTGTGTAGAATTAATCTTGTTCGCGCAGAATAACCTCACCTGTGAAAGGGAAATTATCAAGGTGCGCCGTTAATGTTCATAATTAATATGCGTACATTCACGCCTGGCCCACGTTGTCTCAATGTCACGAGCGTGCCACTAAAATATAGTAGCTTCCGTTCTGTCACAGTTATTGAGAACGTAACGGAAGCAGCGATAACTGTGGCCACGTGACACAGATAGTGTCAATTTTCGATATCGTTTATTTACAGGAAAATTACCTCGAATCTTTTCAAAGAAGAAAGACTTTTGGAGGCTAAGCGGACATTTGAGGCCGATCCAACGACTGTTTTAAATCCTATTAGTATTATTGTTATTTCGTTTTTCTTAGCGATGAGTTATTAATGTTGTGCGTTCGGGTTTTCTTTCCTGCCTTTCTTTTTTCTGGCCCATTTTTGTTGTTGATGTCTTGGTATATATGCCCTGCCTTGATGTCCTAGTATATATGACCTGTCATGATGTCCTGGTATATTTGACCTGCCTTGATGTTCTGGTATATATGGCCTGCCTTAATGTCATGGTAAATATGACCTGCCTTGATGTCCTGGTATATATATGACCTGCCTTGACGACCTGATATATGGAAACTGCCATGATAGCCTGGTGTATAGTATCTGCCCTGATGTCCTGATATATGGGACCTGCCTTGATGTCTTGGTATATGGAACCTGCCTTGATGTCCTGGTATATGTGACCTGCCTTGATGTCTAGGTATATGGAACCTGCCATGATGTCTTGGTATATGGAACCTGCTTTGATGTCTAGGTATATGGAACCTGTCATGATGTCCTGGTATATATGGAACCTGCCTTGATGTCTAGGCATATGGAACCTGCCAAGATGTCTTGGTATATGGAACCTGCCTTGATGTCTAGGTATATGGAACCTGCCATGATGTTTTGGTATATGAGACCTGACTTGATGTCTTGGTATATGAGACCTGCCTTGATGTCTTGGTATAGGGAACCTGCCTTGATCTCTTGGTATATGGAACCTGCCGCTACCTCTTGGTAAATTGAACCTGCCTTGATATCTTGGTATATGTAACCTGCCTTGATGTCCTGATATATATGACCTGCCTTGGTGTCCTGGTATTTATGACTTGCCATGTTGTCCTGGTATATATGACCTGCATTGATGACCTGGTATATATGAACCTGCGATGATGTCCTAATCTATATGACCTGCCTTGATGACCTAGTATATATGACCTGCTTTGATGTATATATATGACCTGTCTTGATTACCTGGTATATATGACCTGCCATGAGGTCCTGGTATATGGAAGCTGCCTTGTTTGCCTGGTACATAGGATCTGTCCTGATGTCCTAGTATATGAGACCTGCCTTGATGTCTTGGTATAGGGAACCTGCCTTGATCTCTTGGTATATGGAACCTGCCGCTACCTCTTGGTAAATGGAACCTGCCATATATGACCTGTCTTGATTACCTGGTATATATGACCTACCATGAGGTCCTGGTATATGGAAGCTGCCTTGTTTGTCTGGTACATAGGATCTGCCCTGATGTCCTAGTATATGGAACCTGCTTTGATGTATTGGTATATGGAACCTGCCTTGATGTCCTGATATATATGACCTTCTATGACGTCCTAGTATATATGACTTCCCTTGGTGACCTGGTATATTTGACCTGACATGATGTCCTGGAATATGGAACCTGCCATGATAGCCTGGTATATAGGATCTTGATGTCTTGGTACATGGAACCTGCCTTAATGTCCTGGTATATATGACCTGCCATGATGTCCTGGTATATATGACCTGCCTTTATGACATTGTACATAAGACCTGATCAGATGTCCTGGTATATGGATCCTGCCATGAGGTCCTGGTATATGGAACCTGTCATGATAGCCTGGTGTATAGAATCTGCCCTCATGTCCTGGTATATGGGACATGCCTTGATGACCTGGTATATGGGATCTGCCCTGGTGACCTGTTATATGGGACCTGCCATGATGCTCTGGTATATGGGACCTGCCATGATGTCCTGGTATATAGGATCTGCCCTCATGTCGTGGTATACGGGACCTGCCTTGATGACCTGGTATATAGGATCTGCCCTTATGTCCTGGTATATGGGACCTGCCATGATGACCTGGTATTTTGAACCAACCCTGATGACCTACTATATAGGTCCTGCCCTGATGGCTTGGTATATATGACCTGCCTTGATGACCTGGTATATGGAACCTGCCCTGACGACCTGGTATATGGGACCTGATCTAATGTCCTGGTATATATGACCTGCACTGATGCTCTAATATATGGGATCTGTCATAGTATCCTGAAATATAGGACCAACCCGAATGTCCTGGATTATGGGACCTGCTTTGATGTTCTGGTATATGAAACGGGTGCGTTTTCCCAGATATAGTGGCGTATACAGCTTCT
The DNA here is from genome assembly GCA_024509875.1 of Oreohelix idahoensis. Classification (NCBI taxonomy): domain Eukaryota; kingdom Metazoa; phylum Mollusca; class Gastropoda; order Stylommatophora; family Oreohelicidae; genus Oreohelix; species Oreohelix idahoensis. Next base: position 389,727 of record JAMPIV010001871.1, read on the forward strand.
TCCTTTGTTCTGATTGGCCGCAGTAGAACGCTTGTCTCATTGTTCAAACGTCTTTTACCGAGTTCCGTGCTCGAAACGTAGTAATGTCACGCTCCAATCGACCCCGTCTGCAACACTTCATTCCCCTACAGTAATATCTTCTATGGAACTACCTTTACCTTACCCTTACAATGCCTGATGAATCTGATTATATATATACATATACATACATACATACATTCATGCATACATACATACATATATATGATCATGACACAGCTTCCTGTTTACTAGTGCCTGTTATCTATTGTACTGTTGCATTTTCCTGATGCCACGATGTTAAACTATTCAGTTTCTTCTCTCTGTGTTGGCCTATTATCTCCGTCTATAACCTTGTTTTCAATGTTTCCTCTAAGCTGTACCGTCCGACTGGCAGAGTGGTGAAAGCGCTGGCTTCTAGCAGTATTTGCTATGGGACGACCTTTACCTTTACTTATGCTGTAGGCATCTTTGGGCGGAAACAGGATATGCAATTAGCGCAAATTGGACATTGAACTGCGCACAACAAGTTAAGCCCCCCTCCCTCCCATCCCTCCCAAAAATAGATTATTAGATAAACGCAGTCGAAGTGTCATTTACTTGCATTATCAATTGCATAATATAAGAATAAAACAGTATTCATATTAGTGTTTAGTTTATTTGAGTTGTTGTTTTGTTTGTTTGTTTGTTTTGTATTAAAAAAAAACAAAATAGCTTTTATTTCTTGTTAACTAGTGGTTATCTTCAGACTCCGCACTGGCCACAACAGATTCGGATACCATCTATTCAACAAGCTAAAGATAGGAACTACAGAAGAGCATAATTGTGACACAGATAAAATGACAGCTGAATATCTGCTGCAAAATTTCCCAACAAATAATGAACATAGAAAGCACATATTGCTGTCTCCAGAACCATCCCTGGACAAACTCTATGGAGATACTTACAACCTCAGACTGACCCCCGCTTTCTTTCAACTTATTCAAGTTGACATCTGAAAAAGTACGAAAAAGAAGATATGCCATGTTAAAACATGCAACTACGATAGTAACTGTGAGAATGACGGTATTAGCAAATAAATATTTTCAGGTTTATATTTCTACGTAGGCCGTATAGTGAGCACACATTTTTTGTCAATGGAGGTTAAAAAACAAAATTACACAACGTCATACTTTTGTGCAAACAGGCCATTAAAAATTACAAGGAACGTATCTTACTGTCACAATATACGAATATTCTTAATTACTTCTTACTTGATGTACACAAAGAAATTAGATTGTTTCCTTCTAATACAAGCAAAACGCTTCCTTTAACTACCAGCTATCAGGACATCTTCATTACTGTTTATTAACTGTCATGGTATTCTTACCCTATGTTTACAGAAATAAGTAGGCCTAATGAAGTTCAAGGGGCTAAATTTATTTCATGTGTCGCGGGCCAACCTACCTTGACCTAGAAATTTGACCTATATGACGTCTGCATATATTGATCGTTATTGGGATATTAGGAGTTGATCTGCGGTATTTTAAAAATATAATGAATGAGATGAAATTAAAAGAGAGCTATTTGTCCTGTGGATTCACGGTGAACACTGAAGAAGACATGTTTTTGCACACTTTCTATGTTTACTGTGTGATTTCTCGTCACGTTTCGCTGTACTTAAATTTATCCTTAACAGTCCTGTGTTCCGTTATGAAACTGTTAAAACATCATTTTTATAGACATAAGAGCAATACACCTGCTTCAAAACCGTGTAATTATATCTATACTTTAGGAACACTTAATCATCTGGCTCGTTGGTCTAGGGGTATGATTCTCGCTTTGGGTGCGAGAGGTCCCGGGTTCAAATCCCGGACGAGCCCAAGTTTTTTTTTTTCGCTTTTACTTCTAATTCTTTTTCATATCTTTTTAAAGTGCCGTAGATTTAAATTTCTTTTCTTCTTCAAGTGCCATGCTATCCAGCGTGATCAAGTTTCTCCATAAATTCCTGCTCTCCGTGTTATTACTTCTGTCAACGATGTGAAACTACTGTCCTTATCTTCTCTCTTTATCATCCTCTATATGTTCTAAAGTTTTCTTTTGTCACAATATCTATCTGCTTTCCTCTTCTCATAACAAGCTCAAAGAAAGCGAATTTCTTCTTTCTACGTATTGGCGTATTTAAATTATTTGGAACCCGCGGTGGATCCTAACCAGAGTTGGAAATGACCATGCTAGATGGGGTGGAGTTATCGGAAGATATGGAGAAGATACTCTTAATGACAATGGAAAGGGACTCCTTAGCTTCTGCACTGAGCAGAATCTGATCATTACAAACACAAAGTTCCCCCATAAGCGCATACATGTACACACTAGGTGTGAACCAACAAAGAATGAGAAGTCAGTGATCGACTTTGCCATAGTTAGGAAGAGCTCATTCAAGTATGTGCGGGATGCTAGAGTTTGGAGGGGGCCAGAGATTGGAAATGACCACTACTTGTTAACAATTAAAAGAAGAACTAAAAGAGTTACTCGTACTAGGAACTGCCTAACATCACGCAAGAAGCTAAGTAAATGAACAGGGGAAACGAGCATTAAGATAAGACCTACAAGCTGAGAAAGCCAGAAGTGAAGACCAGATGTCAGGGGCTTATTGCTACAGCAGTGAGAAACTCAGAACAACAACCTGATGACCTGGAAACACTCTGGCTGAAATTCAAGGACATCATAAAGACAGCTGCAGCAGAAGCATGTAGTAAAGTTCGACTCGGGAACAAGAGAAAGAGGACGACCTTGGTGGAAATATGAGGTTAAAGAGAAAATAAGAGAGAAGAAAAGGGCATGGTAACAATACTTAGGAGCTAAAATCACAACAGGAAAAACAGAGAAATATAGAGAAAATATGATACTCAGAACAGAAGCAAAGAACAAGGTGCTAGCAGCAAAACAGAAGTCCTTGGAAGAATTTGGAGAAAAGCTAGAAAACGATACGCAAGAAAACCAAATATTGTTCTATAAGACCCTAAAGAATATGAGGAAGGAAAAAACAGTGCCCTCTTAAATTTATAAAGGACAAGCAAAGCAAAGTGCTTACTGCCCTAAAAGAAGTAATGGAAAGATGGAAAGAATATTTTTCAGAACTCCTGGATGGTGAGCAAGGTCAAGCATCAGAAATGATAACCACTGGCACAGAAGAGGAAACCATTGGTGATGAAGATGACATAAAGATGGCGAACTGAAGGCAGCACTGGAGAAAATCAAGATGGGCAAAGCAGCAGGGAATGGCATAACACCAGAAATGGTTAAGTACACGGGGGCAGCAGACGACCTATTACTCCTAAGGGTGCTACAGTGCAACAAGACCATACCAAAGGATTGGGAGATTGCCATAATAACACCGATTTTCAAAAAGGGTGACAACCGACAATGTGGAAACCATAGAGGCATATCCCTTCTCAGTGTCCCTGGTAAAATGTACTCTAGAATCCTGGAGCAGAGACTCAGACGCCTAGCTGAGCCAACATGACGGTATTGCCTCCCCTGCTTTGCAGTAGTGGTCCAACAGTGGCCAAAACTCAAGAGTATCTATTATAGGCTTCAATGGAATCTATCTTTACACAAGATTACTCTTGGCAGAAATGTAGATAGAAGAGTAGTAAAGCTTCTATCACATGGGAGTTTTCATAAGATATTCAGATAAGCGAAAACAATGCTGGCTGTCGCTAAGCACGTTAATTATGTAATCTGCCGACGCCTTTTATGAAGAATTTAAGCTATGGTTTATTCTAGCTCTTTCAGTCCCAAGCAGAAAAGTGGGTTTGGCCCAAACAAACGTTTTTGTTGTTGTGTGGAAATAATTTTTTTAAATGTTCATATGCATAAACAAATTTGTTGTTTTATCCAAGATAAAATGGATAGGAGCAAAAGATACGGAAGCCACTTAAATGGCTCCCGGGTCAAATGTGTCTAAACCCTGAGCCTTTATAAAGTCGATTGGGACTTAAAGAGCCACCGCTGAGTTAATCTGTGGAATTTATTATTATAATATATATATAGCTCTGTTTAGAGTGTGTGTTTAATAACTTTGACTGAGACACACATGTAGTACATTTAAAAGGAATGAATCAAAGTTAAATTTGTAACATTACAAATAACAAAATTTAATAATCACTTTAAGTTTTAACAGTTGGAAAATAATTTGAATAGTTGGGAAAAGGTTTCATCACTTGAATGGGATTTAACTGAATAAAGGAGGTCACTTTTGGCAGTGGATATTTTCACTTAGCTACCAATGATAGTTTCTTCTCCCGCTGGGTCAGTTCTTTTCACTCTGCTCTCGCTCGTCTCTGGTCAAAGTTCCCGCGCCGCACGTTCCAAGAACGTTCAATGAGTAACGGCTAAGTTGGTTCTGCGTCTGTCTATAAGACCCTCTTATGATGGCGTCTCGCAAAACGTCAGTCCACTTCTACCTTCACTTGGTTCCAGAGACAGTACTTTCTGCATGTACCACCAATAACTGGTAATAGAAATAGAAACGAAACGCTCTTCTGAGTATGGCGTTTTTTCCGATACATTTATTGTGCCCCCTTCTTCTGTTCTACCATCCCAAGTCAGAATTTACCCTCGATGAGAATTAAATTTAATCCCTCGGGATAAAACTTCCTTTACATTTAAACTGAATAGCTTTAGCTTTACATTACATTTAAATGAAAAGGGTAAACGTACAGATATATTGCGAGGGACGGTCAAAAAGTAATGCCTCGTAATTTTTAATTTCATTCAATAGGCAAGAAAACAGATAAAATTCACTCTAAAATATAGCCCCAAGTCTGAACTTCAAAAATTATTTCTCAAATGTAGTCTCCATTATTTGTTATAGTTTTTGTCCATCTTCTCAAAAGGGCATGTATCCCCGCACGGTAAAAATTTGTGTCCTTTTTCCTAAACCACTGGCGTACGGCGCGTTTAAGGGTCTCGGTGTCCTCAAAGTGATGTCCGCAAAGATCTTCTTTCAGTGGTCCAAACAGATGGAAGTCAGAAGGTGCAAGATCGGGACTGTAAGGGGGATGTGGTAATAATGTCCAGCCAAATTCTGCAATCGCATCAATGGTGCGTTTAGCGGAGTGTGGCGTGGCATTATCGTGCAACAGTATTGCAGTTCTCTGATCTTTTAATGGGTAAAGTCGCCGAAGACGACATCTAAGCTTCTTCAAAGTTTCAATGTAACGGTCTGCATTCACCGTGTTTCCCTGTTCCAAGAAGTCGAGAAGAATCACACCCTTCTCATCCCAAAACACGGAGGCCATAACTTTCCCTACAGATGGTGAACTTTTGAACTTCTTTCTTGTCGGCGATGTTGTGTGATGCCATTCTATTGACTGCCTCTTGGATTCTGGTTCAAAAAAATGAACCCAAGTCTCATCACCTGTCACAATATTCGATAAAAACTCTTCTCCTTCAGTTTCGTAACGGTGCAGGAGGTTGATGGTTATGGTTTTCCTTGTTTCGTTATGTCTGTCTGTCAACATTCTGGGTACCCACCGTGCACAAACTTTTGAATAACCCAGGTCTTTAATGATGTTCTGGACACTGCCTTTACTAATGGACAACATGGAAGAAAGTTCATCCAGTGTTACCCGACGGTCACCACGAATGATGCCATCAACTCGATGAATGTTGTGTGGAGTCACTGCGGGAGACGGATGGCCAGTCCGCTTTGCGTCATCCATTGAGGACTGACCTACTTCAGCTTCGTCACAATGATGTACCCAACGTCGGACAGTGCTAACATCCACTGTTGAATCTCCATAAACATTCTTCAAACGTTCGTGGATGCGAATTTGGGTCTCGCCTTCAGCATTGAGGAATTCTATGACATAACGTTGTTTTAACCGAACGTCTTTGGCAGCCATTTTTAAACTGTTACCGTGGTGCCACCTGTTACTGAAACAGGTTGGTAATGCTATACAGTGCAGAAGAGTGTTTGAGGAATCCTGCTAAATTTACAAATTGCACACCGATGCAGTATTTACATACATAAAAAATAGGAGGCATTACTTTTTGACCTTCCCTCGTATGTTTTATATTTACATCTCCACTGTTTGAGAAGTGTTTACAATATAAATTAATTTATGTTTCCTTTATATTTACACTTATGGACAAGTTTGAAACTTCTATTAATTTAAAATGAATATTTTCACATAGACATTTACACTGGTTTAAAGCTTGAAAACTTACATTAATTTTAAAGTGAATATGTTTATAGGGACATTTACACTGCTTTGAAAATGTAAGTATTATTCTTAGAATGTACATCATGTCTTTCATCTTTCCATCCCTGCTCCACAGGGAACCTGGACCTACTTTATGCTTTTAGTTCCCTTTACGAAACTATCAATAAAGCAATCACCAGCCCGTGCAGTGGTGGTTCACGAATCATCATTCTAGATACTGAGGTTGCAAGCCCCAAATGACTTTGACATCCAATAGCTAGTTTCACACATTAAACTTCACATGGTAATATATACATATATATATGTTAGTTCACATGTTAGTAATAAAATATGAAATGTAAATCACAACTTACGCCAATCCTGGCTACAGACTTGTTTGCTTAGATGAATAAAAGAGACGAATTGTTCTCTTACACGCGTCAGGGATATCTTTAATTTTACAATAGATTGCCCCTTCTGGCTCCATGTTTCTTCAGTTTCCTAGTCCCGGTGTTCCTTATTAAAATTTGAAAGAGATTTCCTGTGCTTTGTAAGTTTTATCTGGTTCTCCAATAAAAGGTCCGGTTAACAAATAGGAATTATGAATCTATTCTTCACTCTGGCGAGGTCTGGTGTCTTGGCGAGCTTGAAATTCACAGTGAGATAAAACTGTGAAAATGGTCAACCTATATTCCCCTCAATGTTGTTATGAATCTAATCAGAAAGATCCAATCATTTCAAACAGGTCGGTTGTGGCCCATTTTCAAAATATTTCCTACATGGAAAAATTTTGCAAAAGGTCACGTCTCCCATATATGGTAATATGATGTCTTGCATACACTCTCACGCACACATTTGTAGACTCATATTGTCTAAAATGTAATAAATCCATGATTACTTTTTAACCAAGTGACCGGAAGCGATTATATCACTCTTGTCTGCCCACATGTGTCACACAGACAGTAATCTCGTTATCTGCCGTATGAGTACGCAAACTCCGTGTCTTATCGGTGCTTTAAGCCGATAGCGCGTGCCGATGTACGTGTTAATCTGTCGCGCCTATAACCACAAATCTGGGTAGCGTGAAAATGTGATATTTATCACCTACATGGTGATTTGATAAAATCAAATATCTGCTACTTATCAGAAAAAGAAAGAAGAAAGAAAGAAAGAAAAGAACGCAAAGTGCGATAATTGACAGCACATAATAAAGATAAGTACCACAAATGTACCGATACTGCCGGAGAGAACCAAAGATCGATAGAGGTCGTCCATTTCGTCACAGCCACAAATGGATGAGGTCCAGTGTGGCTTCCGAGAAAATCGAAGTACTCAAGACCTAATCTTCCCACTCAGACAGTTGAGTGAAAAGGCTCTTGAGTATAAGAGTGAGATCCATCTTTGCTTCATAGATCTGGGAAAGGCATTTGACAAGGTCCCTGTCGTAAATTTTTAGATAGGTTAGAAGATAGTTATGGTCCCGTCTGAGCAGAGGTGATAGTGGTAAATATGTGAGAATAAAGGTGTAAGAAATAGATTTCACGAGTGAATAGTTAAGGAGAAGATCTGTCTCTGGACTGAATAGTTTCTCTAGTCCAGCTTATCTATACGACTATATTTTAGTGTAAGACAATCTTTCAACCCCTTATATCTAGAAATATAAGTTAAACTAAACACACCCACACACAATTATGTGACAACAAGACACACAAACGTGAAAAACTATGGATAATTGGGTATGGGTCTGACCAACACACAACGTTAAGTTCCTTTTCGTTGTTTATTATCATTAAACTTTTTACAACATCAAACATTTAGAGAAATCAATAAAATCATGTTTACAGATATATGAAAATAACCGAATAAGTGTCCTCCCCTTTGTTGAGAAAGAATCCCAAAAGAAGTTAATAACCCAAAGGTCAAAGATAAGCACTCGGTTACAGAATAGACTATAAAGAACAAATTCCCCACTAAATTACTACTCAGTAAAGTACACAAGTTTCGGAAAATAAAAAGAAGTTAGTACAATGATTGTAACAAAGAAAAATATTCACTCTCTCTCTTTCTCTTTCTCATACGTGGCCACAAACAATCTCGCTTACCCACTCGTGGTGTTGAATCCCTTGAAAAAATTACAATAGTTCCTGAACCTTTACTGTCAGGTGGGTTGCCCAAATATGGCCCCAGTCCAGCCTATATATCGAGTAATAATTACAAGGTGGACGCCAAATTTGGTGGTTTAATTTTTCCTGGATGAAACAAGTGTAACCGCGAATAGTTACTGAAGCAAGACGTGCTCTGGACGTTCGTAGTTGCAAAAGGAGAAAAGTAATTCCAGTATTGCTAAGCATCTGGTTGCTAAGACAAATGTTACAATATGTAAAAAATGATGATGATGGTAAATCCTATCGGCTGGCTCTATGGTGAGTGCCGATTTTGAAACAGCGTAGTTTTCTGGATCACTCCGTTGGTACGGCTGTCAAAAGACAGGAATATATGTTCTTTCGTATGCCCAGTGGGCTGGAAAAATTGAATAAATAATTCTGGGTAAGGTACAGTCCAGTTACGATTTTAATATTAATGTTTATTTGTCACTTGGGCCCAACCGGTTCACGAAGGAACTTGGGACTTGTAGCCACAAAGAAGACACTATTAATCCTTCAGTGAATGAAGAAAGAGGACCGAACTAGCCCAAAAATCGAAGACCGAAAATAATAATAATGGAAATGGTAAGACCACTGGCCGCTGGTTTTGATCAGGTGCTATATTAGGAAGAAAAGAACATTTATGAAAAAAACTGCTACTATCCTATCCACCCATAACGTTTTCCGCTATGGCATGTCGGGAAAAAGGGTATGCGCCCTCACCCGTTATTGCCCGCGAGAAATGAACAGCGCACAAAGTCAATTATTATTTAATTTATTCATACGCGCACTTTAACAAAAATGGCCTGTCACTACTAGCTATTTGTCGGCGTCTGTTGTTTTGTCACATGACATTAAACACAAGTCACTTATATAATTTCACACAATAAAATATAATGCGAATGCTATTCTGTCACTCATCCGTCAAGCGTAATAATCTCAGTCAGTTAAACCGTATCTTCTTGTTGAAAGAAAGTGTGGTGATGGAATTTACATTACACTGAACGACTGGCAAGAAAATATCTACGCGTTAATGTTATTTCACTAGTTTTAAACGCTAAGGAATTACAGTGAATTAAAATAGTAAACTTAACACATTTTAACACTTAAGCACAATTTCCATTACCACAAATCAGAAAATGAAATCCCCACGAGACAATTTAACATATTCAGTGAAGAATGGTTCTAGTCTGGCGTGTTTATATTATCCAAGAATTTCTGAGCGACTCTAAAAACTGAATTTAAGAGAGCGCGGTATATATACAGATCAAGGTGCTACTATCACCAGAGGACGTTACAATTCACACCTTCTGTATAGTAGAGAAATCAGGAAACTGCGTTTCCCGAATCAAAGGTTTGTTCGTTCATTCTACTCAGCAATGCTGACCGACATCAGAAGACTTGGCCGTTGGTACGGGCCTCTCTTAGATTACGTCCCCTTTCGCAGATCAAACATTTACCTCCCCCTTAAACGTACGAACATCCAAGGTGGTCGGGAAAATATTATCGCCCCTGTATCTCTTCAAACAGTCCGTTATTTCCACGCGCATCTGTCTAATGACCGATAATTGGCAAATCAGCTCGCGTGAGAAACTCAGGTTAGCAAACGTGATTCGCTCCCCTGTTAAGACTGGCAGGTTGCGAAAAGTTGGTAAACAACTCTGTTGTTTTGTTCCCAGAAAAAGGGTGTGGATTCAAAGGTAAGTCATACAAACAGAAAATTGCGTGGTTTGGCTTAGCCAATGGTAGACACTAAATGGGAAAGCAAAAGTTGTCAGATTACTGTATCAATATTTCCATTCTCCGTCACAGTCCCCTGGAACAAACTCTGGGACTGTTTGGCAAGGACAAACATCCCATTACGTCTGATTCATGCTATACAGAGCTTCTACAAGTCTTGCAGAAATTATGTGAGGACGGCAAACCATAAGTCAGAAGAATTCAGAACCACCACTGGTGTAAGACAAGGTGATATCCTGTCACCTTATCTTTTCATACTCCTCATGGACGATGTCATCGAGGGATGTAAGGAGAGGACAGGAAAGTATTCAGTGGGGTACTGGAAGATGAGACAGGTCTGTATTTCAGAGCTGGCATTTGCTGATGATGTTGCACTGATTGCTAAATCAGAGGCACATCTTCAATCCAACCTGCAAGTCTGGAAGGAAGAGCTGGAGAAGAGAGGAATGATCAAAAGCAGCTCGAAAACAAAAACCATGGGGATATCACGAGAGGAAAGACGACATCAGATTAAGCTGGGAGAACAGGTCCTGGAGCAGGTCGACCACTTTAAATACATTGGAGCTGTCATAGACCGGAAGGGAGGCATCACAGAAGAGTTGGCTACCCGAAGACCACCCTTGCATCTTTGGCCCTTGCGGAGAAATTTGTTCCAGCTATGATGCAGAAATAACAGCACTAGAAAAAGCATTGTGCCGGATAATCTCAGACTTTGAAAGTGGCATCACTCCACCTGAGGATATTGTTATATTCTCAGACTCAAAATCAGCACTCCAAGCCCTAGAAAGCAAAATGTCTCCTGATATTAATAACAATCTGTAGATTTATTGACCAACTGTTCACTCCCTATTGCGTCAAAGTTACACTCCAGTGGATCCCAGGGCATGTCGGAGTCCCAGGAAATGAAAAAGCCGACAAACTATCCAAAAGAGGAGCAGCACTGTCCCAGTTCCCATCAAGTACCACACTGCAAACCTGCCAACAGATCCTGAGAAACAATTATAGGCAAGAATGGCTAAACCAGTGGGCTCCCTCCCAGACAGGGCGTCCATTCTTCAAACATCAGCTAAACCAAACCCTCAAGATCCAGTTAAACAACTGACAAGAAGAGATTAGAGTCTAATTTTCCAGCTGAGAACAGGCCATGCCCCCGTCAATAAACATTTAAATAGAATAGACCCACTAAGTGAACCAAACTGTCGGCACTGCCACCACCATGAGGAATCATTTGAACACCTACTGTTACAGTGCCCAAGACTAACTAAAAAACTACTCTTTTTAGCTCTGCATGATATTGTATGATGGACCTGGTCAGTGCAGAGGCGGATCTATTATGAAGCTAAGGAAGCTTGAGCTCTCATATCCAGTGTTCTCTATAATACGTTTCTTTCATTTTTTTTTTTTAATGCAGTGTCCATCAACACCTGTTCAGCATTTAAAATACCAAATTTAAAAAGAACACAGATGATAAAATGATTTGCGATTTAACTGTCTTAAAGAAATATAAGAAGGAAAAACATTTAATATTTTATATGAAAAGCACTCGCGCGTACTCACACTTCCATTACATACTTAACCAAAGTGAAATATAGAAAATGATAAGTTAAAAAAGAATAAAATAAAATAAAATAATAAAGCATCCAAAAAGAAAAGGAAATAGTTATGATTTTAAGTTCTCCCTTGTTGGTTCTAAGTTTCTAAAATATGTTTCATTTTCCTTGAAAATATGTGGAAAAACAAGTTTTGACTGAAACATTTCCTCTCATAAACTGCTTTATTTCTGCATTTCCAAACTGTGTCCCTATATTCTGCTAAAGTGCGCAATATTTTTTCCCGCAAGGGCGGGTCAATACGTTTCTTTCATGTTGTTGTTGTTTTGATGAGTTGATGGGTGGAGATCGGGCACTCAACATCTGGTCATTGTTGCCTCTTCTCGTTCCATCTTGGTCTACCCTGTTCAACCTGAAAGTTGGTTATAATTGGGGTATTTCTTCTTCTTCTTCGATCCTTAACCACCGACCGTCAAAGCAGTCAGTGGCCATCACGCCTAGTGGCGTCTTGTAGGGCAACAACAAATTGATTCCACTTTGCACGGTCGGTGGCCATCCTTCGTACAGTGCCCCAACTCTGGTTCATTCTTTGCATCTCAGCCTCCACAGTCCTCCGCCAAGTTGTTTTTGGTCGGCGTCTCTTTCGCTTTCCTTCAGGGGTCCAAAGCATAGCTGTTCTTGTGATGGCATCGGGGTCTCTTCTGAGGACATTACCAACCCAGCTCCAGCGTCTGCCAGCTATGATGGTGTGCATGTCCTCTTGCTTGCTACGAGTAAGCAGATCTTGGTTGGTGATGGTATTCGGCCAAAAGATGCGGTGGATTTTTCTTAGGCATGTTGTGTGAAAAGAGGACAATTTTGACATTTCCTTCTCTGTGACTCTCCAGCATTCCGCACCATAGAGAAGCACAGAAAGCACGCAACTCTGGTATAATCTTAATTTTGTGCTTGTGCTGTATTGGGAGGACTTCCAGATGTTGTTTAGGCTAAAGAAGGCTGTTCTTGCCTTATTCATTCTGATGTTGATGTCTTTGCCTGCCCCACCGTCTGGTGTTACTATGCTTCCTAGGTATGTGAAGGTATCTGTCTGTACCAATTGCTGATTCCTTACTGATATGGGCTCAGGGTTGCTCACATTGAGCGTCATGACCTCAGACTTCTTTAAATTGATGTTCAAGCCCACCTGCTGGCTAAATTTATTAAGTCTATCCGTTTTTTCCTGGATGTGTGTTGATGTGAATGTGCCAGCAGTGCAATGTCATCTGCATATTCCAGATCTTCCAATGTAGAAAATGTAGTCCATCTTATTCCTCTTGGACTGCCCTCTGTTGTCTGGCGCATCACCCAGTCTATGACTGTTAAAATAGAGTGGTTGATAAGGGGCATCCCTGTCGTACTCCTGTCTTCACCTCGAAGGTTAGGTTGCTCTGCCCAACACTACACGTAAAGTTGGCATAGAGGCTTTTTATGATTGACACTATGCAGCTTGGAATTCCATAAGCCCTCAGTATTTTCCATAAACTGTCCCTATGTATGCTGTCAAAAGTATTTTCAAAATCAACAAAATTTATGTAAAGCTGTCTTTGCCATTCTGAGCACTGGGGGGGGGGGGGGGGGGGGGGGGGGGTGAATTTTTTGGTTGGGTGGGTGTTTTTGTGTTTTTTAAATCCTGCTTGTTCTTTGTTTTTTTTTTTTTTTTTGGGGTAGTCTGGGGGGGGCCTTTGAAATTTTTTTTTGTTATAATTATCCTGGTAGAAATTTTTGAGTGGGGGGGTTTTGATTTTGGGAACTGGGGAGAAGGGGGGGTGATTCCTCTCCAATTATTGTTTAGTCTGCAAGATCTCCCTTTTTGGGCAATTTGACAATTATTCCTTTGTTTTGATGGTGTTTTCCCCATTTTCCACACTTGTGCAAATAGTGGGTGGGTTCTTGCTAGCTCAGGGTCTGTTTAAATATTCTGCATTTAAGTTTTATCATGGCCCGGAGCTTTACCGTTCTTTAACCCTTTTTTTTTTGTGATGATTTTCTTCTTTTCGTGGAATTGTCTGTATTTACATCTTTTTTTTGTTTTCAGCCTCAGGAACATTCAATGGTGGGGGGGGGGTCTGGTATTTCCTTGTTTTTTTTCTCTGAAGTGCTTCTGCCATCTTGTTTCCTGTCCCTCTGCTGTCTTGATGGATTTCCTTGCTTATCTTTACTATTGTAATATTTTTTGCACCTTTTTTCCGCTGATGAATTTAGTTTTTTTTGTATACTGTGCTTTGTTCATTTTCAGTGCTGCCTCTTTGCCTGTTTTGCAAGATCGTCTAGGAAATTCCTTTTGTTGGCTCGGGGGGGGCGTTTAACTTCCCTGTCCAGCTGGCTGTACTGTTCGCTATATAGTTGGGTTTAACCTGGGGTTTACGCTTCTTTTTTTTTCTTTTCATTTCCTTTCTCATTTTTTAGGGTGTTTAGTGTTTCTGGTGTTTTTCCCAGTTTGCTTTTCCTTTCCTAGAATCCTAAGCATGGGGGTTACTTTTTGGGGGTACTGTTGAAATTTGGTTATATCATCAGTCAATGTTTTTTTTTGGCTTTTGGGGCAAATTGATATGGGTTTTTTAATGGGGGGTTATTTTGGGGGTTTTTTTTTTTTTCTGGTTTTTTTTTTCCTTCAATTTGCTGACGAAACCTTTTCTTTGTTTTTACAGGGGGGGTCCAGCCCTTCTTAGTTTCACTTTCAGTTTTGCTTTACTTTTAAATGGTGATTTTTTTGGTTCCCACATTTGTGGTTTTTTTTTTGGGGGGGTAATTTTTAATGCATGTTTTTTTAGTTTAACCATGATGTTCTATTTTTTTTGTTTTTTTTTGGGGTGATTTTTTGTTAACTGGTGAATTTTTTTATGTGGGAAAAAGTTTTTTTTTTTTTTTTTTTTTTTTTTTTTTTTTTTTTGCTTTTTAAACTTATTTTTTTATCCCCATTGGGGGTTTTTGTTTTTTTGCCGCAATTTTTTTTTTTTTTATATATTTTGTTTGTTTTACCAACTTTCGCATTTCTGTTACTTTAACAAGATCAAGATTTTAGGTGTGTCTTCCATTTTGTTGGGGTTGAATTTGTTAGGGGGGGATGGGAAATTCATTTTTTGTTCATTTTTTATCATTTAATGGTATTGTAGGGGGGGGTTTGTATATTTTGGGGGTGTTGGGGAATCTCCCTCTCAATCTCAATCGTACGCGGGGGGGTTTGTTGGGATGGGGGGTTTTTCCATATGGGAGTTGGGGTTTTCTGTATGGGGAATTTTTGGCTACGGGGGGGTGGGTGTCCATTTTCTTATTTTGGGGGAGTGGTAAAGGGGGGTGTGGGTGTTGTTTTTAGTGATTTGTTGAGAGGGGGGGGGGGGGGGGGGTGTCCATCTGGGGGGGGGGGGGGTTTGTGGGGGTGGTTGGGGGATTTCTGGTGTTGTCTTGGGGTTTTACTGTTGTACATTGATGGGATGGTAAATTCCTATTCTTGTATCCTGTTTTGGGTTGGTTAGGTTTGGGTTTTCATGTGAGTGGCTTTTTCGGCTTTTTGACAGGGTTGGACATGTATTTGAATTGGGTTTTTCCGATTTGGGTTCAATCCCGCATTTTTTGGTTTGTTCATGTTGATTGGGGGGTTAGTTTAGTTCATTTTTTTTTTGGGGGGTTTTGGGGACAGGGGTGCCAGCCCTATCGGGTTATTCTTTTACCCCCAACCTGGAGGACCAGGGTACCATATTGTTTTTGTCTGACCCACAGGGACCAGTCCAGCTTTGTTAACCTTGTTTTTTGGGTGTGTGATTTTAGCTCTGGGGATTGTCATAATTTGTGGTTTGGGGGGTAGAAGGTACCATTATGGGAATTGGGGTATTTGGGGTCATTTTATTTTGGTTAGTTTTTGTATTCAATACTATTTAAAATGTTTTGGGGTGTTGTCTTTGGGGCAGTTTTATTTTTTATTGGGGGGTTTTATAGGGTATTTGTCAATTTTATTTTCTCTTTTTATTGTTTTAGATATACTTTTGATAGTTCTTTTCACTTTTGTTTTTTAATTTGTATTAGTGGGGGGGGGTTTCTTTTTGTTAGAAATTTTCCCTTGATTTTTAGGGTTTTTTTTAATTTAATGGTTTGAAAATTGTTTAGGTGGGGGTATTGACTTTTGGATTTGGATGCTTTTTGTTAGTTTTTTGCTTAATAATTCTATTTGGGGATGATTTTTGAAGTTTTATAACCTTATTTTTTTTTTTTGGGGGGGGTTGTTGTGGGGGGTTGGATTTTTTTTTTGATTTTTAATTTTGGGGCTTATTTAGTGGGTGGGTTGGGAGGTTAAGTTTATTATTGTGATTTTTAGTTTGGGGTTTAAGGAAATTTGGGGGTTGTTTGGGGGGGGGGTGGGTGGGGTTTGGGTCATTTGGGGGGGGATCATTTTAATGGGTTTGTGGAATTGTTGTTGATACCATGGGGGATGGGTTGGGGTGGGATATTTAATGGGGGGGGGTGGGGGGGGGATTTTGAAAAATTATTTGTGTGACATGGGGGGGGGGGGGTTTAGTTAAATATTAATAGTTTGTTTTGTGGGAAAGGTTTTATAAATTTTGGGTTTTTTGGGGGGGGTGGAATAGTACTTTTGGTTTTTTTGCGGTTGGGGGTGGGGGGGGGTTTTGGGATTTATGATGTCCG
Source organism: Oreohelix idahoensis (assembly GCA_024509875.1). Classification (NCBI taxonomy): domain Eukaryota; kingdom Metazoa; phylum Mollusca; class Gastropoda; order Stylommatophora; family Oreohelicidae; genus Oreohelix; species Oreohelix idahoensis. The sequence goes on from JAMPIV010001871.1 coordinate 406,047, forward strand.
AATGGGGGATTTTGTGTTTGGTTGTGAGACTTTGTTTTGGAAGAGGGGGGGGTGGGGGGGATTGGATTTGGGGGGGGGGGGGGTTTTTTGGGTTTAAATGGGGGGGATTTTTTATTTTGGGGGTTTTTGTTGGGGGGGGTTTGGGGGGGGGGGGGGTTTGGGGGGGGGGGGGGGGGGGGGGGGGGGGTTGTGGGGGGGTTGGTGGGGGGAGGGTCCCAATTTTGGGGGGGGGGGGGGGGGTTGGTGGGGGGGGGGGGTTGGGGTGTTTATTGGTTTTGGGGTATTTTTTTTGTTTTATTTTTTGGTTTTGGGGGGGGGGGGTTGGGTGGGGGGGTGGGTTGTTTGTGGTTTTTTTGGTTTGATTTTATTATGTTGTGGGGGGGTGGTTTTATGTTTTGGGAATGGGGGGGGGGGGGGATTGGGGGGGGGGGGGGGGTTGGGGGGGGGGGGGGGGGGGGGGGGGGGGGGGGGGGGGGGGGGGGTTTAGGGGGGGGGGGGGGGGGGGTTTTATTGTTTTGGGGGGGTTTTTTTGGGGGGGGGGGGGGTTTTGGGGGGGGGGGGTTTTTTGGGGGGGGGGGGGGGGGGGGGGGGTTGGGGGTTGGGGGGGGGGGTGGGGGGGGGGGGGGGGGGGGGGGGAGGGGGGGGGGGGGGGGGTGGGGGTTTTGGGTTGGGGGGGGGGGGGGGGGGGGGTGGGGGGGGTTTGATTTTGGGGGGTTTTTTTGGTTGGGGTTGTTTGGGGGGGGGTATTTTGGGGGGGGGGGGGTTTGGTTGGGGTTGGGGGGGGTGGGGGGTGAGGGGGTTTTGGGGTTGGGGGGGGGGGGTTTGGGGGGGGTTGGTTGGGTTTGGTTGGGGGGGGTTGGGGGTTGGGGATTGGGGGTTTGTGTTTTGGGGGGGGGGTGTGGGTTTTGTTTGTTGGGGGGGGGGGGGGTTTTTGGGGGTGGGTTTTTGGGGGGGGGGGTGGGTGGGGGGGGGTTGTGGTGGTTGGGGGGGGGGGGGGGTGGGTGGGGGGGGGGGTGGGTTTGTTGGGGTGTTGGGGGGGGGGGGGTGGGGGGGTGGGGTTGGGATGGTTGGGGGGGGGGGTTTTGGGTTTGGGGGGGGGGGGGGGGTGGGTATGGGGGGTTTTGGGGGGGGTTTTGGGGGGGGGGTTTTTTGGGTGGGGGTAATTATATGTTTGGGGTGGGGGGGGGTTTTTGGGGGTTGGGTTGGGGTGGGTGGTTGGTTTGTGGGGGGTTGGCGGGGGGTGGGGGGGGGGGGGTGGGGGGGGGTTTTTGTATGGTTGGGGGGGGTGGGTTTTTGGGGTTTGGGGGTGGGGGTGGGGGGGGGTGAATGGGGTTTTGGTTGGTTGGGGGGGGTTGGGGTGGGGTTTTTGGGGGGGGGGGGGGGGGGGGTTTAGGGGTTTTTTGGGGGGTTTGGGGGGGGGGGGTTTTTTAAATGGGTGGGGGGGTTGGGGGGGGGGGGGGGGGGGGTGGGGGGGGGTTGGGGGGGTGGGGGGTGGTTTGGGGTTGTTTTTGGTTTTTGTGTTGGGGGGTTTTGGGGGGGGGGGGGGGGGTTGTGTGGTTTGGGTTGGGGGGGGGTGGTTGGGGGGGGGTGGGGTGTGTGGGTTTGGGGGGTTGGGGGGGGGGGGGGGGGGGGGGGGGGTGGGGGGTATTTGGGGGGGGGGGGGGGGGGGGGGGGGGGGGGGGGATTAGGTTTTTGGGGGGTTGGGGGGGGGGGGGGGGGGGGGGGGGGGGGGGTTTGGGGTGGGGGGGGGGGGTTGGGGGTTGGGGGTAAGTTTGGGGTTTGGGTTGTTGGGGGAGGGGGGAGGGTGTGGGGGTGGGGGGGGGGGGGGGGGGGGGGGGGGGGTTGGGGGGGGTGGGGTGGGGGGGGGGGGGGTTGGGGTAATTTTGGGGGGTTTGGGGGGGGTTGTTTTGGGTGGGGGGGGGGGGGGGGGGGGTTGGGGGGGGTGGGTGGGGGGGTGGGGGGGGGGGGGTGTGGGGGGGTGGGGGGGGGGGTTTTGGGGGGGGGGGGGGGGGGTTATTGGGGGGGGGGGGGGTTTTTTGGGGGGGGGGGGGGGGGTGGGGGGGGGGGGTGGGGGGGGGGGGGGTGGGGGGTTTGGGGTGGGGGGGGGGGGGGGGTTTTTTTGGGGGTGGGGGGGGTGGGGGGGGGGGGGTGGGTTTTGGTGGGTGGGTGGGGGGGGGGGGGGTGGGGGGGGGGGGGGGGGGGGGGGGGGGTGGGGGGGGGGTGGGGGGGGGGGGGGGGGGGGGGGGTGGGGTTTGGTGGTTTTGGGGGTTGGGGGGGGTGGGGTGGGGGGGGGATTGGGGGGGGGGGGGGGGGGTTTTTTGGGGGTTTTTTTTTTGGGGGGTGGGGGGGGGGGTGGGGGGGGGGGGGGTTGGGGGGGTGTGGGGTGGGGGGGGGGGGGGGGGGGGGGGGGGGTTGGGGGGGGGTGGGGGGGGTTTTTGTTGGGGGTGGTGGGGGTTTTGGGGGGGGGGGGGGGGGGGGGGGGTGTCAGGAATTGGGGTGGGGGTTTGGGGGGGGGGGGGGGGGGGGTTGGGGGGGGGGGGGTTTTGGGGGGGTGGGGGAATTTTGTGGTGGTTGGGGGGTGGGGGGGGTTTTTGGGGGGGGGGGGGGTGTGGGGGGGGGGGGGGGGGGGGTTTGGGGGTTTGGGGGGGGGGGGGGGTGGGGTTTGGTGTTGTGGGGGGGGGGGGGGTTTGTTTTTGTTGGGGTTTGGGGGTGGGGTTTGGTGGGGGGTTTTTGATGGGGGTGGGGGGGGGGGTTTTGGGGGGGGGGGGGTTTTGGGGTGTTGTGGGGGTGGGGGGGGTGGGGTTTTTTTTTGGGGGGAGGGGGGGGGTTGGGGGGGGGGTTGGGGGGGTTGGGGGGGGTTGGGGGGGGGGGTTGGGGGGGGGGGTGGGGTTTGGGGGGTGTGGTTTGTTTTTTTGGGGGGGGGGGGGGGGGGGGGGGGGGGGGGGGGGGGGGGGTGGGTTTGGGGGGGGGGGGGGGTTTTGGGGGGGGGGGATTTGGGGGGGGGTTTATGGGGGGGGTTTGGGGGTATGGTTTGGGGTGGGGGGTGGGGGGGGGGGGGGGGGGGGGGGGTTTTTGGAATGGGTTTTTGGGGGTGTGGGGGGGGGGGGGGGGGTTGGGGGGTGGGGGGGGGGTTGGGGGTGGGGTGGGTTTTTTTTGGGGGGTGGTTTTTTTATTTTTGGTGGGGTGGGGGGTTGTTTTGTGTTTTGTTTGGGGGGGGTTGGGGATTGTTTGGGGGGGGGGGGTTGGTGGGTTTTGGTTTTTTTGGGGGGGGGGTTTTTTGGGTTGGGGGGGTGGGGGGGTTTTTTTTGGGGGGGGGGGGGTGGTTTGGGGTTTGGGGGGGGTTTTTGGGGGGTTGGGGGGGGGGGGTTGGTTTGGGGGGTTGTTGGGGTTGGGGGGGGGGGGGTGGGAGGGGGGGGGGGGGATTGGGGGGGGGGGGGGGGTGGGGTGGGTTTGGGGGGGGGGGGGGTTGGGGGGGGTGGGTTGGGGGGGGGTGGGGGGGGGGGTTTTGGGTTGGGGGGGTGGGTTGGTGGGTTTTGGGGTTGGGGGGGTGGGGGGGGTTTGGGGGGGGGGGGGGGGGTGGGGGGGGGGTGGGGGGGGGTGGGGGGTTTTTTTGGGGGGGGGTTTGGGTGGTTTTTTTTGGGGTTGGGGTTTTGGTTTTCAGGGGGGGGGGGGGGGGGGGGGGGGGGGGGGGGGGGTGTTGGGGGGGGGTTGGGGTTTTTTTTGGGGGGAAATTTTTGTTGTGTTTTGGGGGGGGGGGGGGTGGGGTAGTTGGGGGGGGGGAATTGGGGGGGGGGGGGGTTTTTGGGGGGGGGGTTTTTGGGGGTGGGGGGGGGGGGGGTTTTTTTTGGGGGTTGGGTTTTGGGGGGGGTTGTTTGGGGGGGGGGGGGGGGGGGGGGGGTTGGGGGTTGTGGGGGGGGGGGTGGGTTTGGGTTTTATGGGGGGGGGGGGGGGGGGGGGGGGGGGTTGGGGGGGGGGGTGTGGGGGGTTGGGTTGGTGGTTTTGTTTTTTGGGGGGGGGGGGGTTTGTTGGGGGTGGGGGGGTGTGATTTTTGGGTGGGGGGGGGTGGGGTTTGTTTTTGGTTGTTTTTTGGGTTTGTGGGTTGTGGGTTTGGGGTTTGTTGGGGGGGGGTGTGGGGGGGGGTTGGGGGGACTTTTTGGGGGGGGGTGGTGTGGTTGGGGTTGGGGGGGGAAGTTGGGTTTTTTGGGGGGTTGTGGGATTTGGGGGTTTTTTGTTGGGTTGGGGGGGGGGGTTTTGGTGTTTGGGGTTTGGGGGTTGGGTTGGGGGGGTTTGGTGTTGGGGTGGGGGGTGGTGTGGGGTTGTTTGTTGGTTTGGGGGGGGGTGTTGGGGGGGGGGGGGGGGTTTGGTTTTTGGGGGGGTTGGGGGTTTTTTTTTTTTTTTGTTTTGGGTGGGGGGTTTGTGGGGGGGGGTTTTTGTTGTTTTGGGGGGGGGGTGGGGGGATTTGTGGGGGGGGGTTTGTGGGGGGGGGGGGTTTTTTTGGGGGGTGGTTTTTTTTTTTGTTGGTTGGGGGTGTTGGCATGTTGGGGGGGTTTTGTGGGGGGGGTGGGGTTTTGGGGGGGGTTTTTGGGTTTTTGGGGGGTGGGGGGGGGGGGGTGTGGGGGGGGGGGTGGGGGTGGGGGGGGGGGGGGGGCGGCGGGGGGGGCGTGGGGGGGTAGGGGGGGGGGTTGGGGGGGGGGTGGGGTGTGGGGGGGTTGGTGGTTTGTTGTGGGTTGGGTTGTTTTGGGGGGGTGGTTTTTTTTTTGGGGGGGGGTTTTGGGGGGGTGTTGGGGGGTTGGGGGGGTGGGGGGGGGGGTTGTTTGGTGGGGGGGTTGGTTTTGGTTTTTTGGTGGATGGGGGGGTTGTTTGGTGTTGTTGTGGGGTGGTTTTTGGGGGGTTTTAGGTTGGGGGTAAATTGGGGGGGGATTGGGGTGGGGGGGGGTTTGGGGGGGGTGGGGGTTGGGTTGTATTTTGTGGGGGGGTGGTGTTTGGGGGGTTTGTGGGGGGGGGGGGGGGGGGGGGGGGTTTTTGGGTTTGGGGGGGGGGGGGGGGTTGGGGGGGGGGGGGGTTGTGGTGTTTTGGGGGTTGGGGGTGGGGGTGGGTTGGGGGGGGGTTGGGGTTGTATGGTTTTTGGGTTTTTGTGTTTTATTTTGTGGGGGGGTTGGTGGGGGGGTGGGGGTTTTTTTTGGGAGGTTAAGATGAAAATGTGGGGTGTGTTGGGGGTTTTTTTGGGGGTTGGGTTTAGGGGGGTGTTGTTGGGTGTTGGGGGGTGGGTTATTGGGTTGGGGGGTGAGGGGGGGTTTTTTATGGGGGTTGTGGTTTTTTGGGGGGCCATGTTGGTATTTGGTGTTACCAGATTATGAATAAATAACACAGAATTGCTAGCAAAACTCAGCTGAGCTGCTGGCTATAGTAGGCGTCCCTAACTTTCTTTCACGTGCTTTCATATGGAATCACCACACTTTAAAATCTGTGTCTATCACTGAACAACTATTGAAGAATGGCCCCAAATGCGCTCTGAGCGCTAATAATATGATTGTCTGTGGCCAATCACTGCCTAGTTTTACTTTAAATTCAAATTCCTACACTAAAGTCATTTCAGTCATGCTTCAGTCAAGTATGGATGGTTATCTGTTAGTCTGTCCGTCTCTACTTGTGTTTCTAAAAAATTGTGCTTGATTTTTGAAGCAACCTTTCTTTCCCCTCCAAAATTTTGTCGATAAAAGTTATATTTAGACACAGCTACCGCTCAAAAACCCTCTCCCCCATACTAAGTAAATTTGAACACCTGCGTCCAAGGTCGTGGTTTTGTGTGCAAATTGCGACACTTTTAGATTCAATACAGTCTAGCGATGATGTGAACTACACTGTCTTTTGTCATTATCTTCAATATTATCTATCCGTCTGTAAAATTAAGACCATATTAGTTCACTGCTCAGAATAGGCCATCCGGCCAGCTAATTTTTATATTCCTAACATTAATATTAAGAAAAAAGTACTTTTTAATTTTTGTAATATTCCTAACATCTGCGTTTTAGCCGCTGAATTCAAATCAAGGGCTTGTTATCGCAAAACGTCCAATTCCGTACCTCGTGTCAATTTGGGGGACGTGATTTTTTTTTTTTCTTTCCTCCATCCCCCCCAATTGCGTCTCCTAGCCTTTCCAGTCATATTTTTTTCCTTTTTGATCCGCCGTTCCCCTCCTGTCTAGCAAGTCAATTATTATGGAGGATGATGACCCGCGGTCTAGGCGATCATGTACTATTCGCAGCCTACGCATTATGTTTTTATCCTTAAATGTTATCTTTGGAGATATTTTACCGTTGTATCTCTGTCAATTTCACTACACATCTCCCCACTTGAAAACATGCCTATGGCAAGTTCCAAAACCAGCGATACACATAGGTAAAATTACTCCTCACGTCTGCCACTACTCTAATTTTGATCACAGGGGTGCCGACTGAGGAAATCTGCACCGACATTCAATTTGCCTGGGATATATTGGATACTGAACTGATAAGGTTGAAGCAATAAAGACCACCTCAGCAATCTTGCGTTTTTCATGCTTAGCCTGAGACAAGAACACGAGAGGCTGATGGTCCGTCTCCACCACAAAAGTCCTACCATACAGATAGATTTGAAACTTCTTTATTGCCCAGATTAATGCTAAACATTCCTTTTCGCTTGTGGAGTATCCTTGTTCCGCCTTATTCAATTTGCGGCTTGCATAAGCGACTGGTTTAAGTTCCCCATCAGGTGAAGATGATCTTTGCAACAAAGCCCCTCCGAGTCCTACATTACTTGCATCGGTTCTTAAGACAAAGTCCTGTGTCAAATCAGGCAGTTTGAGAATAGGCTTGCTAGTGAGTTTTTCCTTTAACTCTTGGAACGCTAGTTCACATTGTGCAGTCCAAATAATTTTATCTGGAAGTCCCTTGCGAGTCAGATCAGTCAGAGGAGCACAAATAGCGTTAAAATTCTTGATGTATTTCTGATAAAATCCGCATAACGACACAAATGATCGCACGTCCTTTTTTGTTTGCGGCCTAGGTGCTCTCTGCAGTTTTTCCAAGTTCTTAGGATCAGGGGTCATATTACCCTGATATACAGTGTGTCCCAAGAATTCCAACTCTTTACATCCAATACAACATTTTGTTGGCCTAGCAGTCAAATTCGCCTCCCGAAGTCTATCAAACAACATCTCCAAAGCTTCAATGTGTTCTTCAAATGTCTCTGTGGCGACGAGAATATCATCCATGAAATTCGTGATACATGGGTTATTCAGGGGATCCAACAATTTTCGCATCATCCTTGAAAACACACTCGGAGCATTTTTCAGTCCGAATGGTAGCATATTGAATTCATAATGTCCATCCGAAGTGCTAAAAGCCAAATAAGGTCTCACTTCCGGCTTCACTGGGATCTGGTAATAGCCTTTACTAAGATCCACCTTTGAAAAGTATTTTGCCTTGTTCAGTCTGGCAAATAACTGTTTTGTGTCTGGTAATGGATCCACTTGTCCTTCTGTGACAGCATTCAGTTTCCTGTAATCTATGCACAGTCTGTGTTCCCCAGACGGTTTCCTCAACAAAACGACACTAGAACTAAAAGATGATTCACTGTGCGAAATAATCCCCTCCTTCAACAAATACTCTATTTCTTCCTTCAATGCCTTCTCCTTCGCGAACGGAATAGAATAGGCTCTCATACAGATTGGGTTTGAGTCTACCAGTTTCATGTCATACTGTAGTAAATTTGTATGGCCTGGTTTATCTGTTAATACATCTGTATGTTCCTCCAGAACCTGTTGAACTCTCTCCCTCTGGTTTTTAGTCAGGTGCTTACTGACTTTTACCTGTGCTGCTGTTTCACAAGGATGTAATGGGTATTCATGTGAGGTGAGTGGTTCTTTTTGCATCTGGGTTGCAATAGCCAAGGTCAATAAGGGGGTGCTTTCCTGGAGTGGTCTGTCCAGATACTTCTTTAACAGGTTTACATGATAAACTTTTTCCTTCCCCTTTTTGTCAATTTTATAGTTTGTTCTAGACACCTTCTCTAGAACCGTATATGGACCTTGCCAACCAATTTGTAATTTATTCTGGCTTCCCGGTAGTAGAAGCAGCACCTTCTCTCCGACTGCCAGTTCCCTGTCCTTTGCCTTCCTATTAAAATATGCTGCATGTTTCTTCCTGGCTTGTTTCAAATTATCATTTGCCAGTTTCCATCCAGCTTTCAAACGAGTGGTCAGTTCGTTCACATATTGATATGATGAGGTAACAGTCTCTTCCGCCTTCTCATCTGTCCAGGTCCTTAATAAGGCTTCTAATGGACCTTTTATTGGCCTCCCAAATAGCAGAGTTGCGGGAGCCATCCCGGTTGAACTATGTGGTACCTCCCGGTACGCAAACAATGCGGCGGGCAGGAATTGATCCCACAGATCCGGTTTTTCGTGTGCCAGCTTTCTCAGGATAGAAATGAGAGTCCCGTTGAACCTCTCTACCTGGCCGTTCCCTTGTGGATGGTACGGACTACAATGAAAGTGCCTGGCTTGAAATAGCTTAAAAACTTCTTCCGTTAGTTTCCCCTTGAACTGCGATCCATTATCCGTCAAGATTTGATGCGGGAATCCTAATCGGGTAAATATTGTAAGTAGTGCCTCTGCTACATGTTTTGAATCAATTGATGGCAGGGCTACCGCCTCTCCCCACATAGAACAAGTGTCCACCAGAGTAAGGATGTAACTGTTCCTCCTCTTGGTCCGAGTGAGAGGTCCTACAATATCCACTGCAACCCTCTCAAAAGGTGTTCCTACTATGGGCATTTCCCCTAGAGTTGCAGGAGCAGTCCAGTGCTTTGGAGCTACCCTTTGACATTCTGGGCAGGATTTGACATATCTTTTTATATCCTCCGTTATCCCTGGCCAGAAGTAATGACAAGCTATACGCTGTCCTGTGGCGCTGATCCCCATGTGACCACTGAAGGGAATCGCATGTCCGAGTTCCATCACTTTATCTCTATATGAAGTGGGAAGAACCAGCTGGTTGTGACCATTTGTTCCAGTTCCGGCCTTCCTGTATAAGAGTTTGTTCTTCATGAAATATTCCCCCTTGCTCGGAGGTGTGTGGCATTTGGGCAATTTTTTAAAACATGGCTTGAGTGTCCTATCCTCAGCCTGCGCCTTCCTCATCTCCTCTGGATGAGCATTTATAGGTTCACCTTCTTCCTCCTTCTTCTGTGACCTGGTCTGCACTGTCGCCATGATCACAGGTTTCTCGGGATTCCCCAAGAAGACGTATCTACACCCCAATATCAGAGGGTAGATTGGTTCATCTATCACTGCTGCTCTGATTTCTCCTTCCACATAGCGAGTTTTCACCGTTATCCTTGCGATGGGAAGTGTCATGAGTGGTATGTCCTTAGTCGCCCCTTGTATTTCCACTGTTTCTGTGGTGTACTGACTTGGGTCCACTAGGCTAGACTTCACAACTGAATCATAATCCAAACCTGTATCATAAAGGCACCTTATGGTGACCCCATTACAAATAACATCCTCACAAACTGGGGGGTGATAAGGTTCCTGTTGTCCCTTAGGATTAACCTTTAATCTTTGCGTCCCCGACTTCATTGCAGCAATGTTTGAAGGTTTCCTTCTACAAAATTCGGTGTTATGGTTATCCTTCTTGCACCATTTACACCATCTTTTTCCTTGGTTCAACGGTTTTCTTTCATTGAACTTTTGGTCATTGAACTGTGAGTTTCTGTCGCGATAGTCATTTCTTGGCCGCTCAAAGTTTGTCCTACCTTTATTTCCCTGCTCTCTATTATCAAATTTATTAAATTGCTGTGGAGCTTTAAAATTGTCTATGTGCTTCTTTTTAGCACCACTTACCTCTGCCTGGGCTGCCTGATACCTCTCAGCAACATTTAAAATTTCCCCCAACTTCTCTGCACCTTGTTCCATGAGAAATTTTTCTCATGTCTGGAGCCATGGACTCTCTCAATTGCTCAATCATGATCATTTCTTTAAGATCTTGGGTCTTCCCCAGAGCCGTCCATTTCTCCAAATAGGTTTCTAGTCTAGCAGAGAATTGGTGGTATGTCTCCCCAGACAACAGTTTGGCATTTCTAAATTTCTTACGATAAAATTCACCATTCTTCTCGTACCTTAATAACAAAGCCTGCTTTAACATGTCATAATTGTCTTGGTCTTCCCTGTTCATTTTAGCAAATACTTCATAAGAAGTACCCCTCAATCCCTGTGATAGCTTTAAACTCCACCTCTCTCTCTCTAAGCCATATGTAGTAGCTAATAACTCAAAACGTCCTAGGTACCCCTCTATGTCATCGTCTTTTTCAACAAAATGGTCTAAATGAAACCCCATAGCCGAGTTTGAGGCTCCCAGACTGGGCGTAGCATCTGAGGCAAAAGGGCTGGCACCATTTTCAGGAGCCTGGCCTTGTAATTCCAGCTCCCTTAATCGTAATTCGTGCTCCCTTTGCAACCTTCTATCTTCTGCTTCCCTTTCGGCCTTTTTATCTTCTGCCTCCCTTTGCTGTCGTTTTTCTTCTTTGTCAGCCTCAATCTGCAACCTCTTAATCTCAGCCTCAATTTGTAACCTCTTCTCTTCAGCCAACCTCCTTTCTTCCCGTTCAATATATTTATCACATTCAGCCGTTACGTATTGTATTAAAATTTGACCATCCATTCCCATCTCCTTCGCGGTGAGCACAGCAGCTGATCTAAATTTTGCCAGCTCCGCCATACTTTTTAGACAATATAATAATATACAAGCTAAATCTCTAATCAATAAATACACTAAGTACTTCTTATGACTATAGTCTAACTAATTCTAACTAACCAGTTAACTAATTAATTATTACTGGCTGTGAAGATTCACCAACTTTTATCTGCAGGGACACTTTTTAATTTTAAAGGCAATTTTACAATTTATTTCCCTACTTTTATTTCTCCCACCAGGAGATCCTAATATTACTGTTGGCTAATTATCCCTGGACAAGACCCCAATTTATGTAGTGGTGTTTGATGGTATTGTATGATGGTGATATTACTAAATGTAATTGTATGAGGCCAGCTGTGAAGGCTCCTGAGATAAAATGTAGTTGTGAATTGTCAGAAGGCCTTTCTTGCTACCACTACGACCTCACACTTAATTTTTTTTTTTAAGGAATGTGGCTACGTAAAGTGTCTAGGGTAATGATGTGTAGTGTGGTGTGATAGTTTCTAAATACACCCACAAATAATTAAGAAGACTAATAATATTAACAAATGTTAAAATACACTGAACTAACTCACGTGTGTAAAATTTTTTGATAAAATTATATTACATTTATTTTGTTCTGGATCAATTTTTTAGGTTGACCAGAACTTAAAAAGATTTAGAGATTATGAAAGAAATGCATGGAATATTATATCATAAATGCAATAGTGTACATATATATGTACTATACTAGTTAGTTTTATTAAAATGTTCTAGTAGTCATCTACTTGGGAGGATATGTACTGTTTGTGCTGTTGGGGTGGCCTCATCACACCTGTCTATATTGACTACCCAGTGTCCAGAAAATGGTGGGAATTTTTATATGGGGTATTAGTAACTACACAACTTTGGTGAATGTCCAGCAGACCAGAGGCTCACTCATCTTATATTTGTAGCTCTGGTGCTGAAAACTGATGGTCCCACCTCTCCGTGCTGGCGGGCAATAATGGTGGTCTCTGTCACAAGTACTGCACAGATACACTCGAGTAAAGTCACCAACTGAATAGTCACTGCTTTGTTGACAACAGAAACTCGCAGCTCTGCAATCAAAGTATGGGCCATGTGTCAAAATCTATTCTCTACCCACGTCTGGACACAACACTGACACAACAACCACATCATACAGACAGGTCAGATCTCTCTGACCAAACAGCACATTTACCATGGTGGTTTTACATCAGATAGATCCTCCCAGACCATAGATTCTGAAAAATATTTATTAGTTGTCTACCCTAAAAGAGGATAGGTAATATGTTACATTATTCTCAATGTACATTGTTGGTCCCTAGACCCTGACTTGGGCGGGGGGTCCAGAGCAAATCCCTACTAGTTTGTAAGGCTAGATTTTGATATGGCAGTATCAAATCACTCGAACATGAAACAATATTCAAAATATATATAAGGAAATAATTTCAATCTTACCAGATTATGAATAAATAACACAGAATTGCTAGCAAAACTCAGCTGAGCTGCTGGCTATAGTATGGCGTCCCTAACTTTCTTTCACTTTCTTTCATATGGAAATCACCACACTTTAAAATCTGTGTCTATCACTGAACAACTGTTGAAGAATGGCCCCAAATACGCTCTGAGCGCTAATAATATGATTGTCTGTGGCCAATCACTGCCTAGTTTTACTTTAAATTCAAATTCCTACACTAAAGTCATTTCAGTCATGCTTCAGTCAAGTATGGATGGTTATCTGTTAGTCTGTCCGTCTCTACTTGTGTTTCTACATAATTGTGCTTGATTTTTGAAGCAACCTTTCTTTCCCCTCCAAAATTTTGTCGATAAAAGTTATATTTAGACACAGCTACCGCTCAAAAAACCCTCTCCCCCATACTAAGTAAATTTGAACACCTGCGTCCAAGGTCGTGGTTTTGTGTGCAAATTGCGACACTTTTAGATTCAATACAGTCTAGCGATGATGTGAACTACACTGTCTTTTGTCATTATCTTCAATATTATCTATCCGTCTGTAAAATTAAGACCATATTAGTTCACTGCTCAGAATAGGCCATCCGGCCAGCTAATTTTTATATTCCTAACATTAATATTAAGAAAAAAGTACTTTTTAATTTTTGTAATATTCCTAACATCTGCGTTTAGCCGCTGAATTCAAATCAAGGGCTTGTTATCGCAAAACGTCCAATTCCGTACCTCGTGTCAATTTGGGGGACGTGATTTTTTTTCTTTCCTCCATCCCCCCCAATTGCGTCTCCTAGCCTTTCCAGTCATATTTTTTTCCTTTTTGATCCGCCGTTCCCCTCCTGTCTAGCAAGTCAATTATTATGGAGGATGATGACCCGCGGTCTAGGCGATCATGTACTATTCGCAGCCTACGCATTATGTTTTTATCCTTAAATGTTATCTTTGGAGATATTTTACCGTTGTATCTCTGTCAATTTCACTACATACACTTCAAAAGCTGCTTAATGTTTTCATAAGTTTCTTTCATATGGACTGCGTGACCAACTGGAATTGACGGTAACACATTACCATTATTCAACAAAACAGCTTTAAGACTCGTCTTGGATGAATCAATGAAAAGCCTCCACTCTTCCTGTATGTAATTGATTTTGAGGGCTGCCATTAAACCAGAAATGTTGTGTTACGCAGAAAGGTCACCCTCTTTGAAAAAGAATGTAATAAGCGGCTTCTGGTGGTTCCTAAACACAGAAATTGTAACATCTTCTGCCAAGAGATTCCACTTTGCAATCTGGAACCCAAAAGCTCCGCCTTGTTCTTCGGTAAATTCAGATCTCTCATAAAATCATTCAGTTCACCTTGGGTTATTAAGTGTGGTTTATTGGATGTAGTTTGCTCAAAATCTGGGTCGCATGAGGTTGATGGTTCAGGACCACCAATGTCCTCTTCTTCATCAGTGGAAGCAGCTGAAATTGATTCTGGCACTTTGACACATATCCTAGGCATTTCTAACTATGATACTTTTGATAAGGACAAGTGCACTAACTAATGGCAAAATTTTATCAGAGATAAGATATTTATACACAAAGGTGATGTATTCATAGGTAGGATTGCATCATCAACTTCTAGTTACATTTTTATTGGTCATTAGAAAAAATTATGCAATCGCCCACAACAGTTGCGTCATATATATAAATTGACAGTAATTAAATAAACTAGTAGCATGTATCTTGAAAACTAGAGCCAATCAACATTTTTTAATGTCATTTTCGTTTTCAGCACACCAAAATTAGTTAAGATCAGCTATTTTCATTTCTGGTACATTTTGGTTGTTGACTAGTGTAATCAGTAAAAGAATCACATAATACACTTTCACGTTTTTTTTAAAACTTAAACACTCTATTATAACTAAAAACAAAGGACTGAATTTTTAAAGACAATACAAAGAAACCGTAACTTGCTGTAATGAAAGTGGAAGAGCTTTCATTCCACTCATCGGTTTAGAGCCAAGTCATACCAGCTTTCCTGCCATTTTTACACGTGGTAAGTTTCCTGTGCCATGACAACCAACAAAGCAAGAGACAATCATTTAGAAGTATACCTAACAGAAGCAGTCATCGCTAATGACTAGGGTTTGGATTTTAATAACCTAGAATTACTTGAAAATGACCTACAAAAAATGCATTTATGACCACAACAAACTAAAAAAAAAAAATGCCCTATAAAATAACAAACAAACAAAAAAGACCTAAAATGCAACTTTCATTTTTAGTTTCCGAACTAAACTTAAATTATTTTGTATTATTAAAGTAATAAAGTGAACTGCATAAAGCAAAATAAAAAGAACCTAAAAAGATATAATTTAACGTTTTTTGCTGTTACTGTGCCAAAGTGAATTTCTTCATGTTTCTAAATAAAATAAAATGATCAATAAAACGAAACAAAGAAAAACATGCAAAAACAGCTTCATTTGTTTTTTTTTTTAGTTTTAACGCTAAACTGAAAGTCTATTTTATTAACCAAAAACATGCAGCCTAACACACACACACACACACACACACACACACACACACACACACACACACACACACACACACACACACACACACACACACACACACACACGCGCGCACACACACACACACAAACACACACACAAAGACACACACACACGCACACACACAAAGACACACACAAAGACACATTAAAAATGCAATTTAAATTTTCACAATGTCAGTGGTAAACTGGAAATTTTATGTTTATTAACAAAATAATTCCTTACTTAAAAAACACCCACACAAAAGATATAAAATTACAACTGAATATGTTTACAGTTTCTATGGCAAACTAAAAGTTTGTATTTAATAACTTCAGAATTACAATGCAAAATGAAAACCATGTACATATTTTCAAAAGATAATGACTTTCTATTGTCTATTATACAAAACTGTAAACACTGACAAACTCCTTACCACTACTACTGAAACCACAGGTGCATACTTAGAATAAATTACGTCTATTGGTTTAAAGTCCGTTGAAAATTCACCAAGGGAAAGTTTTTCCCCGGTGGCATATTTGAAATTAAGAACAGCTTTTCGTGACACACTTATTTGTTTTAAAATTTGTTCTTCCTGTGCACAGTTTTTCCCACGTCTCCATTCAAACTGTCATTCATCATTTTCTTCATCAAATCTATCTGACTCACTAATAGAACTGCTGATTTCTCTAAGAAAGTATTGACACCAGACAGAAATCCAAGATTTGACTTTATGTAGGAAAATTTACCAGCAACATTTGTTTTCAGGGGCTTTGGGAAAATTATTAAATAGCATGGGGAAAACAATGAAGTAATGACATTTGTTTAAAAAAAAATTAGAAATAAGTAAGATCATGTTAACACTAAGAAATGCTTAATTTTATTGAAAATGCCACAGTTTGCAAAATAATGACTCAAAACACAACAAATGCTTTTTAAATGACCGAAAAATCTCAAAATAACCTAACATGCCAAAACCTGCAAAATAATACCTTAACAAAGGCTCTTCATTCAGCTTAGTTTTTTTGTTTTTTATGAAACACATTTATATTGAAGTGAGCAAAGTCTTGGTTAGGTCAAAAAAAAAAAAAAAAAAGATACGGAATTATTAAAATCCTAGCCCTACTCCTGACAAACATTACGTAGCGCTCACGTGAGGAACGAACTTAGACAATCTTAACGTATATATTAAGGACACCGAAGCAAACATTTTAGAGATAACCATACATTTACAAAACATGTTGTGGTTAAAAAGCTGTTAAGTAATAAGTCAAAGTAAACTATTTACCTTTTGTCACTTCTCAGTCTTCTGAATGTGCTGTGGATGATAAGTTTAAGATGTTGGCTTAAATTTTTTTTTTAAATACTGTACTTGCTCGTATAAATATGTATATATATTTTTAATTTATAAAAATGTATTTAATTAGTTAATGTAACATATTATTCACATGTTAAAGGTTTAGTAGTCGGGGTATACAAAAGTAGGTATTGCGTTTATGCTACGATGAAGGACAAAGAAAAGGCCAACGTTACGGCCACGATGCCTTCGTTAGGGGCAATCTAAATAAAACAGAAGAGAAAGACAGTGAGAACTAAGGTAAATACATAATAATGATATCATCTGTAAATGTAAATATCCAATATCGCTGATACTAATTCCAGCGTGGGCAAAGTAGGTAATCATATCCATCATTGTCATCATCATTACCTTCATCCTTAATTTTTATGACCACTAAAATAGGAGATAATATCTCTGTATAAATTATAATTCATGATTTTCTCTGCCAATTCTGTCCTTAACACTTAAAATCAACATTATCATTACTTTCATTACCCTCCTTATCACCATCATCTCCTTTTTCGCTCCTTATTGAACGTGAATCCAACACTGCGGATGGACCTTTGAGACAGCCTAGACCAGTGTTTCTCAACCCTGATAGTAGCAAAGCCCCCTTTTGACAACTAATATTTTTTAAAGCCCCCCCCCCCCCCACCCTTTTAACACCCCCTTGCTCTTTATCGTGTATACACACACATATACATATATTTCAACATAATTTTAAAAAAGCAATGCAGTTAATAAGTTATCTTTTCTGATAATATAAAGAAAAAGATACAGCACATTTATAAAAGCATATTTATATTAAATATGTGTTTAAGTACGGAATTATATACACCACAAGTTCATTATCCTTGAATTACAAATTGGCGGAGCAAATGATATAAAATTAGTTCTTACAACTCTATAATTATCATAATCATATCATTTTAATAGCGCCTAAATGACTGCTTATATATTCAAATCTGAATATTTAAGCCTCTCCTTATGTAACCACTTTAATCATGAAACAAATATTAGTTGATAATAATGATATAATTATATAAAAATTCACTTACTAATGAAGCTTAATGAGATCCTTGCGCTTGGTGTGACTCAGCCAGTTTTATAATATTTGGTTCTGAGTTTGTTAAAATCTTCTGTTACAAATCTGCAGTCGGTTTCGTTGCTTTTGTAGTAGCAACACTACTGCACTGAACCCCTTCTCCACCAAATACGATGTTGGGGATGCTGTAATTAGCAATTTAGTTTTACATCAAAGAACGGGATAAGCAAGCCTCTGCTGGATCCAAAATTTTTCGTAATGTGTGTGAATAAAAAATATCGTGTTACAAGTTATGCGAAGGGGAATATCTTTTGTAATTGTTTCATATTGATTCTTGTAAAAATGTACACAACGTCCCCCTGAATAGAAGTAACGACCCCCAATCGTTGCGACCCATCATAACGCCCCCAGACATCTAGAAAACGCCCCCCAGGGGGCGGTACCGCCCCCGTTGAGAAACACTGGCCTAAACCAAAGCACATGCTGTTCCAGTAGTGGCTACTGTGACAGTTTACTTGACATGATAAAGTTGACAGCCCCATGCCCAACCTCCAACCAGTAAGTCGCATCTTACGACATGCCTAAGGGAAAAGTGTTCCTATTCTTCTTTTGTCTCTGCAGAGACCCCCGGGAATTACAGGGGGCACATAATCTTCTTCTCTGACCTTCCCTTGCTTCTTACTTATATCAAACGTACCTGTTATCTCACTGTCTTCTATTTCTCAACATCTCACAACATGCACAATGCAAAGGGTCTGTTTCTTTGTCGTCTTACAACCATTTTTCATTGAGCGTTAACTCTTTCAGAACATCTTCCCCGAAAACTAAATGCTCTTTTTTCTTCTTTCCTACTCGTCGCTTTTAAATGTTTAAGTAGAAACTATAAATCTCTGCAAAACAAATAAATAAACAAAAACCGCAATTCCACGCCGACTGTATGAAAGCAAATCTCGGGGAACATGCTCATTTTCAAATATTCCTGACGCGAGCCGTTATTTGAATTCGCCACGTGTGTAACTGTAGATGGCGCTGCGGGACAAGTGAAAAGTGATGGCGGTTGGATTACTTCCGTCGAGTCGTTAGTGGCGCGTGTTGCAACTTATGTCCGTGAAGGTGCAAGAGGTGAGCCGGTGATGTTTTTCTTCCGGTGTAGTCAGCACGCTACGATGACAGAGAATCCTGAATTTCTATTACGATGCCTCATCAATGTCACTTCAGGAGAAATACAATTTTTATATTTTGCATGAGGCTAGAATTGTTTACGGTGGCCGCGGAAGTTTGAAATGTTTACATTACCTCAGAGACTAAATATGTTTACAGGCTCCAACAGCTGGAACTGTCTACGAAGTCAGACAAGAACTTTTAATAAATCTTCAGGAGATGGAGCTGTGTGCATTGCCTTAGAAGTTATAACTTCTTGTGTACAGATGTCATGGAATTTACTCCCCTTGCTCTGCTGTGATGGTCCAATAGTGGCCAAAATTCAGAGTGTCTACTGAGGGTCTTCAAAGGTGTCTACCTTTCGTTCAAGATTACTCTTGGCAGAGATGGGAATTGAAGAATGGTGCTTCAGTTCTAGGGAGCCTCATAGGGATTTAAGAAATCAAGTACCACTGCTGATAGGATCCAGGCCGCGTAAACTTGATGTCTTCCCTGACCTTCTAAGAGTAAAGATTTTGCTCGTTTTGATGAGCCCCCAACTGAGTTAACTCAGCCAAATATTACTTTAATAGCTCGGTTATTGGTATTTAAATGACTGAGACGTACGGATGTAGTTCACTCAAAAGACTAAATCAATTATAAATTTGCATTTATACCACAAATACAAACATTTAATACTCAATTATTGTTAACAAATGTAAAATAAATAAGAGTGGGGTGATTAAGATAGTCTTTAAAATGACATTATTGGGAATGATTTGGATAGCTTGTTTTCTTTTCGAGTCTTATTAAAAAATAAAAGAGTTCACTTGGCAGCTTCAAGTGGGTACTTATCTGCCAGTAAGATGTCTGTTGGTTTCTGCTCCAGCGGAAGTTTGTTCTTTCAGGTTATGGACTAGTTCACTCTCGTCATTGGTCAAGTCGACTGGCTACAACACGCCCCTCGTAGTATCGTGGGGTGATTACGAAGATGGTCCCCTTTTTTCACTGTTTTTCCGCCATAGATTGCAAGTTTTTAGTATATATCTCAATGTTTTGTATTTTTTTCAGTCATTTTGCTAGTATAAATGACCAGATATAGATATTAACTTATAATTCTGTTTTTCATAAATGAAACCTAGGTACTTCCCTGAAGGCGAAGCATGGCCGAAAAGGAAGTGACTTCTGACCCCGGATGTACACAATACATACTAAGAAACTAAAAACTAAAAAACGAAACTGAACAAAAAACTACCCAAATATAATAAAAGTGGGGATTGGAAATAGAAGAGGACAGAATAAGTAGGAGATAAATGAATATGAAATAAAAAAAATCAAGACAAATTAGAAAACGTGTACATCCATACATATTATGGAGGATGGCATAAAAATAGAAGAATAGGATAAGAGTGGAAAGAGTCCAAATAGAGCAAGAGAGGAAAGGGTGACCTCAGACAAAGGTGTGGAAAGTGTTGAGACCGGCTGGTTTTAGACACTCCATGCGGTGGATAAGACGGTTCTCAAGCTGTTCTCGGCTGGCAGTGTCAGAAGAGCAGGATCGGATCGCAGTGACCTGGATGTCGATGGGACCCTGGTGGTCAGGACTATTGAAGTGTGTGGCAACTGGTGTGGACTTTTGCTGAGAGATGTAATTTAAGTGCTGGCTGAATCTGTCCCCAAGTCGTTTGCCTGTTTGGCCAATATAGGTTTTGCAGCAACGTTTACATATGATCGTATAAATGACATTACGCGATTCACACGTGAAGCTACTAGTGATGGTGTACGTAGCCTTAGGAAAGAACACCTTCTGGGTTGAGATGACATACTTGCACGTGTTGCATCGTGTCCGACCACAGGGTAGTGTGCCAAAGTGAGTGGCATTCTCCTTTGGGAGACGGCTGTGAACAAGAAGATCCTTCAAGTTCTTGTCGTGTCTATATGCCACCAAAGGTGCTTCACCGAATACTTCTTGGGTCGCAGGCTCTGCTTGGAGGATAGGGAGGTGGCGGAAAAGGATCTGTTTGACAGCAGTGCTGTGAGGGTGATGGGTCAAGATTAATTTGACTCTATCTGAAGTGGATTTATAGTGAGGTATGAGGGCCTCCTGACGAGAGATGGGGAGCATACGTTGGAGAGCAGAGGTGAGAACATTTTCCGGATAAAGTCTGCTACAGAAGAAATCCAACATCTCATTTGCTCGGAAGTGGAAGTCATCGTCGTCTTGGCACAAACGGCGGAGGCGGAGAAGTTGTGAAAAAGGAAGAGAGTCACGACAGGCCCGATGATGAGAAGAGGTATACAGGAGGTAGCTGTGGGCATCTGTCGGCTTGTAGTATACTGAGGTATTAAGGCCGGAGGGCGTGATAGAAATAGTAATGTCAAGGAAGTTGACAGATACTGGGGAGACGAGGGGGTGAACTTGATGGTGGGGTGAAAGTGGTTGACAAAGTCGATGAAGCGATATAAATCAGTCTCAGACATATCTGTGAGACCTATGCCATCATCGATATATCTGCGGTAAAACCCGGGGAAAGGACCGGAGTATTGTTGCCATATCTGATGCTCCATATGGCCCATGAACAGGCAGGCATAGCTAGGACCTATCTTCGTTCCCATGGCAACACCACTAATTTGGTCAAAAAACTGACCATTGAATTCAAAGGAATTCAGTTGAAAGACCAGTTCAGCAAGACGGAGAAGAGTGACAGTGGATATAGAAAGGCAAGTGCGTTGGTCAAGAAAAAACCGAAGAGCTCGGAGACCATCAGAGTGGGGAATAGAGGTGTACAGATGGCATCCCCAGTTGGTACCACCGACCTAAGTACTTGGGCAATATACAGAGACTTCTGGCTCAGATGAATAGTAAGGTAACTTGATTAAGATGCCTCTAACACGTGGTCTGGAGTATTACGTTACAATAGACTCCCACTATGACTTCAGGTTCAGGTTCCTATAATTCCGGGCTTTCCATATTAATAAATGGAGAGTTTTCTTGAGAGTAAGTCCACAATATGCTAAAATGCGTTGTCCGGTCCTTAAAAGTGGAATCCTGATCCTATTCCTTATTCTGGCTTGTCTGGCTGTCTTCGTGACGAGTTGAATTTCACAGTGATGTAAATTCAACAGGCACTAGATTATAAGGCAACATTCGACTCACGCATCCATATTGCTATTATGTGACAAGGCTCCAATCAGAAATGTTGTATTTTAACATCCCAAATGCCAAACCAATAGCATGTAATATGCGTATATTTTGGAAGGGTATAATCCCCATACCTTCTTGTGTAACAGCCCCGCGGGGGCGTGATGCCCGCAAAAAATATGTTGTTTACAAGTCACCTCTCCACATGAGGTATGTCAGCTTCGGTCTAATATCGATCATGTTTATACTCACAACTTCATAATCTATCGCAGGTAATCTCTTTCAAGATGGATAATTATCTTCCGACAAGCCTGTCCGGAAAGGATTATGACATTTACCCAGTCTAGACAACGATCAACAATTGGTCAGACAGAACTATTTATCAGTGATAAGATAATCGACTGTGGTCATCCCAAGGTTGATTACTTCTTAATCGGGCGCGCTCATGCATTGTCTGGTAGGAAATGTGTTACACATTAGCAAACCACACTTGTCTACAGATCCCATGTGTCAATATGGGTTCAAACGAAAGTCATTGATTACCATAATCAGCAAAAGATGGTCGCTGAAGTCCCGACATGACAAGAATTGAGGGAAGGGAGTGTAAACAAAGAATCGAAAATACCAAATACTGTTAGAGGTGGGAAACAGAAAATGAAGAGCACAGAATGAATTACAGGATGGCACAGGTAAATGTGACGTTCGATGTTCTTTTGTCACAACAGAGCTTCGGAGACCGGAGCTGTGCACACAGTACCAGAAGTTAGACAAGTTTACAAAGCTTCAGAGACGAGTTTTGCACATTGCACTAGAAGTTAAAACTGTTTGCTAGGTATCGGAGACGAGATGTGTACATTGTACGAAGCACAAGTTAGAACTGTTTGCAAAGCTTCGGAGACAAGCTTTCTACGTTGCACCAAAAGTTAAAACTGATTACAAGGCTTTGAAGACCGGCTGTTTACATTGAACCAGAAGTTAAAACGGTTTACATGGCTTCGGAGACGAGCTGTGTACATTACATCAGAAGTTAGAACGGTTTACAAAGCTTTGGAGACGATTTGTGTTCATGTGACAAGTCATAATTTAGTCGTTAATTTTTCTGTGACCATCTTTGCTTTCCTGCACTATACCATCTCTTCTTCCTTCTCATCCGTTCATTATCTTTTGTTTACGCCAGCACCTATCAATGTCATATTCCCCTTGAATTGACGAACTTCGTCACACCCAACGTTTTGACGTGACCGGATGACATGTTATCCTTTGATTCTGATCAGTACTCGAGTAGCTAGTTGGAACAGTAAAGATTAGGTCATCATTTCGTTGATGTTGGTCGCCAGACTTATTGTGTAAGCCAGACAGACTAGTTGTAGATAAGCAAGTCTGGACGCTAGACATACCACGTAATGTTCCGGTAGGTCTCTATAACAATCTTGAGTATTGCGACACGAGGAAATGATATAATCGATTCCGACAAGACGTCTTGTTGTAATAAACAAGATGAGAAGTGAATACAAGCGTGGAAGAGATTATCAGAGACAATAATTAAGGGCAGGTCGAGTGATATAATGGCTTTGGTAGAAATAACACTTAAGGGGCAATACCTTATATGGTCATGTAGTCAATTTTATAATAATTGGCGAAGGTAACATTTACTAAAAATCAAACGCTTTAGTTGTGGTTGGTTTGAAATTAGAATCTTAAACTAAACTAAAATATTATTTGGTTTTAACCGAACAGAACCAGACAAGGTAACATTTGTGCGTGGGCAGAAAATTCACCTTAAAACATAGCAAGTTTTAAGATTTCCCCACTGCATTTTCTTATCTTCGTGAAGGAGAGATCATAGACAACCAAAATAAGGAGGAGTAATAAGGATTCCAGTATAGGGCAGTTTATAGGATTAGAAGTATCTTTTAAAATTAGGAAGTAGAAAACTTCAAATAAAGTACTGAGAGCCACAAGTCCCAGGAACCTTCCTCAGGTGTGAAGAGTTAGGAGTTTATGATAAATCAGAACCTTAACCACAGGCTCTTAAACAGTTGCACACCATTACGACCTTTCCGTGCATCAAGTCTAGATATAATTCTTAACACATTGGGGGGGGGGGGGGGGGGGGGGGGGGGGGGGGGGGGGGCGGTTGTAACTATTTTTTGTTGTTGGAATTGACAAGTGTAAATTACTTATTGATGTACAGTGGCACATGGGACTAGCAACATCGCCAACTAAACTAATTTGATACATAAACCTCCACCGCAAGGACTGGTGACCGCTTCGTGCGGATTTCCTCACAAGGAACCAATAACAGAGGTTGCCCCAGGCCCCATAGAGAGCAGGAAGTGGATGATGAGGACATCATGATATATGTTCATATGTATATATATTAATTTTAATTCAGATTTATGGTGCACATATATATATATCTGAACTTGATACATTTTTCGGCTTCCGCTGTCCTAAAACACTTTCATCCGACTCGATGGGTTGCGATTTACTACTCATGAGCATCGGGAGAAATGTTGAGGAAGATGAAATGGTAGAGAGAATAGCGGAGGTCGCCTAATGCTCACACCAGAAGACATGAAACTCAAGGGAGATTCGATCTTCTAATTCTCTCAGTTTTTTGGTACCAGTTGCCAGAAGTTGACGCTAGACACCTATAATAAACGGGTCTTGAGAATCACTTGACGAGGTAATCTGAGCAGGTATTCCGACATTGCATGGTACGTGCTGCTACTAAAACACTCAACTTCTGAAGAGAAGGAACAATCAAGACTTCACTGAAACCATCATCCAGAAACAACTCACTGCAGACATCTGCAAAGCTAAGTCAAAAATTAGGGCTTCAGTGAAGGTTTATAAAATCGCCACTTTTTCAGTTATAACATCCAATAATGACAAATTCTCTAAAAGGCCAGAAACTAAGTTATTTAAATGTTTACTGGTTCAACAATTTTCATGTTCTACCCTTCTTTCAACTATATTTCTTAAATAAATCTCTTGTTTTATATGTAAATATAAATTATTAATTGAGTTAATCACCTGCAGTAAATTTGACACCTGCACCCGAATGATTTATTTAAAAAAATACAAAATACAGAGCTAAACATAAAATTAATAATTTGCTGAATCACCTTTTGCTGGGACCACATAAAATACGAGTCAAAACGTATTTTCTGACAGAAGTAGGCGGAGAATACCAAATCTAAAGCAACCTTTAGAAGCATGAGTTGTTATACTTACCATTCTAAAAATCCCTGTGAGACCCCGTGACATAGAAGAACCAACCTTCTATTTATATCTCTGCTAAGAGTTATCTTGAGCGAAGGTTGATACCTTTGAAGAAAAACCTTCCTCCTTTTATTCGCAGTTTGACCATTAGTAGACCACTACTGCAGAGCAGTGGAGACAACCCGCGACAGTTCGTTGCATGAAACACAAGCTAGAACTGCTTACAAAGCTTCGGAGATGTGTACATTGAACCAGAAGTTACTTTTTGGCTCATATATGGAGTATTGGACCACAAATGTAGACAGTCCCATACTCAACCTAACAGCTGGCATTTGTGATATTTGAGATTTCATGCACTAGAAGTTATTGCAAGTTAGCTTGATTAACAAATTTTTCCTACAAGAAAGTAGGACTGCATACACTTTTGTTTGTTTATTTGTTTTCGTTTTTTTTACTTTGGTAAAAAAAAACTGCTTACATTTGTTATTTCGTGCGTTAGACCTGTACTCACGAACTCACATTGAGCGGCTCGTTGTTTCATTTTAACGTATGTAGCGCGGGGGAGGGAAGGGGGGGGGGGGGCAGTTCGACGATTTCGGAACAAGCAATACTGGAGGAAATTTCGGGATAAACCTATTCACGTATTTTGTCAACACAGACAACAGAAACATTCAGCGTATCATTGTCGAACCATGTGGATCCTATAGCGTCCAATATGAGCATTACGAATGAAGTAATGAATACATCTTATTTTCAAACTCTCTAACGAGAATCCACGAGACTTCAAAATGCATCCACTTGTGTTACTATTATCAGTCCTGTCTCAGATTATTAAAAACCTAATTTATTCAAAAGTTTCGCTTTCTTTATTGTATTTAATGTACTGGATTTTTATAATCTGAGTCGTAAGAAAGATCACAATCTTTTACTCTCTACTTCTCACTTTTAAAAGTCTTAACCGGAAATTAGTGTTTTTTATTGGTTTTGCCACTTTTTTCAGTTCTTTGAAGAGACAAAGAAATAATAAAAATAGTGTACCCTCGCGCATGTCATACAAGGTGAATAATATGAGATTGTGTATGAGGCTGACACCCTCGCGCATGTCATACAAGGTGAATAATATGAGATTGTGTATGAGGCTGACACCCTCGCGCATGTCATACAAGGTGAATAATATGAGATTGTGTATGAGGCTGACACCCTCGCGCATGTCATACAAGGTGAATAATATGAGATTGTTTATGAGGCTGACACCCTCGCGCATGTCATACAAGGTGAATAATATGAGATTGTGTATGAGGCTGGCATCCTCATCATGTCAAACACAGTGCTTCAGAAACCATCTCTGCAAGAGCATGTGAATGCTTGGTTTAGGCTTCCTGTATGTGACGTACGTCTAGTTCGACAAGTGAATTTTCCCTGATATGATGGATGATTAAAGGGACTTTTAGCTTTTCAAAACATTAGAACCCCTGAACATTTGTTGTAACTTTTCGTCTCGCCAGAGCGAACCGATTTCACTGGGACTCATTTAGTATGCGGCACGAGATCAAAGACACTGAGACGATCCCCGAGCAGATAAGCTAGTTTCTCGCTGGTATTTATCATCTCCGCGCGAACTCAACCGCTCGCAAGATGGACCAGAGCAATCAGAAGAAAGACACTGGTGGAGATCGCAGGAAGGACGGGCGGCATGCTATCAAAGACAGTAGTGGTCCCTGAAACGATTTCGCATCTCGGTGTTAAGCATGAAACCGATCGCAGCCAGAGCGAACGTTGAAAGCTGACGCAATCAGCGAGCGAAGATACGAGAGGCCAGGGGCGGCTTCTCTCTTTGGATTTGGCGGTCAGATCCCCCAAAGTTCACGAGATCAAAAAAGCTGTCAAAGTTCTCATGTCCCACTCATCTTGCATTCCAGTTGTAGATATACAGATCACGTAGAAATACACTTCATCATTCGCTGGCCAGAACTTGATAGAAGCACTAGCGATATTTGAAATCTTGCTAGATTATCCCATGGATTTTCATTTATATTTGCAGTGAATTCTATTTCTGCGCAAAACGGTAAAATATATATTGTGTAAAGTGATCAGTGGGCTAGTTCATTCATTATATTTCATTGGATTTTGTGTTAATTTAAACCTATTAAATTAAACCGTCTCAATAGTTCCAGTTGTAAATGTAACGATATACCTGCTATACTATTTCCAAAAAGATAATAGATGTTTAATGCTTAAATTAACTTTTAAAGTCGCGAAGGAATTTATAATTAATAAATTTAGTTAAGTCCTATATTTATAGATGTGTGATTTAACCACTAGAACTCGCGCCGTGTTTATTAAATACATAATTAAATACGCGAGCGTATATATAAAATAGTCTTAACGGGAAATTTATCGCGCGCTTAGAAGATTATTTGATTTTTAAAGTATGATTATGTTGTTATGGGTTTTCTATCTTTTTCTCTAGATTGATCACCTTTTGCAATCCCAGCAATAACGAAATCTTTCAGAGTTTCCATACTCGGTTCTTAAACTTCCAGACAGTTTGATGAGACATTTTTTTAAAGTAAATCTTGTGGTGGTCCGGTGCGGCCTAGCTAACATAATTACATGAAAGAAAGCCTACCCAAGATCATTTGATTATTATCATCAAATTTAACTTACAATCTGTAAGATAAACTGGAAGATGAACAGTGCCAGTAGCGATAGGTTATACTGCTCTATTGTGAGAGATTACCGATTTACCTGACTGTGACTGAGCCTAGTTTTTCCTCACTGGATTAAAAAAAAAAAAAACTTTACCGGTCAGTTGCTGTCATCACGCAGTGAAGGAATATTGCCATCACCTCATTTTTCACCCCTGTGTTGAATTGTGTCAGTGCCATCCCATAGACTCCTTTTATATAATAAAACACAAGAACTCTTAGAACTTCAAGTCCGGCGATAAGCGGGAATATTTGCTCTCAGTAAAAACTCGCAATATCTGGGGCGGGGCATAGAAGTGCTAGACAGTTACACGTGTCAAGAGTTTAATCAGTGTGTTTATCATTCTATGGATTGACTGATGCTGCAACTCGGTAAGTGTGTGGTGTATATGAGTGTGGATCCGCACAGTGTGTATGAATGACAGGAGATTTAATTTTTTTGCAACAAACCATTTGTTAACTTGCCTACCGGGTAATACGTTTTTCTGTATACCCGGCATTGTTCCTTTAGTGGGATAATTCGTTAACTCTGTTTCACCCCCCCCCTTTTTTTTTTCTTTGCTTAGTAAAGGGAAGACACCATTGGGATAACAGTATTTTTTTGTCTACCACCATAACTAATATTGTAACACCTCTTTCAGAGTAATTAAATTCACTGTTGGGTTACATTTCCTATGCTCCTGATAACTATCTATCTTGAGACTGGGTTTATCTTTGTCTAATACAAGAGGGAAGGGCTTAGTCGATACCAATCTTCTTCACCCCCTCCCTACCTTGATATTTGCATTTTTTTCTGTACTTATGATAATTTTATGTAACACTTGATATTGTTTTTTTTTGTGATTTGATCTTTACGGTAAATAAACATCATAAACTTATATCGGACTGTGTTGGAATACCCAAAAGCCCAAACATTCCCTATTTGTTTAATATAGCTGTATCCACGTCGTCTGAGTGTTGAAGCAACAAATCGGTGTGAGCGCAGACGTGTGTCTGGAAAACTGGCAAATAATTGTTTGACCAGGAGAGTGGAAGAGAAGATTGAGAGAAGCGATTTGTCGTAAATAAGTCTGTCTTTACTCTCCTCCAGCACTCGGTGGAGCATCATATTTAATCTATACATTTCTATCACTGAGTTTTCATCATCATTCTACACTCTAAACCGGACTACTATTTCTAGACTCTTTCTCTCAAAATAAATTTACGACAATATTTGGCTGGCTCGCCGGGATAATTTTGAGATACATTTGATGCACACATATTTGTGGGCTGGTTCTGCATCTTGAGCTACATTTGAGGCATTCGCATAGCCGGGATAAAGATATTTGAGTCTGATCTAAGTCTGGGTCTAACTAGATAGAGTGTGAGTGATCTGTCTTTGTGATTTAGGGAAATAAATAAATAAGTAATTACACCCCTAGACAACGCTTTTTTTTTAGTATTTGGGTCGTCCACACAGCATATTTACAGGTTGTTTTCTTTCCACAGCAGTAGAAAGTACGGATAAACAAAAATAGTTGTTATTTAAATTATTCTCTGGCAGAGAAACATTACATTTTTCTTTATAAGATTTGCTGGGATTGCGTGATTGTTTTACAGTCACTAAAGGGTTTTTGAAGTTAAAAGAGTTGAGCTTAGCTAAAGACGCCTTGTTCTGACTTTTTAAGTCTAGTTAACATCGTCTCTTCTCATATAATTGACTTCAGGGGGAGTTTTTTGTAGTGGAGAATTAAAATTTCAGGAAAAAATTTTTTTCCCTTTAAATTGTTTTAATATAAATTTTTCTCTACTGTTAGTAAGAGTAGATTCTTTTCTAGTGTAACTTACCAGTTTAGTGGCATAGTCGCTTGCGTTAAGAGTCTTAAGTGACAATAATAGCAGCGATAAGTTAACGCATTTAAGGTAGGAGGTAACTCAAGTAAATTTTTACTTTGGTTTTTCTCGTAGCGGTTCCGAGTTTCTTCCCCTTCTTGTTCCATCTTACTATTCTCTAGTCTTAGAAGCATCCAGTTCTTTGGTATGGCAGAGAGAATTAGGATAAGATCCATTTTGAGACAGGAGGCGAAGGACTCAGGATTAGAAGGAGAAGCCGCGAACCTGTTTGTCAACAAAGAACTTGAAAGATATGACGCGGACCAACAGAGAGAAGAAAAAGAGAAAAAGGAAGCGGAAGAGAGATAGAAGCTAGGAAGAAAGAAGCGGACGATCGTCAATTGGAGCAGAAGAAAATTGAGGCAGAGATGGACGCCCGCAGGGAAAGAGAGAGAGAGAGCGAGAAAGACAACATGAACTGGCGCTTAAGGCTTTAGAGAGTCGGGGCGCCTCTACTTCGAATAACGGAGAGCCGTCTTCGCCCCAGTCTCAGTCAATGGATCTCTCCAGCACTCAGTCTGCCCAATTAACTGCGATGTCTTTTGCTTTAGAGTCTTTTCCTAGTCCCAATGAGAAAATTGACAGCTATCTAGAAAAATTCGAGAGGCTCGCAAATCTGTATGGGTTGGAGAGTTCCCGCTGGGCACTTAAACTCTCAACGTCACTGAAAAGTACTGCTTATGACGTATATACAAAGCTGGGAACCAACCAACATGATTACGACATGCTGAAAAAGGCCTTGCTAGAGCGGTTTGAGATGACCGCCCGAAAATTTCTGCAAATGTTCAGAAACAGCCGGAAAGAGAGCACGGAAACATTCCCGCAGTTCTCTTCACGTCTCACGGGCTATTTGACAAAGTGCATTGAATTATCTGACCTACCTCTTACATATGAGGGACTACTTGAACTTGTTCTTGTGGAACAGATAAAGTCAACTTTGTCAAACGAAACCCGTAGATTTTTGGCTGAACAGGGCGCAGTCAGGCTTGAGGACATACTCAATAAGGCAGAACGCTATACCAATGCAATGGCCGAACTTCCCAGCACAAAACGTAAACCCACAGATGAGCCATCTCGTAAACAAAATCTAGAGCAGTCATCCTATTCCTCTAATTCCTCTCAGAATTATAACCAACGAGAAAATAATACCCAGAGACCTCCCCAGGAAAAATCGAAATTCTACAAAACCCGATACCCCCCTAACAACAATTCTGATCAACCCACCAAGCCTACGTGGCAGCGCGGCCACCAAGGTCAAGGAAAAGGGAAGACCCCTACACCAGGAACGTCTGATCAGGGCAAACAAACCGGGCCTAACCGCGTTGGATGTTTGCATACAGCCTCGAAAGGTAGAGTCAATGTCAGTGATTCTCAACCTGAGGGGGACCGACCCTCAACTCGAGGAACTGTAATTTTGAATGGTACCTCAACTACTTGTCTCTTTGACACTGGATTAAGCTTTAGTTGTATTGTTGCTAGACACCTAGTCAAACCAGGTCAGGAGACAGAGGAAACCGTCAAACTTAGTGGAGTTTTCACGAGTGATGCACCCAGGACGCTGCCTATCGCACTGGTAGAAATACACTCTGACTTTGTCAGAGGTGTTATTAAAGCGGCCATTATGGATGATCCTATCTACCCAGTTATCCTGGGATGTAGATATGTGTTTATTGGGAGACCAAAGGAGCCGATTGTGGCAGCGGTAACCACAAGAGGGCAAGCCAAGAAGGAGAGGGAGCCTGCGCCAAATTTGTTGCCGAACGAACTGAAGGAGGCGCAACAAAAGGACCCTACTCTGGAGCTCTGCTTTAAAAAACTGCCCATGGCTAAGGACCCCAGACACAACGGAGACATCTTTTCTAAGGATGGCGTATTGTATCGTAGAACGGGCAACCCGGACACGGGGAATAACCAGCTCCTAGTACCGACGCAGTACAGAAGCCAGATCTTAGAAATGGGGCACTCTCTTCCCTTTAGCGGACATATGGGACAAAACGCCACTATTCAGCGAATAAAAAAACCACTATTGGTGGCCAGGAATGAACTCTGACATTATCAGGTACGTGAAATCCTGCGCCCAGTGCCAACGGGTAGCACCAAAGCACTTGACACCCCCAGTACCTATGGGGCAAATGCCAATAGTGGGTACTCCATTTGAACGGGTTGCTGTCGACATCATTGGACCCCTGGAAAGGACCAAAAGAAAGCACAGGTTCATCCTGACTTTAGTCGACACTTGCACAATGTGGGCCGAAGCTATACCGCTAACATGCACAGATTCCAAGCATGTCGCAGAAGCCCTCGTGCAAATCTTTACACGGTTGGGATTCCCTCAACAAGTTTTGACGGACAATGGATCCCAATTCCGTAGCCTGTTAATGGAGGAGATCTTTAAGATCTTGAGGGCCAAACATATCCACACAAGTCCCTACCATCCGGCCGGAAATGGGCTCGTGGAACGTTTTAATGGTACCCTCACCACCATGTTACGTAAGCTGGGTCAGGAGAAACCGGAAGACTGGGACCTATATATATCGGCTGCCTTATTCGCCTACCGAGAGGTACCCCAAGCGTCTACGGGATTCGCGCCAGCTACACTTTTATTTGGCAGACCTATTAAGGGGCCACTAGAAGCCTTACTTCGGTCCCTGACAGACCAAAAGGCTGACGAGACAGTCGTCTCTGCAAGCAAGTATGTATCTGAGCTCAAGGAAAGGCTAAAGCTAGGATGGGATCTAGCTACTACCAACCTTAAGAAAGCCCGCGCTAAAATTACTAAAAGATACAACAAAGCTGCAAAAGAGAGAGAACTACAACCAGGGGAGAAAGTTTTGTTGCTACTTCCAACCGGAAGCAATAAACTTCGCATCGGATGGCAAGGGCCGTTTACCGTCCTTAAAAAGATCTCACGTACCAATTACAAGATCTCCATCAAAGGAAAGGAGAAGGTCTTCCACGTAAATCTGCTTAAGAAATATTTGGAAAGACCGGTGCCATCCTCCGAGCATCTCCTGGCCGTCGCCATAGCAACGGAAGACGAGGAAGATGATGATGGTTGCATGGAGTATCCATTGCAACCCACAGAATCCTTTAAAGATGTCAAGTTCGGCGACAATCTCTCACCAGAACAACAAACAGAAACCAGGCGCTACTAAAACAGTACAGTGCAGTCTTAACGGATGTACCTGGTCGAACAAATCTCATCGAATTTGATATGAAATTAACAAACGAGACCCCTGTTCGAACCAGAGTTTACCCCATACCGTACGCTAAAGCTGATGCACTTCGCGGAGAAATAGACAAGCTGCGCCAAGCAGGAATTATCAGTGAGTCTACATCTCCTTACAGTTCCAGTGTAGTGCTGTTGCAGAAGCCCAATAAGGAAGTTCGGCTGTGTATAGATTACCGGCTGCTAAACGCTGTAACGGAATTCCAGCCCGAACCTCTCCAAACTGTTTCTGAGTTGTTCACCAAGCTCAGCAAAGCAAAGATTTTCTCCAAGATTGACCTCAGTAAAGGTTATTATCAGATACCAGTCAAGGAGGAAATTAAACCTTTGTTAGCTTTCAGCACTAGTGAAGGACATTACACATTTAATGTGATGCCGTTCGGATTGCATAACGCACCAGGAGTGTTCACCAGGATGATGAGGAAACTTCTAGAACCTTTGCAAAGTCCCCATATCCATAATTTTATGGATGACATATTAATTGCATCGGAAACCTATGAAGAACATATTGCTACGGTTGCTATGCTCCTCAGGAGACTACAGGAAACGGGTCTCACAGCCAGACCTAGCAAATGTCTCATCGGGTTTGAACAGTTAGACTTCCTGGGGCATACTATTTCTCACGGATGCAGTTGGCCTATTAAGAAGAACGTGGAGAAAATAGCTGCAGCCAAAAGACCCCGAACGAAGAAAGACGTACGTTCCTTCCTATCATTATGTGCATATTATCAGAAATACATCCAGAACTTCAACGGACTGACAGCACCTCTGACTGACCTCACAAAGAAAGGTTGTCCTGATAAGGTCATATGGGATCAAAAGTGCGAACACGCGTACAGCACTTTGAAAGGACAGTTGTCTGCATACCCCATTTTGAGGTTGCCTGACCTCAACAAACCTTTTGTATTACGGGTCGACGCGTCAGGTCAGGGCATCGGGTCAACACTGCTTCAAGCCGATGACAGTGACCCAAACATGCTATTTCCAGTTGCCTATGGCAGTCGGAAATTAAATAAAGCTGAACGGAACTACAGCGTAGTCGAAAGAGAATGTCTCGCTCTGATTGACGGTATCAGACGCCATCATGAGTTTCTCTATGGTACATCTTTCACGGTGCAAACAGACCACGCTCCGTTAGCATTTCTGGGTGCCAATAAAGAATTTAACGCAAGGATCATGCGTTGGGCGCTTCTTTTAAGCGTTTATTCTTTCAAAGTGGAATATATTCCGGGAAGACAGAATGTCGGGGCTGATTTCCTGAGTAGAAACTGGTCTACAGAGGAAGAAGAGCAAACTGAAGATACCACTCATCCTAAAATCACCAATCAGGTCACCTCCATTGTCAAAAAATGAAACATGAAAAATGGTTTCATGTCTAAAAGTGGGGACGATTGTGACGTACGTCTAGTTCGACAAGTGAATTTTCCCTGATATGATGGATGATTAAAGGGACTTTTAGCTTTTCATAACATTAGAACCCCTGAACATTTGTTGTAACTTTTCGTTTCGCCAGAGCGAACCGATTTCCACCGGGACTCATTTAGTATGCGGCACGAGATCAAAGACACTGAGACGATCCCCGAGCAGAGAAGCTAGTTTCTCGCTGGTATTTATCATCTCCGCGCGAACTCAACCGCTCGCAAGATGGACCAGAGCAATCAGAAGAAAGACACTGGTGGAGATCGCAGGAAGGACGGGCGGCATGCTATCAAAGACAGTAGTGGTCCCTGAAACGATTTCGCATCTCGGTGTTAAGCACGAAACCGATCGCAGCCAGAGCGAACGTTGAAAGCTGACGCAATCAGCGAGCGAAGATACGAGAGGCCAGGGGCGGCTTCTCTCTTTGGATTTGGCGGTCAGATCCCCCAAAGTTCATGAGATCAAAAAAGCTGTCAAAGTTCTCATGTCCCACTCATCTTGCATTCCAGTTGTAGATATACAGATCACGTAGAAATACACTTCATCATTCGCTGGCCAGAACTTGATAGAAGCACTAGCGATATTTGAAATCTTGCTAGATTATCCCATGGATTTTCATTTATATTTGCAGTGAATTCTATTTCTGTGCAAAACGGTAAAATATATATATATTGTGTAAAGTGATCAGTGGTCTAGTTCATTCATTATATTTCATTGGATTTTGTGTTAATTTAAACCTATTAAATTAAACCGTCTCAATAGTTCCAGTTGTAAATGTAATGATATACCTGCTATACTATTTCCAAAAAGATAATAGATGTTTAATGCTTAAATTAACTTTTAAAGTCGCGAAGGAATTTATAATTAATAAATTTAGTTAAGTCCTATATTTATAGATGTGTGATTTAACCACTAGAACTCGCGCAGTGTTTATTAAATACATAATTAAATACGCGAGCGTATATATAAAATAGTCTTAACGGGAAATTTATCGCGCGCTTAGAAGATTATTTGATTTTTAAAGTATGATTATGTTGTTATGGGTTTTCTATCTTTTTCTCTAGATTGATCACCTTTTGCAATCCCAGCAATAACGAAATCTTTCAGAGTTTCCATACTCGGTTCTTAAACTTCCAGACAGTTTGATGAGACATTTTTTTAAAGTAAATCTTGTGGTGGTCCGGTGCGGCCTAGCTAACATAATTACATGAAAGAAAGCCTACCCAAGATCATTTGATTATTATCATCAAATTTAACTTACAATCTGTAAGATAAACTGGAAGATGAACAGTGCCAGTAGCGATGGTTTATATACTGCTCTATTGTGAGAGATTACCGATTTACCTGACTGTGACTGAGCCTAGTTTTTTCCTCACTGGATTAAAAAAACTTTACCGGTCAGTTGCTGTCATCACGCAGTGAAGGAATATTGCCATCACCTCATTTTTCACCCCTGTGTTGAATTGTGTCAGTGCCATCCCATAGACTCCTTTTATATATAATAAAACACAAGAACTCTTAGAACTTCAAGTCCGGCGATAAGCGGGAATATTTGCTCTCAGTAAAAAACTCGCAATATCTGGGGCGGGGCATAGAAGTGCTAGACAGTTACACGTGTCAAGAGTTTAATCAGTGTGTTTATCATTCTATGGATTGACTGATGCTGCAACTCGGTAAGTGTGTGGTGTATATGAGTGTGGATCCGCACAGTGTGTATGAATGACAGGAGATTTAATTTTTTTTGCAACAAACCATTTGTTAACTTGCCTACCGGGTAATACGTTTTTCTGTATACC
Organism: Oreohelix idahoensis; assembly: GCA_024509875.1. Lineage (NCBI taxonomy): Eukaryota > Metazoa > Mollusca > Gastropoda > Stylommatophora > Oreohelicidae > Oreohelix > Oreohelix idahoensis. The sequence goes on from JAMPIV010001871.1 coordinate 441,701, forward strand.
CGGCATTGTTCCTTTAGTGGGATAATTTGTTAACTCTGTTTCATCCCCCCCCCCCCCCTTTTTTTTTTCTTTGCTTAGTAAAGGGAAGACACCATTGGGATAACAGTATTTTTTTGTCTACCACCATAACTAATATTGTAACACCTCTTTCAGAGTAATTAAATTCACTGTTGGGTTACATTTCCTATGCTCCTGATAACTATCTATCTTGAGACTGGGTTTATCTTTGTCTAATACAAGCGGGAAGGGCTTAGTCGATACCAATCTTCTTCACCCCCTCCCTACCTTGATATTTGCATTTTTTTTTCTGTACTTATGATAATTTTATGTAACACTTGATATTGTTTTTTTTTTGTGATTTGATCTTTACGGTAAATAAACATCATAAACTTATATCGGACTGTGTTGGAATACCCAAAAGCCCAAACATTCCCTATTTGTTTAATATAGCTGTATCCACGTCGTCTGAGTGTTGAAGCAACAAATCGGTGTGAGCGCAGACGTGTGTCTGGAAAACTGGCAAATAATTGTTTGACCAGGAGAGTGGAAGAGAAGATTGAGAGAAGCGATTTGTCGTAAATAAGTCTGTCTTTACTCTCCTCCAGCACTCGGTGGAGCATCATATTTAATCTATACATTTCTATCACTGAGTTTTCATCATCATTCTACACTCTAAACCGGACTACTATTTCTAGACTCTTTCTCTCAAAAATAAATTTACGACAATATTTGGCTGGCTCGCCGGGATAATTTTGAGATACATTTGATGCACACATATTTGTGGGCTGGTTCTGCATCTTGAGCTACATTTGAGGCATTCGCATAGCCGGGATAAAGATATTTTGAGTCTGATCTAAGTCTGGGTCTAACTAGATAGAGTGTGAGTGATCTGTCTTTGTGATTTAGGGAAATAAATAAATAAGTAATTACACCCCTAGACAACGCTTTTTTTAGTATTTGGGTCGTCCACACAGCATATTTACAGGTTGTTTTCTTTCCACAGCAGTAGAAAGTACGGATAAACAAAAATAGTTGTTATTTAAATTATTCTCTGGCAGAGAAACATTACATTTTTCTTTATAAGATTTGCTGGGATTGCGTGATTGTTTTACAGTCACTAAAGGGTTTTTGAAGTTAAAAGAGTTGAGCTTAGCTAAAGACGCCTTGTTCTGACTTTTTAAGTCTAGTTAACATCGTCTCTTCTCATATAATTGACTTCAGGGGGAGTTTTTTGTAGTGGAGAATTAAAATTTCAGGGAAATTTTTTTTTCTTTTAAATTGTTTTAATATAAATTTTTCTCTACTGTTAGTAAGAGTAGATTCTTTTCTAGTGTAACTTACCAGTTTAGTGGCATAGTCGCTTGCGTTAAGAGTCTTAAGTGACAATAATAGCAGCGATAAGTTAACGCATTTAAGGTAGGAGGTAACTCAAGTAAATTTTTACTTTGGTTTTTCTCGTAGCGGTTCCGAGTTTCTTCCCCTTCTTGTTCCATCTTACTATTCTCTAGTCTTAGAAGCATCCAGTTCTTTGGTATGGCAGAGAGAATTAGGATAAGATCCATTTTGAGACAGGAGGCGAAGGACTCAGGATTAGAAGGAGAAGCCGCGAACCTGTTTGTCAACAAAGAACTTGAAAGATATGACGCGGACCAACAGAGAGAAGAAAAAGAGAAAAAGGAAGCGGAAGAGAGGGCAGAAGCTAGGAAGAAAGAAGCGGACGATCGTCAATTGGAGCAGAAGAAAATTGAGGCAGAGATGGACGCCCGCAGGGAAAGAGAGAGAGAGCGAGAAAGACAACATGAACTGGCGCTTAAGGCTTTAGAGAGTCGGGGCGCCTCTACTTCGAATAACGGAGAGCCGTCTTCGCCCCAGTCTCAGTCAATGGATCTCTCCAGCACTCAGTCTGCCCAATTAACTGCGATGTCTTTTGCTTTAGAGTCTTTTCCTAGTCCCAATGAGAAAATTGACAGCTATCTAGAAAAATTCGAGAGGCTCGCAAATCTGTATGGGTTGGAGAGTTCCCGCTGGGCACTTAAACTCTCAACGTCACTGAAAAGTACTGCTTATGACGTATATACAAAGCTGGGAACCAACCAACATGATTACGACATGCTGAAAAAGGCCTTGCTAGAGCGGTTTGAGATGACCGCCCGAAAATTTCTGCAAATGTTCAGAAACAGCCGGAAAGAGAGCACGGAAACATTCCCGCAGTTCTCTTCACGTCTCACGGGCTATTTGACAAAGTGCATTGAATTATCTGACCTACCTCTTACATATGAGGGACTACTTGAACTTGTTCTTGTGGAACAGATAAAGTCAACTTTGTCAAACGAAACCCGTAGATTTTTGGCTGAACAGGGCGCAGTCAGGCTTGAGGACATACTCAATAAGGCAGAACGCTATACCAATGCAATGGCCGAACTTCCCAGCACAAAACGTAAACCCACAGATGAGCCATCTCGTAAACAAAATCTAGAGCAGTCATCCTATTCCTCTAATTCCTCTCAGAATTATAACCAACGAGAAAATAATACCCAGAGACCTCCCCAGGAAAAATCGAAATTCTACAAAACCCGATACCCCCCTAACAACAATTCTGATCAACCCACCAAGCCTACGTGGCAGCGCGGCCACCAAGGTCAAGGAAAAGGGAAGACCCCTACACCAGGAACGTCTGATCAGGGCAAAAAAACCGGGCCTAACCGCGTTGGATGTTTGCATACAGCCTCGAAAGGTAGAGTCAATGTCAGTGATTCTCAACCTGAGGGGGACCGACCCTCAACTCGAGGAACTGTAATTTTGAATGGTACCTCAACTACTTGTCTCTTTGACACTGGATTAAGCTTTAGTTGTATTGTTGCTAGACACCTAGTCAAACCAGGTCAGGAGACAGAGGAAACCGTCAAACTTAGTGGAGTTTTCACGAGTGATGCACCCAGGACGCTGCCTATCGCACTGGTAGAAATACACTCTGACTTTGTCAGAGGAGTTATTAAAGCGGCCATTATGGATGATCCTATCTACCCAGTTATCCTGGGATGTAGATATGTGTTTATTGGGAGACCAAAGGAGCCGATTGTGGCAGCGGTAACCACAAGAGGGCAAGCCAAGAAGGAGAGGGAGCCTGCGCCAAATTTGTTGCCGAACGAACTGAAGGAGGCGCAACAAAAGGACCCTACTCTGGAGCTCTGCTTTAAAAAACTGCCCATGGCTAAGGACCCCAGACACAACGGAGACATCTTTTCTAAGGATGGCGTATTGTATCGTAGAACGGGCAACCCGGACACGGGGAATAACCAGCTCCTAGTACCGACGCAGTACAGAAGCCAGATCTTAGAAATGGGGCACTCTCTTCCCTTTAGCGGACATATGGGACAAAACGCCACTATTCAGCGAATAAAAAACCACTATTGGTGGCCAGGAATGAACTCTGACATTATCAGGTACGTGAAATCCTGCGCCCAGTGCCAACGGGTAGCACCAAAGCACTTGACACCCCCAGTACCTATGGGGCAAATGCCAATAGTGGGTATTCCATTTGAACGGGTTGCTGTCGACATCATTGGACCCCTGGAAAGGACCAAAAGAAAGCACAGGTTCATCCTGACTTTAGTCGACACTTGCACAATGTGGGCCGAAGCTATACCGCTAACATGCACAGATTCCAAGCATGTCGCAGAAGCCCTCGTGCAAATCTTTACACGGTTGGGATTCCCTCAACAAGTTTTGACGGACAATGGATCCCAATTCCGTAGCCTGTTAATGGAGGAGATCTTTAAGATCTTGAGGGCCAAACATATCCACACAAGTCCCTACCATCCGGCCGGAAATGGGCTCGTGGAACGTTTTAATGGTACCCTCACCACCATGTTACGTAAGCTGGGTCAGGAGAAACCGGAAGACTGGGACCTATATATATCGGCTGCCTTATTCGCCTACCGAGAGGTACCCCAAGCGTCTACGGGATTCGCGCCAGCTACACTTTTATTTGGCAGACCTATTAAGGGGCCACTAGAAGCCTTACTTGGGTCCCTGACAGACCAAAAGGCTGACGAGACAGTCGTCTCTGCAAGCAAGTATGTATCTGAGCTCAAGGAAAGGCTAAAGCTAGGATGGGATCTAGCTACTACCAACCTTAAGAAAGCCCGCGCTAAAATTACTAAAAGATACAACAAAGCTGCAAAAGAGAGAGAACTACAACCAGGGGAGAAAGTTTTGTTGCTACTTCCAACCGGAAGCAATAAACTTCGCATCGGATGGCAAGGGCCGTTTACCGTCCTTAAAAAGATCTCACGTACCAATTACAAGATCTCCATCAAAGGAAAGGAGAAGGTCTTCCACGTAAATCTGCTTAAGAAATATTTGGAAAGACCGGTGCCATCCTCCGAGCATCTCCTGGCCGTCGCCATAGCAACGGAAGACGAGGAAGATGATGATGGTTGCATGGAGTATCCATTGCAACCCACAGAATCCTTTAAAGATGTCAAATTCGGCGACAATCTCTCACCAGAACAACAAACAGAAACCAGGGCTTTACTAAAACAGTACAGTGCAGTCTTAACGGATGTACCTGGTCGAACAAATCTCATCGAATTTGATATGAAATTAACAAACGAGACCCCTGTTCGAACCAGAGTTTACCTCATACCGTACGCTAAAGCTGATGCACTTCGCGGAGAAATAGACAAGCTGCGCCAAGCAGGAATTATCAGTGAGTCTACATCTCCTTACAGTTCCAATGTAGTGCTGTTGCAGAAGCCCAATAAGGAAGTTCGGCTGTGTATAGATTACCGGCTGCTAAACGCTGTAACGGAATTCCAGCCCCAACCTCTCCAAACTGTTTCTGAGTTGTTCACCAAGCTCAGCAAAGCAAAGATTTTCTCCAAGATTGACCTCAGTAAAGGTTATTATCAGATACCAGTCAAGGAGGAAATTAAACCTTTGTTAGCTTTCAGCACCAGTGAAGGACATTACACATTTAATGTGATGCCGTTCGGATTGCATAACGCACCAGGAGTGTTCACCAGGATGATGAGGAAACTTCTAGAACCTTTGCAAAGTCCCCATATCCATAATTTTATGGATGACATATTAATTGCATCGGAAACCTATGAAGAACATATTGCTACGGTTGCCATGCTCCTCAGGAGACTACAGGAAACGGGTCTCACAGCCAGACCTAGCAAATGTCTCATCGGGTTTGAACAGTTAGACTTCCTGGGGCATACTATTTCTCACGGATGCAGTTGGCCTATTAAGAAGAACGTGGAGAAAATAGCTGCAGCCAAAAGACCCCGAACGAAGAAAGACGTACGTTCCTTCCTATCATTATGTGCATATTATCAGAAATACATCCAGAACTTCAACGGACTGACAGCACCTCTGACTGACCTCACAAAGAAAGGTTGTCCTGATAAGGTCATATGGGATCAAAAGTGCGAACACGCGTACAGCACTTTGAAAGGACAGTTGTCTGCATACCCCATTTTGAGGTTGCCTGACCTCAACAAACCTTTTGTATTACGGGTCGACGCGTCAGGTCAGGGCATCGGGTCAACACTGCTTCAAGCCGATGACAGTGACCCAAACATGCTATTTCCAGTTGCCTATGGCAGTCGGAAATTAAATAAAGCTGAACGGAACTACAGCGTAGTCGAAAGAGAATGTCTCGCTCTGATTGACGGTATCAGACGCCATCATGAGTTTCTCTATGGTACATCTTTCACGGTGCAAACAGACCACGCTCCGTTAGCATTTCTGGGTGCCAATAAAGAATTTAACGCAAGGATCATGCGTTGGGCGCTTCTTTTAAGCGTTTATTCTTTCAAAGTGGTATATATTCCTAGAAGACAGAATGTCGGGGCTGATTTCCTGAGTAGAAACTGGTCTACAGAGGAAGAGAGCAAACTGAAGATACCACTGATCCTAAAATCACCAATCAGGTCACCTCCATTGTCAAAAAATGAAACATGAAAAATGGTTTCATGTCTAAAAGTGGGGACGATTGTGACGTACGTCTAGTTCGACAAGTGAATTTTCCCTGATATGATGGATGATTAAAGGGACTTTTAGCTTTTCAAAACATTAGAACCCCTGAACATTTGTTGTAACTTTTCGTCTCGCCAGAGCGAACCGATTTCACTGGGACTCATTTAGTATGCGGCACGAGATCAAAGACACTGAGACGATCCCCGAGCAGATAAGCTAGTTTCTCCCTGGTATTTATCATCTCCGCGCGAACTCAACCGCTCGCAAGATGGACCAGAGCAATCAGAAGAAAGACACTGGTGGAGATCGCATGAAGGACGGGCGGCATGCTATCAAAGACAGTAGTGGTCCCTGAAACGATTTCGCATCTCGGTGTTAAGCACGAAACCGATCGCAGCCAGAGCGAACGTTGAAAGCTGACGCAATCAGCGAGCGAAGATACGAGAGGCCAGGGGCGGCTTCTCTCTTTGGATTTGGCGGTCAGATCCCCCGAAGTTCATGAGATCAAAAAAGCTGTCAAAGTTCTCATGTCCCACTCATCTTGCATTCCAGTTGTAGATATACAGATCACGTAGAAATACACTTCATCATTCGCTGGCCAGAACTTGATAGAAGCACTAGCGATATTTGAAATCTTGCTAGATTATCCCATGGATTTTCATTTATATTTGCAGTGAATTCTATTTCTGCGCAAAACGGTAAAATATATATTGTGTAAAGTGATCAGTGGGCTAGTTCATTCATTATATTTCATTGGATTTTGTGTTAATTTAAACCTATTAAATTAAACCGTCTCAATAGTTCCAGTTGTAAATGTAACGATATACCTGCTATACTATTTCCAAAAAGATAATAGATGTTTAATGCTTAAATTAACTTTTAAAGTCGCGAAGGAATTTATAATTAATAAATTTAGTTAAGTCCTATATTTATAGATGTGTGATTTAACCACTAGAACTCGCGCAGTGTTTATTAAATACATAATTAAATACGCGAGCGTATATATAAAATAGTCTTAACGGGAAATTTATCGCGCGCTTAGAAGATTATTTGATTTTTAAAGTATGATTATGTTGTTATGGGTTTTTTATCTTTTTCTCTAGATTGATCACCTTTTGCAATCCCAGCAATAACGAAATCTTTCAGAGCTTCCATACTCGGTTCTTAAACTTCCAGACAGTTTGATGAGACATTTTTTTAAAGTAAATCTTGTGGTGGTCCGGTGCGGCCTAGCTAACATAATTACATGAAAGAAAGCCTACCCAAGATCATTTGATTATTATCATCAAATTTAACTTACAATCTGTAAGATAAACTGGAAGATGAACAGTGCCAGTAGCGATAATTTATATACTGCTCTATTGTGAGAGATTACCGATTTACCTGACTGTGACTGAGTCTAGTTTTCCTCACTGGATTTAAAAAAATTTACCGGTCAGTTGCTGTCATCACGCAGTGAAGGAATATTGCCATCACCTCATTTTTCACCCCTGTGTTGAATTGTGTCAGTGCCATCCCATAGACTCCTTTTATATAATAAAACACAAGAACTCTTAGAACTTCAAGTCCGGCGATAAGCGGGAATATTTGCTCTCAGTAAAAACTCGCAATATCTGGGGCGGGGCATAGAAGTGCTAGACAGTTACACGTGTCAAGAGTTTAATCAGTGTGTTTATCATTCTATGGATTGACTGATGCTGCAACTCGGTAAGTGTGTGGTGTATATGAGTGTGGATCCGCACAGTGTGTATGAATGACAGGAGATTTAATTTTTTTTGCAACAAACCATTTGTTAACTTGCCTACCGGGTAATACGTTTTTCTGTATACCCGGCATTGTTCCTTTAGTGGGATAATTCGTTAACTCTGTTTCATCCCCCCCCCCCTTTTTTTCTTTGCTTAGTAAAGGGAAGACACCAGTTGGGATAACAGTATTTTTTTGTCTACCACCATAACTAATATTGTAACACCTCTTTCAGAGTAATTAAATTCACTGTTGGGTTACATTTCCTATGCTCCTGATAACTATCTATCTTGAGACTGGGTTTATCTTTGTCTAATACAAGAGGGAAGGGCTTAGTCGATACCAATCTTCTTCACCCCCTCCCTACCTTGATATTTGCATTTTTCTGTACTTATGATAATTTTATGTAACACTTGATATTGTTTTTTTTTTGTGATTTGATCTTTACGGTAAATAAACATCATAAACTTATATCGGACTGTGTTGGAATACCCAAAAGCCCAAACATTCCCTATTTGTTTAATATAGCTGTATCCACGTCGTCTGAGTGTTGAAGCAACAAATCGGTGTGAGCGCAGACGTGTGTCTGGAAAACTGGCAAATAATTGTTTGACCAGGAGAGTGGAAGAGAAGATTGAGAGAAGCGATTTGTCGTAAATAAGTCTGTCTTTACTCTCCTCCAGCACTCTGTGGAGCATCATATTTAATCTATACATTTCTATCACTGAGTTTTCATCATCATTCTACACTCTAAACCGGACTACTATTTCTAGACTCTTTCTCTCAAAATAAATTTACGACACTGTACGGCGACCAGCTACAGTGGTAACCTCAAATTAGTCGCCTTGATCAGCAGACGTAACGGCGCAGTAGTCATATCCTTTACTTGTCTCTTCAGTGACCCCCCGGGCGCTGGAGAGGCCATGTTAACAGTAGAAATGGGAAATAGTTCAGCACTTATTTTATACTAATGATATAAGTTAATCTAACGAATTCGCTACCGAAACTTGCGTGACAAATTTTATTTTCTACTATAAACATGACACTGATGTTAAAAACTAGTTAAATTATGATAAATCATGGATTTTGTTGCCAATGCCAGACTCAATTGGTAACGTTTAATTTTATACGCATGCGTGTTCTCTGATGTTAGTTTAACCTAATTCTGCCTTATTGCCCGAGCACGCGCGACGTAAATAAATTTCTTGATAAAGTATAAACGGTTCGACCCGCATGTGAGCAATCTTCATCAGCGCTTTGATCATTTGTGTTGTTAACAGATAACTGCAAGCTGCAGTGTGTTCGTCCAATAAAATACAAGCTTAGCGACAGGTGTTTGCTGTGTATTGCCAAAAGAAGCGAAACAACGACAAGGTGCATTGTGTATATATCACTCTCTCTCTCTCTATGTGTATTGTGCATTGTGTACATCTATCTCTCTCTTTCTCTCTCCCTTTCTCTCTTTCTCTATCTCTCTCTCAGAGTGTTTCTGTGTAGGAGGAATTATGAATAATCCAGGTCGTTATTTTCCCTGGACAAAGCTACTGAACTTATTATTTCATGGAAGAACAAAGTGACAAATGTCGAGGTGCTGTCACGAGCTGGCCTTCAGCAGGTATGCACTGCTTTAACATCGCAGATTACATTGCTTGGCCATGTTCGTCGCTTGGGATATGGTCACATCCATAAAGATATTTTTTATGGACAAATGACAGTTGACAAAAGAACAATTGAGTAACCGCAGCTGAGGTTCGAAGATGTGTCCAAGAGAGACGTTATGCACCCGGCATTAATCCAGCATCCTGAGAGGACGAAGCTGCTGATCGCAGCAAGTAGAGATATTATCTACGGCATCGCCTCTGACTCGGTTAAAAGAGCTCATACAACTAGCAGAAGAGAAAAGAGCTCGTCAAAATAGAGTTACCACCTCAAGGGCATATCATCTCCATAGTCATTTATGACAGGAGGAGGCAACTATACTTTCCTCGGGCATAGCTACTAGACTCCATTCCGTCGATTGGCAGGTTGGCTAGAGCGGTTGCTTCTTACTATTTACTTAGTCGTTATTCTTTCCAACATGCAGTGTAGAGGTTTACCGTAGAGAGCGCCATATTATCCAATCGGCTGTTCTCCTCCCGGCGTGGTTCAAATCTAGTATTCAGTTCTTTAGAGATTGTCTAATGTTGTGCTACCAGTGAACTCTGGGTCGTCCTCGAGGTCTGGATCCCTGACTCTTGGTTTCCCATATTTGTCGTGGTAGCCAAACTTCTCTCATTCTGCAGACGTGGCCAAATTTTCGTGTTCGAAACCAGATAGTGTTACTCTCCAGCTGGGAATCTAACTGTGCTCATGCGTTGGGAACGGTTAATGCAGCGAGGAACGGTTAATGCAGCGAGGAACGGTTAATGCAGCGAGGAAGAGAACCTTGTGAAGTTGAGACGAAGTATAGTAAAGTCTGTAACAATTTATTGCCTGTGGCAGTATATGCAATTGGACTACCATTTTTATTCTCTCAGTTAGCACCTGCCCCGAAATTTATATATATCGCCGTAAAAAAGGTAAAGGATCCCGTTACACGCCCATTGAGGCATATTGGGAATATTGTTTTAGGCCCATATTTTCTTGACCATCGGCACACTAGGGGTGATGTGGTCAGCATCATGCCGGCCGCCTTAACCATCCCAGAGTTGCTCTGCTACCCAATTGGGGCTGGGTCGACCCAGGAGCCATTTGCGGCCTAAAAAAATCCCACCTCATCTGGAGATCGAACCATAGACCACTGAGCTAGGAAGCCAGTGCACTAATCACTATGCTACCGCGGCTTCCTCTATTGCTGTGCAATCAGTCAAGTATAGTAGGCTATGTGATATAAAGCCCCGTATAGTTTACACAGCGAGACCTGGACGACCTATGCTAAGCAAGAAAGAAGGCTCAATACCTTCCATTTGCGGTGTCTACGCCGCATCCTCGGCATCTCGTGGAAAGATAAAGTGACAAATGTCGAGGTGTTGTCACGTGCTGGCCTTCAAAGTATGTATACGCTTCTTAGACAGCGCAGACTTTGCTGGCTTGGCCATGTTCGCCGCATGGAAGATGGTCGCATCCCAAAAGATATCTTCTACGGACAATTAGCAGATGGCAAGAGAACAGTTGGGCGACCACAGCTGAGGTTCAAAGATGTGTGCAAGAGAGATATGAGGGCACTGGACATGGATCCAGCAACATGGGAGGATGAAGCTGCCGATCGCACTAAGTGGCGATGCTATTTACGGCGCCACCTCAGATTGGGCGAAGAGAGGCTCACACAAGAAGCAGAGGTGAGGAGAAAACGTCGAAAGGAGCACCAGGAAAATAAGCAGCCGAGGGCTGTCACCTCAGGGGCGCATTCCCATAGTCAGTTATGACTGAAGGGGCTATTATTATTATTATAGTTTACAGAAGTCTGATGAGAAACCCCCCAAAGAAATTATAATAAATAAATAATGGGCTAATGCTTCTTAAGAAGCGGCTAGAATTATAATGAGCACGACGCTGGCAATCACGTGATATAAAACAAATTGCTAGAACCATCCGCGCTGCCCAGATGACGTCACTAATTCTCCTGTAGCCAGTTCATTCCTGTCCACTCAATGTCAACCTGACCGTATCACTGGAATCAAACGTATCACTACTTATGGTCAATCCGTAGTGAAACAAATGAAAGGCCTGCGCGTTGTATTAATGGCTTTTCAGTATAGCTTTCACGGTTCAATGCGTGCCATTTCCGTATTTTCCCGAAATTCATCATCATCACCTTTTAGCTCCCCGCGGAGCATAGACGTGCAACAAACTTAGACATTGTTCGGTATAGGACGTATAACAGACAGGTAGAGTAATATGAAGGCTCACAGAATAATCCATCGATGGAATTGACCCACTATGGAATGAACCAGTACCAAAGCGGGTTTATGAAAGGATCATCTTTCAATTTTAAAAAAAAATGTACTTTTTAGTTTAAAGCAGTGTCATTTCCTATACTGTATAAGGGTTTCAGTTTAGTGATGGAGCGGCCCACACTAGACCAAAAAGTCTTTTGTATTTTAACATGCACTCTTACATAGCCGACAGACCCAGTGTCTAGGTTGAACTAAGAGAGATAAAAAGAAGCACACATTTTTTTTTGTTTTGTTTTTTTTTGTATTGAGCGCCCAGTGGCAGAGTGATCCGAGTTTGAAACTCTCAAGACAAAGCTACAGGGTTCGAAATCAGGTAATGGCACGATCCAGCCTATTCAGCTGTAAATAGGTATTTGGCTCTGCAGTTGTCTGACAAGTCAAAGGCAGAAAGGACGGAAACGACATAAAGCTGAGACCTGATATAGTGAAGTCTCTAACATCACTCCCCTGTAGCAGTATCTGTTGTTGGGCTACCTTACCATTGAATGGAGAGTCACATGGAATGAGACGAAAAGGGTGGCAGAGAGACGAGGGTAATGGCAGCGTGAGTTGACAAATCAAAGCACTCACAGGATTCGAGCAGATTTACTGATAGAATATTTGTCAGGCTCTACTATTTCGTTTGATAATTATCGATTTTCAGTATTTTCAGCGCCCCCACAGACTGTACACATGAATTGTGGGTGACATTTCCTATTTCACTTAACTTTCTAATAGGCAATAAAATACTGATATAATAAAATCCTCTGGTCTGCTGTAATGGCTAAACCTGAGATATGTAATACCAAAAGTGTCGTTTTTATCGCACTCGATAGGAAAGCACTAAAAATGGCTTTGTTATTCCAGCTAATACTAGGTAAATTGAAAACATTGAAAAATGCAGCATCTGTGACAGCATTGTCCGTTCTCTTTTCCTAGCATTCATGTTTAACGCCGACATTATTTCTCCACGTCTCATTTTCTGTACTTAATTATTGTTTATATTCCTTTCTTTCAATTCATGTCATGTCGGGACTTCAGTGATCATCTTTTGCTGATTAGGGTAATCAATCACTTTCGTTTGAACCCATATTGGCACCGGAATCTATGGAGTGAAATGTTGTACACATTTCCGAGCAGACAGTGTGTAGGATTGACCAGATTAGTGAGTAAACAACCTTGTGATGACCACAGTTAATTATCTTATCAAATGATAATAGTTCTATCTGACCAGTATGTTGAGTGTTGGCTAGAATGGAAAAAATTAGATAATCCTTTCCAGACAGACTTGCCGGAAAAGAAGTATCCATCTTAAAAGAGATTACTTGTGACAGATCATGAAGTTGTGAGTGTAAACATGATCGATAATAGACAGAAGCTGACATACTTTATATGGAGAAGCGACGTGTAAACAACACATTTTGTTGCGGATTTCATGCATGAATTTTACGTGAGAGGTAGGGGGAGTATACCCCACCAAAATATATGCAAATTGTATGCTATTGGCTTGGCATTTGAGATGTAAAAATACAACAGTTCTGATTGGAGCCTTGTCATATAGTAGCAATCTGGATGCGTGCCGAATGTTGCCTTATAATCCAGCGCCTTTTGAGTTTACGGCTCTGGGAAATTCAACTCGTCAAGACGACAGTCAGACAAGCCAGAATAATGAATAGAATCATGAGATTCCATTTTAAAGGACAAGACAACGTGCTTGAGCATCTTGTGGATTTACACAACGAAAACTCTATATTTATTAATAAGGAAAGCCCGGAATCCTAGGAACTTGAATACTAAGTCATAGAGTGAGTCTATTTTACAGTAACACCCAGACCACGTGTAAGAGGCATCTTAATCAAGTTGCTGAAACTATTTCTCTGAGCCAGACGTCGGTATTCCCAAAGATATTTCGGGTGAGTTGTACATTTTATAATTCTATATTTGGCATTTATTGACACGTGAAAATTGCTAGGGGATGTCCAAGTCATACGACGCTTGCAACCTCAGCATAGAGAATTATGGTTTCATGGATCACCACTGCATGCGCTGATGACTGTTTTATGCGGGTTTCTCATTGAGAACCAAAAGCAGAAGTAGTCCAAAGTTCCATATGGAGCAGGGAGTGGATGATGACAGAAATGATGTACTTACGTATTATATTAACCTTTTCAGCCAGTGTAAATTTAATGTAAACATGTTCAATATAAACGCAATGGATGTTTTCCACTCACTGGGATTAACATTAATGCTCAGAGAGGGTAAAGTTCTGAGGCAGATGAGATGGTGGAATGAAAATGGGGGACACCTGATTTTCTTGTCAGGAAACCAATACTCAGGAGGGTATTTATTTCTCTCTTATTTCATAATACTAGTCGGTGGTACCAATTGGTGATGCTATCCGTGGAACATGTGAGTAGTATAAGTGGCCTGTAGTCAAAGGTAAACACCAGCAGCAGACAGGTCTTAAAAGACGCAGGACCATCTTAGCAATTACCCCACGATACTACGATGGACGTGTTGCGGCCACCAGACCTGACCACTGACGAGAGGGAACTAGTCCATAACCTGCAAAGATCAAACATCGGCTGGAGCAGAAATCAAGGGACATCTTACTGGCAGCTAAGTACCCACTTAAAGCCGCCAAGTGAACTCTGTTTTATTTAAATTCGAAAGAGAAAACACACTATCCAGATCATCCCCCGTGATGAAATTTTAAGACTATGTATTTCTCCCCACCCTTATTTATTTTACATTTTTTAACGATAATTGACAATTAACTTTTGTTTTCTGTAAATATACAAATTTATAGTTGATTTAGTCATTTTGAGTGAACTGCACCCGTATGTCTCAGCCATTTTAAATACCTGTAACAGAGCTATTAAAGTAATATTTTAATGAGTTAAATCAGTTGGGGGCTTATCAGAACGAACAAAATCCTTACTCATAGAAGGTCTGGGAAGATACAAAGTTTACACGGCTTGGATCCAATCAGCCGTCAGCACTTGATTTCTCAAATTGTTATGAGGTTCCTAGAATTGAAGCACCATTCTTCAATTCACATCTCTGCCAAGAGTAATCTTGAGCGAAAGGTAGACGCCTTTGAAGATCCTCATTAGATACTCAGAATTTTGGCCACTGTTGGACCATCATCGCAGAGCAAATGGGAGTAAATCCCATGACAGCATCCATTCGGAATTATGTAAGTAGTGCGGTAGAAAGATGTATTAACTTTGCAATTTGTATTTATCGGGTTTAGTTATTGAGGTAAAACGGATAGAGCTTTGTGAACACTCAGTGCATTACCTACACCTAAAAAAAACACACAAAAAACAAACACACGCACAAAAGACATGTGGAGAAATGTTACGTTACCATGACACTGTTTTAACGATGAAGAGCAGGGTCAGTGAAAAGTACCTTCCTATTTTTAAACTGTTATTTTTTCACACATGTCCATCTAATTCATGTGAGCGAATGTAAACATAAAGAGAATTGATTACTATTGTATACTATAACATGCATTATCACTTAACATTAAAGTTAAACATGAGATCCAGCCTGTTCCACACATGACCTCACAGCGGGCAGCAGTTTTTGCTCTCTCTTGTAACGTCAGTGTTTTAGGCCATTTTTTTTATTTTACTTTATGGAAGTAAACAAAAATTAAAGTTATTGATCAAACGACCATCAGCAGTTCAAAAATTAAAAACCACGATGATTTCACGGGAAGAAAAAAAGGCATCATATTATTCAGGGAGAACAGATCCTGGAGCAGGTCAACCACTTTAAATTCATTGAAGCTGTCGTAGACTGGAAGGGAGGCATCAAAGAAAAGTTGGCGACCCGAAGAGCGGCAGCTAGGAGACTTTCTCATGCCAAGAATCGAGGATTCTTAAGCAAAAGAGAAATTAGCAAGAAGGCGAAGATGGCCGTATACCGCTCCACCTATGTTCCAGTCTTGACATATGGATGCAAGTCATGGGCAATAACTACAACCCAAAAACGCCAGCCCCCAACCTCAGAGATGAGGTATCTAAGGTAAGTAGTTGAATTAAAAAGAAGAGACATGGTCCACAACCATACGATACGTCAGGGCCTCAAAATCTAGCACATGCAGACCCAAATGGAACAGTCCAAATTTCAATAGTTTGGCCGTGTATGCAGAATGGAAGAATATCGTCTACCACGACAAATATGAAAAACTAAAAGCCAGGGATCCCGACCTCCTTGACGACCAGGAGTTCGCTTGGAGGACGATATTAGGCACTCCTTGAAGGACTGTGACGGTATTGCCTCCCCTGCTTTGCAGTAGTGGTCCAACAGTGGCCAAAACTCAAGAGTATATATTATAGGCTTCAATGGAGTCTATCTTTACACAAGATTACTCTTGGCAGAAATGTAGATAGAAGAGCAGTAAAGTTTCTATCACATGGGAGTCTTCACAAGATATTCACACAAGCGAAAACAATGCTGGCTGTCGCTGAGCCCGTTAATTCTGTATCCTGCCGACACTTTTATGAAGAATTTAAGCAATGGTTATTCTAGCTCGTTAAGCCCCCACACTAATTTAATCAGTGGAATTATTATTATTATACTTTATTTATAGCTCTGCTTAGAGTGTGTTTAGTAACTTTGACTGAGACAAACATGTAGTACATTTAAAAGGATTGAATCGAAGTTAAATTTGTAACATTACAAATAACAAAACTTAATAATCACTTTAAGTTTAACAGTTTAAAAGAAATAATTTGAATAGTTATGAAAAGGATTTCATCATGTGAATGGGATTTAACTGAATAAAGTAGGTCACGTTTGGCAGCGGATATTTTCACTTAGCTGCCAGTGGTAGTTTCTTCTCCCGCTGGGTTAGTTCTTTTCACTTTGCTCGCGCTCGTCTCTGGTCAAAGTTCAGGCGCCGCACGTTCCCAGAACGTCAAGGAGTAGCGGCCAAGTTGGTTCTGCGTCTGTCTATAAGACCCTCTTATTATGGCGTCTCGTACAACGTCAGTCCACTTCTACCTTCACTTGGTTCCAGAGATAGTACTTTCTGCTGGTACCACCAATAACTGGTAATAGAAATAGAAAAGAAACGCTCTTCTGAATATGGCGTCTTCCGACACAGTTATGTGCCCCCCTCTTCTATTCTACCATCTCATGTCAGAATTTACCCTCGATGAGAATTAAATTTAATCCCTCGGGATAAAACTTCCTTTACATTTAAACTGAATAGCTTTAGCTTTGCATTACATTTAAATGAAAATGTTAAACGTACAGATATAATATGTTTTACATTTACGTCTCCACTGTTTGAAAAGTGTTCACAATATAAATAAATTTATGTTTCATTTATATTGACACTTATGAAAAAGTTTGAAACTTCTATTAATTAAAATGAATATTTTCACATGGACATTTGCACTGGTTTATAGCTTGAAAGCTTACATTAATTTTAAAGTGAATATGTTTATAGGGACATTTACACTGCTTTTAAAATGTAAGTCTTATTCTTAGAATGTACATCGTTTCTTTCATCTTACCCTCCCTGCTCCATAGGGAACCTGGAACTACTTTACGCTTTTAGTCCTCTTTACGAAACTATCAATAAAGCAATCATCAGCCCGTGCACCGGTGGTTCATGAATCATCATTCTATACGCTTAGGCTGCCAGCCTCAAATGACTTTGACATCCAATAGCAGTTTTTACACCTTAAAATTCACATGGTAATATATGCATATATATATATATATATATATATATATATATATATATATATATATATATATATATATATATATATATATATATATATATATATATATATATATATATATATATATATATATATATATATATATATATATATATATAATAAATTCTTTAAGCACCAAACACGGCGCATAAGGCAGAAACCAGTGCTCTCCAGGATGTACGTTGTGACGCCACTCCTCTTAGCTCTTGCACATTGTTTAATCCCAACGTTCTTCCTTCTCTTATTATTGTTCTTCTGAGTGTTTCTTTTGGTCTTCCTTTTTTCCTCTTACCCTCAGGAACCCAAGTGAGCGCCTGCAATGGTATTCTGTTGTTTTGCATTCGTAGGACATGACCGATATATGACCATCGTCTTTTCCTTATATAGTTGGAGACATATTTCTGCCTAGAGTCTTCTCTTATTTGTCGATTAGTCTTGAATTCTTTCCAACTGATGTTCATGAGTTTTCTAAGACATTTGTTTTTGAATGTATTCAGCTTGTTCTCCAATGATTTTGTTATTTTCCAACTCTCACAGCCGTATGTTAACACTGAGATAGCATTTGAATTAAACAGACGAAGCTTGGTATGTATATTCAATGATCGTAATTTCCAAATGTTAGATAATCTATTGAAGGCGCTAGCTGCCAAAGCAATTCTAGTATGAATTTCTCTTGTTGTGTCACCATCCTGAGTCATTTTACTGCCTAAATAATTGAAACTTTCAACTTTCTGTAGTTTTTCCCCGTTCAGGATGATATTAAAGGTCTCGTTAGAAAAGTTCATAACTTTAGTTTTAGAGGCATTTATTTGGAGACCTATTTTAACCGAAAGATGACACAAATTATTTACTGCTTCTTGGGATTGTCTGGGTGTTGAACTTAAGAATGCTAAATCATCTGCGAAATCCAGGTCCCCCAGGAATTTTCCATTTGTCCATTTTATACCTAATTGTTCATTGTAGGTATAGTTTCTCATAACCCAGTCAATAGCTATTCCAAAAAGTAGTGGTGACATAATACAGCCTTGTTTCACCCCTGTTTCTACTGTAAACCATTCTGTATTCCCTTTATTTGTTCTAACAGAACATCTTGCATTGTCATATAGCGCTTTGATTATATATATATACTGTAGGTTAGTTCACATGTTAGTAATAAAACATAGAATGAAAATGCACTACTTACGCCAATCTTGGCTACAGACGTTTTTTTTGCTCAGAGGAATAAAAGAGACGAATCGTTCTCTTACACGCGTCTGGGATGTCTTTAATTTTGACCATAGATTCCCCCTCTGACTCTGTGTTTCTTCGGTTTCCTGGTCCCGGGGTTCCTTATTAAAATTTGAAAGCGATGTCCTGTGCTTTGTAAGTCTTATCTGATTCTCCAATAAAAGGTCCGGTTAACAAAAAGGAATTATGAATCTAGTCTTCACTCTGGCGAGGTCTGATGTTGTCTTGGCGAGCTTGAACTTCACAGTGACATAAAACTGCTATATTCCTATTTTCCCAAGCGTTGTTGTTATGAATCTAATCAGACAGATCCAATCATTTCAAATCATGCAGATAGGGTGGGATATTTCAAAATAGTCCCACGTGAAATAAGGTGCGTGCCTGCAAAGATCACGTATTACCATATATGGATATCTGATGCCTTGCGTACACTCTCACAAACACATTTGTAGACTCATATTTCCTAAAGTGTAATAAATCCATGATTACTTTTAACCAAGTGACCGGAAAAGATTAAATCACACTTGTCTGCCCACATGTGTCACACAGACAGTAATCTCGTTATCTGTCGTATGAGTACGCAAACTCCGTGTCTTATCGATGATTAAGCCGATAGCGCTGGCCGATGTACGTGTTAATCTGCCACGCCTATAACCAACAAATTTGGGTAGCGCCAAGCAAATGTGATGTATCATATCAGCCACTCCTTGGAAATGTGATATTTATCACCTACAGAGTGATTTGATAAAATCAACTATCTGCTACTTAGCAGAAAAATACAGAAAGAAAGAAAAGTGTGATAATTGACAGCACATAATAAAAATCAGTACCACAAATGTGCCGATACTGCCGGAGAGAACCACGGATTGCGAAGAGGTCGTCCATTACGTCACAAGGACCGAGCACTAGATTGGAACCAGGCCAGGAGACAGACAGCATAAAGGATAGTAAATAAATATTAGACAAACATAAAGGTATGTTTTCAGGCATTCGTAAGAAATAAAGAAGTAGAACACTAGACAAAAGAAAAACAACAGACGTGAGTGGGTGAAAACATACCTTTATGTTTGTCTAATATTTATTTACTGTTTACAGACCTCGGGTTTTCCTTCCTTATGTGTTATAAATATAGGATAGTATAGCGTTCCCTCAGGTAAACCTCTACACAGCAAGGTAAGTAAGTAAGATCAAACGACAGTTGCGCTGCTCTTTGCTTTTTTACCTGTAAATGTCCAATAAATACAAGTGAGGATATACAAATATTTAAAATATGGAGTGACTTATCCATTATTTTGTAGATATCCCAGATAGTATTTATACTTACAAAGGATTCGAACTGATTGTGTACGGTATGGCGGCAAAGAGAAGGTACAGTTTTCAGGAGCTATCCTGGAACAGTGCAACATTTTAAAGATGAAAAATAAAAGAAAAAGACCCTCCAAAGTAATAAACATTCATAAAAGAACTCGAAGAGAAGAAACAAAGCCATATCGCCGAGGGGGATAAGGGTAAAGGATTTACAAGTGATCTTCTTATTAAAGGCATAATTTTTACAGCTCCGTGCAAGTACAGCCATCTTCGACGTTACAAATTGATGTCATCTCTATTTTAAGCTGTTTCCTTTGAAGACGGAATAATCCCAAGCGTAATCGCCATTAGCATTTATTGGAATAAACAACGAAGACAGGTATTACTTTTACAAAACACATTATTTTTTTTTCTTTGTCATAGAACTTTCAACTACAGTGATTTGGGAAAATTCAAGACTATTCCGTGCCTCCATGGAACATCCTGTCTTGGCGCTAATCGTGCCCGCATGCGTGAGACGGAATTGTGCGATCAGTAACGCCGAACATTTGGCCGAGTATCCCGGCTCAGATCGAGGGTCTGTAGGGACAAATTGAACCATTTGTTAAACAAATAGGCAGATTTTTGAAAGTTTAAATAATTTACAGAAAGAACTAACAAAGATGTTCCATAATTAGTACAATCTTTCACTAGCTCCGTTCCCTGTGGATTATAAAGTTGTGAATGCTGTTTACCAAAACGTGTATTCCTGGCCGTTTTCTGTAGCTCCACTAGTAAGATTTCGATTGTGTTTTTAAAGTACCGCTCTGCTCTATGTTCTCTTTGGTTCCACTGCTCTTTCCTTCCGCTGGAGTGGAGGGAAAGAAATAAAAGGTAATGCGTCTTACTAGGACAAAATGCGGCTACAAGGCCTTCGTAAGGGACAGACGAACAAAAACAGAAAGGAAAGAAAGTTATAACTAAGTAAAAACCAACATGAAAAATAAAAACGAGTACACCTGATCACTTTTCTAGTTCAAAATGGCTGCCGCTGGTACTGGAAGTACTAAGTAAAAGGAAGAAAAGGATCCCGTTACACGCCCGTTGAGGCATATTGGGAATATGGTGTTAGGCCCATATTTTCTTGACCATCGGCACACTAGGGGTGATGTGGTCAGCATCACGCCGGCCGCCTTAACCTTCCCAGATGAAGTACTAAGTACGGGGAAAAAAAGGAACCGAATAACTAAGTCAGAGAAAAGTATAACAAAAACAAGCAATAAATATATTTTAAACAGAGGTTTTGGTCGAAGGAGTATCTTTCTGGCTGGTTGTTTATTGAAAATATTCATTACCACTTTCTCTCAGCAATTTCCGATTTGAATGGCTCAACGATCTCAGCACAGTGCAAGAATTCCTTAGCACTTAAAAGAAACGAGATAAACCCGCATGGAACATTTTATAACAGTATCAGTTCTCTCCTTCTAGATTTCGAGGACGTTGTATGGCAAGTACAACAACTCAGTAATCTAATTTTGTTGTAAATTTTCAATTCCCCACCCACTTCTGTGAGACATGTATGTTTCGACTCGTATTAAATGAGCCCCCAGCTGAATGTAGTTCAGCAAAATATTAAATTAATAGCTATGTATATATAAATGATTTTTTAAAATGAGTCATGCCTGTGCTGACATCAAATTCACTCAACCAGTTGATATACTCCTACTATGGATTTACATTTACATAGATAACAAGAGATTTATTTATGAAATACTTGATCAATAGGGTTAAAATGAATAAAATTGATTTTTCAAGAAAGAAAAAAATGTTAATTTGTGGTGTATCTTCATAGGAAGATAATATGGTATTGTGGAGTTTACAAAAAATAAATTCTGTAAACTGGGCCAGTAGCGGGTACTTAGCTGTCAATGTGCTAACAGTGATTTGTCAATAAATTCTGGTTCAGTCACTGCTGATTCCCAGTGAAGTTTTTACTGTTTCATTTCAAGTCAGGAGTCGAGTGGCGTGGTAACAGCATGTTCCTTGTGTTGCAAGAGTAACTGCCTCACATTTTGCCTTTTGGGTGTCCTCTAAATCCATCTGTTATAGATGGTGTCCGGCCTTGAATTTGATTACCAGTACTAGAAACTGAGAGATAGATTAAATAATACCTATCTTAAGTATTATGTATTCTGATGTAAGCATCAGGTGACCTTCGCTTTCCTACACCATTTCATCTCCCTCTAAATGTTTCTGATGTACGTGAGAATAAATTCTCAGGCCACCGAGACAGATGAAAAGAGCGTCAGGAGAGCGGAAGAGGACAAATATATTATATATATATATATATATATATATATATATATATATATATATATATTTATATATATATATATATATATATATATATATATATATATATATATATATATATATATATATATATATATATATATATATGTTTATCCTACCTACGAGGACGTTATGTCTGTCTGATTTCTAGTTATTAAAAACATAGATTGTTTATCCTACCCACGAGTACGTTATGTCTGTCTGTTTTCTAATTTATTAAAAACTAAACTACTAATGCTTCGGCGTGATTTCAGCGCTGAGAAATAAAGAACGCTTGCTGTCACCACGAAGTGTTCAGGCTTGTTTTGTATAGTTATCCCCAACAGAAAAAAAAGTCTAGAACTTACCAGGGTTCGAACCCGTGTCTCTAGACTTAATAGACCAATATTCTGACCGCACCGCCACCCGTTCTCGGTAATTTACTATTAAAAAATGTATCTGCAAATTAAACAGGTCTAAAGTTTGGACGTAGCAATGCTCACTGCATGCTGTGTTTCGGAGCCATAAGTTAGGTTTGCTTTTACGTATGTGCTGATCAAGCAAATGCGAACACGCTTAGTCAATTAATTTTTTTTTTTTAATACACGTCAGGTAGGGTATCCAACTTACTTTCCCTAAGACAGTATCTGCCATGGTAATGCCATTACACTTTTAAAAAAAGAAGAGAAATAGCAGAAACCCCCCCCCCCTTTTTTTTTTAAAATCATAACTGACTGCGGGAATGCGCCCCCTGAGGTGATAGCCCTCATCTGCTTTTTCCTGGTGTTCTTTTCGGTATGTTCTTTCTCATTTGCTAGTTGTGAGAGCTTCTCTATGCACAATCTGAGGTGGCTTCGCAAGGAGCATCGCCACTTCGCACGATCCGCAGCTTTATACTGCTAGGTTGCTGGATTTATATCCAGTGTCTTCAAGTGTCTCTTGCAGACATTTCCCGTAAGATCGTTTGCCATCTGCCAGTTATCCGCAGAAAATAACTTTGCGGACGTGACCTTCTTCCATGCGGCGAACATGGCCAAGCCAGCGTAGTCTGCGCTGTCTAAGCAGTTTATACATGCTTTGAATGCCACGACGTGACAGTACCTCAACATTTGTCACTGTGTCCTTCCATGGAATACCAAGGATGTGACGTAGACACCATAGATGGAAGGTACCAAGCTTTCTAAAAAAGATGGAAACCAAAAGACACATGGAAGAAAAAAAAAGGGGGGGGGGGGAAACAGAATGACATTTAACACATAGCATAGGACAGGAAGGCTATAGCACGTTTCACTAGCTTTGCCATCAAACAAACGTAATTATCTGATTAACCGTCGAACGTATTAATGCCATTTTTTGCATAAGATGTTATATTTGGTTAGACCCAACAAATATATACTTTACATCTGTGCTTCTTGTCCAGTTCCCATAAACGAATGAAATCCTTTGATCTTTGTCGGCATACTAATTATTGTGTATCGAGAAAAGAAATTTTACCACTTCAGTCACAGATTCTGTGAATTGATTGGGCATAGGCGTGTCTACTATTACAATAATGTGGCCATCACATTTGCATATGAATACCTGCTGAAGATGATTTCTTAAATGATCTGCATGCGAGATACTCGTGACATTGTTTGTCATTGACATTTAGTGCGCTACCAAACTGGACCTTCATTGATCTAATTATTTCAATAGGTATCACCTCTTTGCGGTTCATAAATATCATAATGAAACGTTGCTCCTCTAATGTGCTTGTAAATAAAGGTACGGTCATCTTTAAAGAAATTAAACTTCATCCGAATTATAACCAGATGTCTCTGAGAAATTGATAATCAATCTCGGCTGAATGAAGGACAAACCATCATTCTTCCAATATTCCTCTTCCTCTTGTAACACACGGTTCTCACATTTCTTCCAATAATCCCTGGCTATATTGGAGATGGCGGCTTTTATAAGTATTTCAACATCTTTTAATTTGAACGTTCTATTTTCTGTTTCTACCTGTTCCTTAATTTTAGCCCATACTAATACTATTGGGTTTAAGTGAGAATGGTAAGGAGGCAATCTTAAACATCTGTGACCATGTTCATGGATTGCCTTGTCTATGTGAAATATCTTTGTATGCTGTGTCTTTTTTACAATTCCAAGTAATTCAGGCTTCAGGGACATTTCGTTGAATGGAATGTTGTTTTTGGTCAGCCAAATCTTTATTACATCTTTAGTACTTGATGAATTAGGAACTTTATCTTCTGGTGCCACAACGTTGTGATATGAAGCATTGTCCATTATCAAATACGACGGTCTATCCAATGAAGGAAGTACATGATTCACAATCCAATCGTGAAATATCTTGCCATTCATCTCTGTATGATAATTCCTATTATCTGTGGATTTTGAAATAAATATGAGTTCAGTATTATTTAGAAGCCCATGATGGCTGCTTACTGCATGTGCAATTATTAGGCGCTGTCCTTTGCTGCTTGGTACTAGTCTCTTAGTTGTCCTATCAGATGATTGCCATTCTCGTTCATTACTGTGGTGCGCATTGATACAAGTTTCATCTAAATACACAAAATCATAACAATCTCTTCTCATTTCTCTGACCTCGCGTAAATATTTGCTTCTAATTGCAACTATATGAGGCTTCTCACAAATAAGGTTTCTACCACCAACATATTTTCTAAAAGTGAATCCCAAACTCCTAATAGTCCTCCATAGCGTAGATTTGGAAATAGCAATGTCATTATTATTTCTTAACAATTTTCAATTTCCTTAAAGTCACTGCCTCATTATTGTGAAACATATTGCACATTTCTCTGCGGATCAATTCTCTGTCAAAATTATCCACCACTCTTGGCCTAATTTTCGTGTGTAAAACTCTGGAATTAGAAATTTCAGATGTCGCTATCCAGCGGTGCAATGATCGTTTGCTTATCCCCAAGGCATGAATAGTCCTGTTTTGTGGGTTTGAAATAGAATGATATAGTTTTCCACGAGTAGCTTCATTGCAGAAATACTTAAAAATCCTATTTGTGATTTGCTGTAATGTCATAAAATGTACTTGCAGACTCATTTTTCCTACTTAACCACACAATACTTTTTGTAGACACACCCCTCATTGACAATGTGTGAGTAACACCGGATATAAACTGTTTTATGTTCAAGAAGTGCAATTTCACGCAATTTCACGCTAAAATCATGCCAATTGTTTGATAAACCAATCATGTGCAAATGAGGTCGTATAATATACTGTAGACATTTCAATATGTGTGTGTGTGATGTGTGTTGGCAAGTAGTATTTTGATATTATATCACAAAGAAACGAAAATTGAAACCAATGGCTGCATTTTAATGAAAAATTTAATTCATAGGGTCTATACCATTTGTGGTGGGTTTTGATGTTATTAAGTGTGGTTGCTATGTTTACTTAGTGTACTGAATGAGGTCAGCTGTGAAGGTCCCTGAAGATAACAGTTTATGTGAATTTACAGAGTACCTTGCTGCTACCACCTACGACCTCAATCAGACTTATTCTTGGCTAGTATGTCTGATAGCTACGTTTAATGTCTAGGGTAATGAAATGTGGTATGCTGGTAATTAAATACACAAACACACACACACAAACACTAATATTAATCTCTATGATCAAGTCAATTTAACACTGTTTTTAAATTTTAGAAATTACAATTTTTTCAAATTTATTTTGTCCTGAACCAAGTGTTTCTTCTGGTCAGGACTTTTAAATCAATATGAATCAATTTCAATAGAATTACATATAATCGAGTAAACACATGAAAGACTTGTACATATACATAATTTAAATTTGCTAATATTGGTACTAAAACTAAAAGTCTTTAGGAACTAGTGCTGGATGTCGGGTCGGGGTATTTGCATCATACCCAGTCTTTAGTTAACAGTGTTCATTTGCTCTTTAAACAGGATTAATGGTGGAAACGTTTCTTAATACACAATGGAGTTTAAATTTTATTATATTCGTTGATGAATCTCAGCAGGCCAGGTCTTTAATACTTATCTGGCCTGTGACGATTGAAGAAAGTTGTTCCTTAGGCCCACTCCTCACATGCTCTGAGGTAATATGGTAGGCATCTCATTTCATACAATGTTGTACTCTTCAGAACATCTGGCACTAGCACAGTGCCAGACAAAGAAACTCTGAAACCACAAAATTAGGCTAGGTCTTAACATAATACCTAATCCACCATGTTTACAAGCATTAATACATTGAAATAAAAGACAGGGTCAGATCTCTTTGACCGACCCAGCACATCTACATCAAGGCTGTTATAAAGTAGCATTAGTTTCCCATTCCTCTCCTCTATGGACTGCACTGCATCTGAAATATTTTCATTAATCTCTTTTTTCCATATAATAAGGTGGGTGATATGTTTCCACCTGACCACCTGTAGCGGAAGGTTTTATATGTGTGAGATGATAGTGCTAGAGTAGAAATAGTATTCTCTCCAGAATGTGTGAGGTCCCAGTGACAGAGAAGTACACTGGTATCACTCGATAGTCACGGCTGTGAAAGTATCTGGACTGAAAATATTCAGAGAACAGTCAGACCTTACTGCGCCACCTCCGCTATGTGACCACCTGTGATATAATAAAAATTCAACCAAACTCACTATCAACTATATTGAATGAATAAAGCTGGTGAATACAATTTATATCCTCTTTATTTACATCTATCTAATTGTGGTGATTGGGTGTGACTGGTGATACAACAGTTATATTTATACAAAACCAAATTGGCGAAATCAATTACAGTTTATACAAGTTAAACTAAAATGTCATTTCTTTAGACTCTTCCAATTAGTTGGGTAATAGACTTCTTCACTGTCTTATTCACTTTATAACTTTCACTAGTTTATCACGCAAATTGTCATCACAAAACTCTGCTTGACAGTTATCACTTCTTGGGTGCACGATTGTCACAAATATCACTCATCTGTTTTTATAATCAGTGTTCATATGAGATGTACAGCTTCAGTAGGTCGTGTGCTTCTACCAATCCAGGCACTGCTGGGGCGATTAGCCTTGATCATCGAGCAATTCTTGATCATTGACCTCTGACTTTTGGTTGACAAATATGAACCTGCAGATAATTGTAGGATATGTGGCTATTTGTGGATAACAATTACCACATTCCTATTGTAGGTGAGATGAATTTGTTTTCAGATGTATGCGTGAAAATGCATGATTATGGATCAGTGACAAGACAGGTGTCTACTGTGGAACATTTTATAAAATCAAATAATACAAAATAATATGTACACACATATATGGTATGAGGTTATAGTATCCCCCTGCCTGACACGTTAGCTCTGTAAAGTACAGTAACTTGAAGACAGATTGAATAAGCCCTGATAATGATTGTTGGTAGTCCTGAAAAGAATTGTTATTAGTCCTGTGCTAGCCCTGATATGGACTCAGTCACGGTGGTTATATTTCGGGTTCCAATCTTCAACAATCCTATCAAGTAATCAATTAATATGCATGATACTTTCATAACATAAAGATTAAACAAATCCTGAAATAAAAGTTGTAATTACTGTATTATTTTACATAGTAACTTTACATACCCTCGCAGGATCTAATTAAGATCAGTAAAGACTGGCTTTAGTGGAGTAACAGAACTGCCTGGCTGCAAATAACAAGATATTGGCCTCTGCACGTTCCTCTCTCTCCAGCCGTTGTCCTTCTGTCTTGCTTCGCTGTACAAGTGAATTTGAAATCATTTCCGTCCGCCCTTATATATGCAGCTACCGGACGTACAGGAAACAAGGCTCGCAACTCCAGCAAACTTCCCAAAAAAGTTGTAACTTCGGGGGGTTTGTGCTAGAGGTGTTTCAAACCTTGGTCTCGTGCATTTCACCTAACCCAGTTCAAGCCTTTGGAGTTATATATTTCCGTTCTCCATGAGTTGACCTTTATATCCATATGTTGTTTTCCCATATCTGTCGTGTTAACGATTTTATATTGAATTATAAATAGGAAAAACACAGCATTTCTCAAGGCACGGACACTGTTCTTGCGAAATTCTTCACAACTACTTACTCCCTTCTGATTTCCTTGTACCTATACATAAATGAAGATATTCCCGTCAAAATGAGACCATTCTCATCCTTATCTATCATTCCGTTCTCCTTCCCGATCGCTAATTCTAACCATGTTTCGGACGATTATTCTTCCTTATACAATCGCCGAAGTCGTTCTATCTGACCGTGGGAAACCCCTTCTCTGATTGGCTGCCCTAGATACACACCGGAAAATACCCATGCATTCCTTTGTTCAGGTCAGCACACTGGTGTCCCACTTTTCGGTCTTCAAACATTTAACTAGGCAATGCGTAACATGCGACAGAGCCTCCCTCTCTTTTAAGCTGTAGATTTCTACAGCTAACAACTGTAAGCTTTGCCGTAGTTAATGTTCTTCTTACTCTCGTTCTATCTCAGTTGGGTGTCGACTAAGAAAATCTGCTCCTACATTTGGTTTTCATGGATATAGATTTATCCTTCACTATCTCTCTTTTCCCAGTTCGGCTTTTCATCCAGGCCCTTACCGCTGGTGAAATGGGGTCGGTAGGTTTCCCTTGAAGTTTACCGCCCTCTTTTCGTTGATAGTTGGTTGCGGTTTTCCCTCGCAAATTCGTAGGTGTTTGATTTTGGCTACGTGATTTGTTCTTTTCTTCCAGTGCATGGGTTTCAGACTGAAATTCAACCTGTGTGGGATGTTTCTTTTCCCCTCCAGTGCAAATCTCGGGAGTACCCATGATGGCTGGTTTGCTTGTAGACTTTTGAAGACTCTTCCGCCGACTTTCTGAATCTACATGAGTGCACTCTGGACAGGAATTTACATACCAATTGATGTCTTCCGTAATACCTGGCCAGTAGTACTGGGTGGCTATTCTTTGTTTTGTGGCACCATTACCCAGGTGTTCACTCAAAGTTATGTGCCCCCAGCCTATAACCTTATTTCTATAGGTGGATGGTACAACAATTTGACCATGACTTTTCGTCCCTCTGCCAGCTTTCCTGTGCAAGAGTCCATGTTCCATATAGAAATTTCCTTTCCTTGGAGTGTTATGTGGTTTTGACAGTTTGCCAAAACAAGGCTTCAATGTGCTGTCAGCTACTTGAGCCCGTTTCATTTCAGTAGAATGAAATTTTAATTTGGTGTCCCTCTCTATGTTCCTGGAGTCAGACCTGGTCTGGATTTCTGCCATAACCATAGGTTTCACCGGGTTTCCCAAGAAAACATATCTACGCCCCAACATCAGGGGGTAAAAGGGATCATCTAACACTGCTGCATTTATCTCCCCTTCCACATAGCGACAACTGACATGAATCTTTGCTATGGGTAAAGTGAGGGGTAATGCTCCTTTTAGTGGCCCTTGAATATCTACTGTTTCTGTGGTGATTTGTTCAGGGCGCACCAGAGATGCACACACGACTGCGTCATAGGACAAACCTGTGTCATACATTCCTGTGACTTGTTTGCCATTCACAGTCACTATCTCCTGTGTAGGTGGGTGATGGAGGCTATTCTGACTCACTGTCAGTTCCTTCCTATCCGAAGTCCTCACCTGTAGACATGCAGAATGATGAAGAGGTTTTTTCCTTCCACAATTATCAGTGTTGTGGTTGTTCATTTTGCAGAACTTACACCATTTTTCTTCCCTTCGTGAGGGTTTATTGTTATATCCTGGAGGGTTCTTGTCTTTGTAGTTATATCTTTGGTTGTTCTTGGTTGTATTGTCCTTTTGTTCAAACTCGTTTTGGTTTTGTGGTGACTTGAAACTATCTCCCTGCTTCCTCTTATTTCCTTGAGTCAGGGGGTGAGCCAGTTTGTGACTTTCTGCATAGATGATTATTTCATCTAATCTCTCTCTTTTATGTTCTACCAGGAATGTCTTCGTCTCAGGAGACATGGACTCCAGGAGTTGTTCTATCAACATCATCTCCTTGATCCCTTCAAAATCCTGATTGAAGTTTCCTAACTGACACCACCTCAGCAAGTAACTTTCCAACCTTGCTGAGAACTGCTGATATGTTTCTCCTGTCTGGAGCATAGCAGTTCTAAATCGCCTTCTATAAGCTTCTGCGTTTTGTTCGTAACGCAACAACAATGCTTGTTTCAAGGCTTCATAGTTTTCCTGATCTTCTTTTTGCATCTTCAAGTAGACATTATAAGATACTCCTCTCAATCCCTGTGACAACTTCAAATTCCACTTTTCTTTTTCTAGGCCATAAGTAGTGGCCAATCGTTCATATCTGTCAAGGTAATCCTCTATTCCCTCTTCTTTCTCCACAAATGGGTCCAAGTGGAAGTTCATAGCTCCATTGGAGGTGCTTTGGCTGGCGCTGGTATCCGAATGAGATGACCTACTACCATTAGTGGTAGCCGCTGCCTGTATTTCAAGCTCTTTTAATCTCAGTTCATGGTCTCTATCAGCTTGTAGCTTCCTTTCCTCAGCTGTTAATCTTCTTTCTTCAGCCTCCAATTTCTTGGCTTGAGCCTCAACTTCCAACAGCAGCCTCTTTTCTTCAGCTTCCATTCTTTTGGCTTCTCTCTCAGCTTCTAGTCTTTTGGCTTCTCTCTCAGCTTCTGCTTGCAGCTTCCTTTCCTCTCTATCCATATGTTTGTCCACTTCCGTTGTGACATACTGGATGAGAGCATCACCTGTCAAGCCCAGCTCTTTTCCCATTTGCATGATCGCAGTTCTGAACTTCACTAAGTCAGCCATTATATTAAGTTAAGTAGGGTATGAAAACTTACCTAAACTTACTTAAAATAATTATCAAATGGACAACACAATTAATCGTGCAACCTTGTGATAGTCAATATTTACTGAGTACTCTAAGGTACTGTTACTGAGAAAAAAAATCTATTCTAGAATTTTCAAAAAATTTTTTTTTTTTTTTTTTTTTTTCTCTATAGGTGGCCCAAGATAGACTAAAGATAGATGTATTAGATAGAGGATGGCTCAGAATATACGAGAATATCCCGCGATCGAGCCCCCACTGTGGCGAAAGGTTTTATATGTGTGAGATGATAGTGCTAGAGTAGAAATAGTATTCTCTCCAGAATGTGTGAGGTCCCAGTGACAGAGAAGTACACTGGTATCACTCGATAGTCACGGCTGTGAAAGTATCTGGACTGAAAATATTCAGAGAACAGTCAGACCTTACTGCGCCACCTCCGCTATGTGACCACCTGTGATATTAATAAAAATTCAACCAAACTCACTATCAACTATATTGAATGAATAAAGCTGGTGAATACAATTTATATCCTCTTTATTTACATCTATCTAATTGTGGTGATTGGGTGTGACTGGTGATACAACAGTTATATTTATACAAAACCAAATTGGCGAAATCAATTACAGTTTATACAAGTTAAACTAAAATGTCATTTCTTTAGACTCTTCCAATTAGTTGGGTAATAGACTTCTTCACTGTCTTATTCACTTTATAACTTTCACTAGTTTATCACGCAAATTGTCATCACAAAACTCTGCTTGACAGTTATCACTTCTTGGGTGCACGATTGTCACAAATATCACTCATCTGTTTTTATAATCAGTGTTCATATGAGATGTACAGCTTCAGTAGGTCGTGCTTCTACCAATCCAGGCACTGCTGGGGCGATTAGCCTTGATCATCGAGCAATTCTTGATCATTGACCTCTGACTTTTGGTTGACAAATATGAACCTGCAGATAATTGTAGGATATGTGGCTATTTGTGGATAACAATTACCACATTCCTATTGTAGGTGAGATGAATTTGTTTTCAGATGTATGCGTGAAAATGCATGATTATGGATCAGTGACAAGACAGGTGTCTACTGTGGAACATTTTATAAAATCAAATAATACAAAATAATATGTACACACATATATGGTATGAGGTTATAGTATCCCCCTGCCTGACACGTTAGCTCTGTAAAGTACAGTAACTTGAAGACAGATTGAATAAGCCCTGATAATGATTGTTAGTCCTGAAAAGAATTGTTATTAGTCCTGTGCTAGCCCTGATATGGACTCAGTCACGGTGGTTATATTTCGGGTTCCAATCTTCAACAATCCTATCAAGTAATCAATTAATATGCATGATACTTTCATAACATAAAGATTAAACAAATCCTGAAATAAAAGTTGTAATTACTGTATTATTTTACATAGTAACTTTACATACCCTCGCAGGATCTAATTAAGATCAGTAAAGACTGGCTTTAGTGGAGTAACAGAACTGCCTGGCTGCAAATAACAAGATATTGGCCTCTGCACGTTCCTCTCTCTCCAGCCGTTGTCCTTCTGTCTTGCTTCGCTGTACAAGTGAATTTGAAATCATTTCCGTCCGCCCTTATATATGCAGCTACCGGACGTACAGGAAACAAGGCTCGCAACTCCAGCAAACTTCCCAAAAAAGTTGTAACTTCGGGGGGTTTGTGCTAGAGGTGTTTCAAACCTTGGTCTCGTGCATTTCACCTACCCCAGTTCAAGCCTTTGGAGTTATATATTTCCGTTCTCCATGAGTTGACCTTTATATCCATATGTTGTTTTCCCATATCTGTCGTGTTAACGATTTTATATTGAATTATAAATAGGAAAAACACAGCATTTCTCAAGGCACGGACACTATTCTTGCGAAATTCTTCACAACTACTTACTCCCTTCTGATTTCCTTGTACCTATACATAAATGAAGATATTCCCGTCAAAATGAGACCATTCTCATCCTTATCTATCATTCCGTTCTCCTTCCCGATCGCTAATTCTAACCATGTTTCGGACGATTATTCTTCCTTATACAATCGCCGAAGTCGTTCTATCTGACCGTGGGAAACCCCTTCTCTGATTGGCTGCCCTAGATACACACCGGAAAATACCCCTGCATTCCTTTGTTCAGGTCAGCACACTGGTGTCCCACTTTTCGGTCTTCAAACATTTAACTAGGCAATGCGTAACATGCGACACCACCTGAAAAGAAACATCTGTATTCTACCTTTCTGATAGTTTATCCTCTTATATTTCAACCTCTAGGCCCTGGAACAGTCGGCTGGGGACCTAGAATAAGTACTCACTTTTCGTAATCATTTTTCATTATATGGCAGTATCACTCACTCAGAATTGTTAAATAAAAAGGTTAATAATTTCTGCCTTACCACAATTCAAAATGAAAACACACAGGTACGTTGAAAATAGCACAAACTCAGCTGAGCTGCTGGCTAGACTAGGGCGTCTCACTACTATTAGCACATATATTCAATGGACGACAAACTTCTTAGCCTCAACGATCTGCTTGTATGGACAGTCTTCAACAAAATGGCAACGAGCCGTCCAATTTTCTAATAATCTTAACTGTGTTGACCAATCAAATTGGAAAGCCAATCTTTTCAAATTTAAAATTTTACACTAAGGTCCAAATTTGGTCCAATGTGTAGTGTATTTCTGTCGGTCGGTCTGTCCGAACTTGTCATTCCCCAAGATTGGACTTGGTTTTGGGCCCAACTACAAAAAACTATTAAAATTTTCTCTCACTCACTTCTTAGATTTCTACTGCGAAGATAATTTTAGATTCTGTCTGCCTTGTCTCCCCTTGTTTACATGTACTTTTACTGCCTTCGTCTCAAGGACGCGTCAAAATGTAACCTTAGTGAATGCAAAACTAACATCTGTTTGCTAGTCTGCCACTGAACAAATCAGTCTTTTGTCAATAACTTCCATGTTATCTGTCCGTCCTTTTATTTGAAAGCATATTATTTATCAGGAAAAGATAAGCTCTTAAACTAGCTAACTTTGGTGATTCTAAACTTATTAATAAGAAATTCCATATTTTTTCCCATGTTATCCAACCTATTCATGTCTTTTTGCAGTAATTTCAAGCTAAATACGAGATTCTCCCGTAGTACGTGGGAATTACGTCATTCTAAATAAGAGCTAAGTCTGTTTTCGTGACCCAAGTGGCTACATGTTCTTACTTTTACATCGTATTTCAAACAACTAACTACAAGTTCGCGCGTATGCTAGGCTTAGATTCAAACGCGTGCAGACGGCATCATTTTTTCCTTCCCTCCTTTTCTTACCCCGTCTGAACGAATAGGCCTTTCGCGTCCCCATGTTATAAATAGTTTTTTTTTTTTTTCAATGACACTAGAAAACGAGGGTACGGTCTACCAAAATCAACGCGCTTGCGGCGTGGGCGAAGAAGCAGCCGCGTATCTTAACTATATTTTATCCCTACATTTTATTTTAACTTTTATATTTATAATGGAGGGTTTTATTGCTGTATCAATGTATTTCACCACACCATTTCAAATTCACACACAAAATTTTACTTATATGCGTTATATATTCGCTGAGATATAGCATTTGGAAGTTGGGCAAAGCTAGTGAAACGTGCTATAGCCTTTATTTGTGTACGTTTGTGCTCCGCGGTATTAGTGTACGTTTGTGTTCCAGGTATTTGTGTACGTTTGTGTTCCAGGTATTTGTGTACGTTTGTGTTCCAGGTATTTGGGTACGTTTGTGCTCCGCGGTATTAGTGTACGTTTGTGTTCCAGGTATTTGTGTACGTTTGTGCTCCGCGGTATTAGTGTACGTTTGTGCTCCAGGTATTTGTGTACGTTTGTGCTCCGCGGTATTTGTGTACGTTTGTGCTCCGCGGTATTAGTGTATGTTTTTCTCCGCGGTATTTGTGTACGTTTGTGCTCCGCGGTATTTGTGTACGTTTGTGCTCCGCGGAAGCTGAAAAGTAATGAAGAAGAGAATGCTATGAATACCTGTCACAGAAGAAAGCGAAAGAAAGATTGGAGGAAAACAGTTATACAAGGTCACCTTAAGCAGGATTGTGAAATATATGGAGGTCAAAATAAATCAGATCCAACACAAATATCAGAATTATCAATGCAAATGTGACGTCAGTCCTATTGGATGGTTCTGAAATATGAACAACAACAAAAACAACAACTAAAGAGCTTCAGACTTTTATAAATAGATGCTTGCGTAGAATAGAAGGGTTGAAGTCATGTGACAAGATCACTAATAAGCAACTAATGATAATAAATGAAGCAAACGCCGGCTGAGCAAGAAATGGGAAGAAAATGGTGATGGATGGACATACACTTAGAAAACCTGTTGATAGCATTACAGGACAATCTCTGTTATGGGTTCCACAGGGTAAGAGAGAAGGAGAAAAACCAAAAGAACACATGGAGAAGAGAATTGGAGACAGACAAGAAGCGGATGAAGGAAAGACCTTGATGCGTTTATTGAAGGCCTATGCTCCTGTGGGAGCTGACAAGGAAAAGAACAAGAAAGAAGATGACTTGTAACAGAAATAAAAAGTAGGCAAACAAAATGCATTAAGGAATAAGTAAGTGTCAAGTGACAGAAGGAAAATATATGAGGCGAAAATACAAAACAAACAAACACACACACAAAACAAAACAAGCAATGGAAGACAAAGACGGGAGGTTTGGAATGGTTGGGAAAACAACAGAAGCGAATATGTCAAGAACTGTATAAGACAATGTATTGGGCTGGCTACATCATCATGTAAAACACATTACTAAAGAAATCAGCACTGCAAAAAAGCACGGAAGGCTTTGGTACCAGACTTCCTGCAAGGGAACAGCTGCAATGGTGGCTCCATACGGAACAAAAAGGGAATGACAATGAAAAAAAACAAAAAAATAGAGAGTTTTAATACATGGAAAACATTTTCTCAGAAAATAGAAGACATGACAGAGAAATTGAAACAATGTGTCAAAAAGCCAGTGCAATGACTTACCAACTGTCACCACTACTCAAACATCTGAATATCATAATGGAAACTATACGACGGTTGATAAATAGTATATTCTAACCAATCCTTTGCTATGAGTGTCAAACATGGTCTCTAACCAAAGCACAGGAGGGGTAAATCGCATCTTGTGAGTTGATATGCTTAATTAAGAAGAGCCATTAATGTTACCAGGAGAGACAGTATGAGAAATGAAGACAATAAAGTTGTAAAAACTACGTCCTGCATAATATATATATATATATATATATATATATATATATATATATATATATATATATATATATATATATATATAGAGAGAGAGAGAGAGAGAGAGAGAGAGAGAGAGAGAGAGAGAGAGAAATTAAGTGGTTTTTCCATCTCATGAGAATGGAACCCGATAAATTACCACTACGCGCATACAACGGTAGAAGATCAGGTTTCAAGTTTCAGGGCACGGAGAAGACAAAAAGGCAGACGGGTAGACAACATCACAGACATCTTACAACAGCACGGGCTAACAGCAGCCAGTATGAAACTCTTGGCTCAAAAGCGCAAACTTCAACAGCCCACTGCGTATCACGGCAAAAGTAGTTAAATAAGTAACAAATTAATCAGGTGCTCATAAAAGAGGAATAAATTTACAGAAATTGAAGGGGGAAAAAAATGAACATTTGGATTTCATGATAAACCGACACGAAGTATTACATAATATTTTATAGCAAACAGAATAAATAAATGCGTTAAATATGAGGCTGAAAAAAAGAAGAATAATTTTCATTGAGGTATCTGTGAAACATCTCTGAAAAATGGTGGCAAATTTAAAGAGCTCTTCAGCAATTTCTGACTAAATCAGAGGTTACCAACCTATTCGGTCCTCATAACCTGTTGGTTTTCAGTAAAACGTACCGTAACCCCAGTTGAATATGAAAGGAAATAAATTCTAGAATGCACCATGTATACGTACATAAGACAATAAACATGCATATTAATTAAGTTTTCAAAAAGAAACTTTATTCGGCACATTACAACACTTTTTTGTATCGTAAAGTTGTTAAATAGTTATCAGAATACTGTCAAAAAAATTAGTGAGATCTTTAATTATATTTATTGTCAACCTATACATTATTTATGGTACAATTTTTGACAGACCTACCTGTACCCGCTTATCATGTTCAGTCATCAATTTGTTTCTTGCTTTCGACTTAACTGAGAATAAGACTCGCCAATCTCTCTCTAATTCACAACTTTATTTCACTAGCTCCACTACTTTTGGACTATTTCACAAAGATAATATAGCTATTTACCAAATAGTCCCCTGACCCCTTGGCAAGCTTCTCGTGCCCCTGGCGGGGTAAACGTACCCCAGTTTGAGAACCTTTGATTTAAATTATCTGCACATCATTGTCTGCTTTCCACTTTGTGTGATCCGGGTAATTGAAAATCTGCACTAGTTGATAATTTTTATATCTTCTGCCAAAAAAATTGGATCTAAAGTGTTCCCAGCAATAGTTCAGAAAATCTAGCTATTAAAAAGTGTTAGTTTTTAGTAAATGGAACTGCTGTTTTCACCTGTTGCAGAGAAGCTAAAGATTAAGCATACTTAGCGTTTGCAAGTATCAATACTGGATGCTGTGTTTTGTTTCTGCTTCAAGTTTTTCAACCTGTACAGCGATTACCTAACCGTACATCATCATCATTTTCGTTCGCGCACCCAACGGAGCATGCAGCCACCACTGAAGCTGATCCTCTTACAGGAAGCCTGTGTCAAGTGGTCACGTGATTTTTGCAGCAGTGATTTCTGTGGCAGCTTGTTTTACATGGTGTGGTTGCCAGCCCCACGCACAGCGTCTTAGTAGTAGCCTTGTACGACATCCATGAGGGTGCAGTAGACCTGTCCTTTCTTTGTCTCTTCAGACAATGCAGGGCCTGACAGTATGTGGATTCCTAACATGACAATCTCTTAGTATTTATTAAAACCTGAAGTATTCTGAGATCACATCACAAACACACGTAGATGGAAGGAACCTTGAAACTCAATTGGATGTGAAGCTTAACTAGCCAACAAAACCTGTCTGTGGGCCAGGAGAAAAGCTGGAGGTCAATTTTGGTCAGATTGTTGAACAAATAATTATGGTGCAGCACTTGTAACAAGAAAAACAAAATTTTAAACTAAATCATTTATTAAACGAAAAACAAATAGACTATGACCTTTTTATATTATGTTGCACATTTTTCACTTGATGACAATAAGTAAAAAGAGGACAGAGAAATGCATAGCCGGTCCGCTAGAGAGCTGCCTTGAAAAAGACAGCATTCTATTCTGCAGCCCAGATTCACAAAGAACTATACTGAAGAAGTCAAGCCTGCATTCTAAGTTTCAGAATCATAAAAACTACGGCTGTTCAGCAAAATCTCAGATTCACAGTGTCAAAGTAGACCAAACTAAATATGCGTCAAGTTTAATAAAAAAATATCTAAGTCAATTCTCAATTCTACATTTAAATTCACAAAGAACTAAGCTGAAAAGTCAAGTTTTTAAATCTGCATCTTTAAAACAGAAAGTGAATTTTTAACTGGAACACCGTGCTAGGTAGTTTATGTTTCCTTTACTGGCGGCGATGTGCTCTGAGTAGTGATGATAAACGAGCTGGGGACACAAGACGTGGCATTTAAACAAGCGAGGGTCGGATGAGGGGAGGGGAAAATGGATGTGGAAGGAGGAGCGTGCTCAGGAGAATTCTAGAAACGATTATAAGAGCTTAAAGAAGATCAAGAAACATAATCAATTATGATAATTTTCTAGTACAAAGCGTGCGGTCCACTTGTTAAATGATCATTTAGTTGGCATTACGATAGGTCAGGCAGTTGGGAGCTCCCTCAACATATTCAAATTAGAGGGCTCAGATTATGCCAAAAATCACGACTCCTGGTTGTAACTTAAAAGAAACGAGACAAACCCGCATGGAACATTATATAACAGTGTCAAATCTCTCCCTCTAGGTTCGGGGACCAGTCTGAGACGACAAGTGAACACTTCTGTGCTTCCTTTCTAAGTCTCTTATTTCATCTTCGACATTTTTAAAACTTGCACATGGGGGGGGGGGGGAGAGGGTGTGGGGGGGGGGGGGGGGGAAGGGAGGGGGGGGGGGGGTGAGGGGGGGGGGGGGGGGGTTTGCAGAATGGAATGATAAAAAGATGACATTGGTCGTTTGTTAAATCAGCCACCGAGGACTCCGTTCCAGGCGGGTGACCCCTTGTGCGTGACAAAATTCCACTCGACATTATGAAAGAGGTATTATAGTTGGCTACTGTT
Source organism: Oreohelix idahoensis (assembly GCA_024509875.1). NCBI lineage: Eukaryota > Metazoa > Mollusca > Gastropoda > Stylommatophora > Oreohelicidae > Oreohelix > Oreohelix idahoensis. Next base: position 481,069 of record JAMPIV010001871.1, read on the forward strand.
GTTTAATACGGCGTACTGATAAACCGTCTGGAACTCTTTGCGTGTGCGTCTTGTTTCTGAGTTGCGTGTTAGGCGACTGCAGCGTCCGCAGTGCAGAATTTGTTATCTGCGATAGACCGTGATGTACGATGGTTTTACTCAATAACTCCCCCCCCCCCCCCTTTTTTTTAAATAAATAACGCAAATTCAAGGAACTGCTCTGAATAAAATATAATTAAACGACTTCTTTGAGTTTTTTAACAGAAACTTGCATTACGTCATTCCGAGAATAATTGCATTCACATCAGTCAGTTTTTTTTGTCATAGATCAGCGGTAGACAAGCTATGAGCTGCGGGGATCTACTTTAGGAACACTAAGTCTGTAAAGATTTACCTTGATGCCAATCCTGTCTGCTTTCATCATCCTCGTCATCATCATCATCATTATTATTATCATCATCACTAACGTTCAGCTCCCCAAGGAGCATAGGCCTTAAAAACATCAGCTAAGTCTCCCTGTCACGTGCGTCAGCTTAAGTCTTCCTGTCACGTGCCGTCAGCTAAGTCTTCCTGTCTTGTGCCGTCAGCTCAAGTCTTTTCACGTCTTCTTCATTCCCATATGTTGTGGTGAAGTGGGATGTTATAAATACTTATAGGTAACTTAGTGTACTGACTGAGATCAGCTGTGTGAAGGATAGTATCATATCTAGTTAAGAGTAGTGTATTTATAGATTACCTTTACATTGCGGGGGGGAGGGGGGAGGTACCATATATCTATATTTTCACAGTCAGAATTATTATGGATTTGTGTGATGCTACGTTATGTGTCTAGGGTATGAGTATGGTGAAGTGTAAGTCACAACAACAGACAGATAAACAATTTAATTTAATCCACTACTCTTGACAACACTGTGACACTCACATACATATAACACTCTACAAAGATATCTTAAAAGAGTCAATGATAAACTTTCGACTTAAAATTATGTATTCTATTACTGGCATGATGAATATGTGTCTGATTTTCAACTACAAGGGAACCAGGGATGCAACAATACTATTTAATATTTACAAGTTATGTACAGGAATGTAGTTTAATATGAATATTGTAGTGACATATATTATTACAAATGTTCTATGTGTGTCAGTTGTGTAGTAGTAAAATGAGGTAATACTGGTTTTGTTTTGTTCAAGCTATGTTGGTATTTGTCATCATGACTTCAATAGTTTGTCTTTAGGGACTAGTATTGGAGATGTTCTCAGTTCCTGATTTTAAGACAAGTAAATTCCCCTCTGAATGGTATTTTTATAAAGTTATTTCAAGATGAGGGGACATAATGTTGAGCTCAGCTGGCCAATTCGCTTATCTTGAGTGATGGCGGCAGGAGAGGACTCCTCTGCTCGAATTCTCATCTGTTCTCAGGAGACACCTCACTGATAGCTAAAAGGACCAAGGAGTATGCTGTCCGACACTGGATTCAGCAAAGCTCTGACCAGGTGCTGCTCAGTACCATCAAGACCACTGTACCACAATTCATACGAATAAACACAGATACGTTGATTAGCAATGAATTTCTTGGCAAAACTGACAC